>VDFB02373365.1:181149730-181429119 GCA_007258455.2 Sequoia sempervirens
AGAGGTTTCCAATTGGTACATACAACAAGTTAAAGATGAAGAAGTTTGGACCATGCAAGATATTGAAGAAGCATGATTTAGGAAATGCATATGAGGTAGAATTTCCTGATGGAATTCATATTTCACCTATGTTTAACATCTTAGATTTAATAGAATATCATGAAGTAGGAATTGATGAAGAAATAATGGAAGCACAATAGAATATTCCAACACCTACTTCAAAAAAGGAGATAGAATAAATTTTAGATAGTCATGTGGGTAGAAGCACAAGAAACAAGCAATATGATGAGTACTTGGCGAAATGGAGAGGAAGGCCTATTGAAGATTCATCATGGTTGCTTAAGGTTGAGGTTAACCATCTTGGTTTCCCTCAAACTCCTAAGAAGTGAGAGCATCACTTTTCAAATTACCCTAGGTGTCTGATGCAAGAGCATCTAGTGGTTTAGGGAAATCTTGCATCACCCAAAAAAAAGTTTCTTTCCTTATTTTCAGTAGTTGTTTTGAGTCCCATGATGGAACTTAAGGGGTGTAAGATAGTCAGAAGTCAAAAATAGTGAAAAATAGTAACTTACTATTTTTAGTAAGTCAACCTAAATGGGCTTGTATTGACCTAAAAATTTACCCCAAGGAGTAGAACTAAAAAATATTTCTGATCGCAAAAGAATCATCTATATACCCTACACTGTTTGGGAGATATTAAAGTTTTTGTCGTAAGAAATTTCTCCAATGTAGCTTCTAATTTAGATATGAAGACTTTAGAGGCCCTGAAATAGCTTGAAAAGTCAGTGAACCAATCTCTAATGGATTCAACATTGTAGATCTCCTTGAGAGCTTTCCAATGATATGCAATAATAGCAATTAGACACCTAGATCAAAAGTTATGGCCCCACAAAGTTGCTCCTCTAAAAAGGTGAATTTCATTTGAATTTCTTCCTAAGCAAGAAATCAAATGGTGAGAATTTTGGCACCAAAAAAAAGGGAAAGTTACACTTTCTCAAACATTCTAGGTTGGTTATGGGGTAAAATAAAAGGGTTAAGTGGGGGGTTGTAGAAGGTGGCTCCATTAGTATAGATTGTGGCTCTGAATATTTATTTTTTTTGTAACGAATCAAGCCCATGAGGATATAGCATGTAAGTTTTGAATTTGTAATTTTATTTTCTAAAAATAATTGAAAGCGAAATGTTTTTTTGTCTCACATCTTCTGTGTTGGTATCTATTGTTATGATTTGTGTGGGTTTTGAGTAGTATGGCCCTCACTAGCTTCACATTTGTACAATTCCCTAATCCTATTATAATACTATAAAAAAAATTGACTATGAATCAAATGCAAAGTAGAAATATTTGAAATTCTTATGTTTTTGTAAACTTGTGAATATTTTATTATTGTTATCACTACTATAAGTAATTAAATTTCATAAATCTAACTTTAAGAACCTTATTCTAAGTGAATAAGGTGGTGAACTTAGATAATATTAGTGTTAAATTATTTTTTAACTTCTAATTAATAATGTATGAAAATATTAAAATTTAATGATAAAATATGGTCTCATGAGGATAACTAATTTGTTCAAGTTAAAATGCATAAATGTACACGTGTAAATTACTAAAACAATAATAATCCATAAAATATTGAAATTAATAAAGTCCATGAAAATGATGAAACATATATAGATCTAGTCCATGAAATGCTAAAATATTAAAACATGTACATATAGAGTCCATAAAATACTGAAATACTGAAACATGTATACAAATTACATGTAATGTATTGAAACATATATAGAGTTTGTGGAATATACTAAAACATGAAATGTACTAATATATATATATATGTATGTATGTATGTATATATATATACATATATATATACACATATATACATACATACATATACATATATACATATATATATACATACATACATACATATATAACTCATATCCTCCCTATAATGAAGAGACCTATTCACTCCATGTGGACTGGTATGATCTGAATCAATCTATACAAGAGAAAAAAACTTGAAATTAGATTTAAAATTTTAAAAAATGATTTAATTCAATTTAATTTATAAAATCATAAAAAATACCATATGATACTGCTCATCTCCTTTGATGAACTACTCTACATGCTCTGCTATAGTTTTTGTGTCATGCTATAGAAGAAAAAGAATTGAAAACATGAACATATATTCAATTGAAATTTACTTTAAGTCATTCACAATGTATAATATAATTGACTTTAAACATAATCAAAATTTTAAATTACCATATGAAGCTACTCATCTCCTCCGTCGTCCTACTCTTCGTGTGTTGTTGTAGGTGGTATGACATCATCAAGACAAAAAGTGTCACTAATGTTAGCAAATAGATTGGTCACTACAATTTATTGTAAAATGACACTATGATACCTTGTTGTGTAGTGACCAATGAACTAACAGCTCTAGAGATCACTATTGAATTAGTGTTATTCCTCTAAATTTTAGAGCTATAGCTCCCTTGTATGATTTAATTAATATCTAGGTGTTCTTTTGACCAAAAAATAGGAAAGGAAAACTAACAAATGTGCATAACAGTGACACAAATGTGATTGATTAACTTGGAATGAAGAGAATGTCAATAAATGATACAAAGATCACCTATTGCATAGCCACAAATGATAACTGAGAGAATGAATGGTAATGTTTTCAAATATATGAGTTAATCAAAACACCTAGATATTTTAATAACACATAGATAATTTGATGCAAGAAGACATACACCAAAGGATGATTGTAAATGACACATAGGAAATCTATAATCAAAAGAAAATATTAATGAGAACATATATTTAAAAAATTTATCCTTTATTCCTCTCATATAACAGTGAGTTCACGGTTTGAAATAAATAAAATTTCTCCATTCTACTTTTCTAGAACTAAATTGAATAATTACTGCCCCTTAGGAAAACATTAAAATAAATAACCTTCTTGAGAATATTCCCTCTTCACTTACATAACTAGTTCTTGAAATTCAAATTATCTTTCTTTTTATAAAGACTCTTTGATTTCCTTGTAACTATAGTGTAGAAACAAGTAGCCCTTTTCAAAACTTAATTTGGGAATGATTAAGATTAAAATGAACCTAATTTTGCCTTGATCTAGTGTTGTGATGTGTTTTACACATACACATTAGGTCTAGGTCCCTTTTAAGCTAAATAAAACTAATTTTTCCTTAATGTAGTGTTGTAAAGTGTATTTATTTACATATTCATATTAAGTTTTGGGCCCTCTTACATTTATGACCTTCATATCATCATTAATAGGCCCCTAATATCCTTTATTCATCCTGAGGCTTATTTCAATTGAGATCCCGACATAATCAACAAATACACTTAATATCCTAACTTCCTAACATTTCCTCAGCCTAAAATCCTTGGTGGGACCCATACATCACCTTGGGAATATGAGTCCCATCCATATGGGACCTATACACAAACTTGGGCATATGAGTCCCATTTGGCCCTTTTTTAGGGTTTTGAGTGGGAAATCAGGGTATTAGATTCAAATTTCATGAATGTCGGCATTTGGGATCTAACAAATGGTAAGTTAGATGGAATGCCTATATAAACAAGGTTTCAAATCATTATTTCACCTAGAAATCAAGAGTCGAAGCATCCTAAGACTTCACAAGAGAATCATAGAGTATTCAAGAGAATTTCTAAGGAATTCAAGGGAATATTCTTCATCATTTGTTGCAGCAATTCAAGATCCATCATCATGTCAAAGAGATAATGAATCAAGCATGTTGTTAAGCTAGTGTTGTGATGTAGCATTCAAGATATAAGTTAGGCATTGTTCCAAATCTAATTCAAGATCCAGATCTACATTCTTCATGGCCACTTCATATTAGATTGTAGATTTACATTTCAAGATAACATTCAAGGTATCATTGTTCATGTTTCATGTTTCATTATTTCATCATAAGGTTTAATTACCTAAATAGGGTTTGACCAAGGAAAACCCCCATTCCATAACAATCAACAAGTTTCTCTCTCTCGCTCTCTACATATTTGATTGTAGATCTAGGTGTTTTGGAGCTTGAGGATCTTTAAAGAAAAAGTTGCAAGATTGAAGAATTCTTTTGAAGTTGTCTACTTGCTTGCAAAATCACGAAAAGTCACCTACATGCTATAATTCAGGGTTTCCAACTCAGAGATTTGACATGAGAGAAGCTATAGGAGGTCACCAGAGAATACCAAAATTTTAGCAAAACCCTAATACTTGGACTAAATCGCCACCTTGGGCATATGAGTCCCAGTATTTCCTTTTTCCATATTTCAGGAGATCCATATCACTCACTAAGAGATTCTAGTTTCTACACATAAACCATAGTCTAGGATTAAATCACTTAGACTGGTGCATGAGACCTAGTGAACATTAAACAGTAGAATTTTAGGGTCTCAAAGCTTGTTTTGACCACATCTTTCTTCCAGGTACCCCTCTATTCATTCTCAATTTATTGTCCTGATTTTTTTAGTTTTATTTCCTAGGTCATTTAGTTAGGTTTTACATGTTACTTTCATTACTTTTCTTTCCAAGCCTTTGCTTGGTGGTGAACCCCCTTTTAGTCTTTATTCACACCCCTATGACACCTTATTGCAAATCTCTTTCCCTCATTTCCATCCCTAGATTGAGATCTCTACGGTTTCCTTGAATGAAACTTGAAGGAAATTGGTGGTTCTATCTCCTAAAACATAGACTAACTATTTTCTAGGTTTCATTTTGGTGAACCTAGCCTTTAGAACAAATTATTTTCTGATTTTAAGTGCATCATAGTCCTAGATATAGCTTACATTAACCTTTCATTAGGTCTTGCATTAGTTAATTATATCTAGGGTTTCAAAATATTGCATTAGTGAAAGTGAATATAGGTTGCATTTTTGCATCTTAGATCATTCAATTTCACTAAAATTCTATAATTGAAAATAGTAAAGTCAACATACAAACTAAAACCTAACATTCACTCATAATTTATTTAATTTGGTGCAAAAACCCCAATTTGAGACTCATTCGCTCCTTTGGGAAATTTAGTCTCTGTACAAGTTATTTTTCCTATTTTTTGGGAATTCTATGTTGTGTATTTTGAAGCATTTGAGCCCTTAAAAAACCCTAACTAGGACTCATATTCCCCTATGGGTGAATTAGTCCCAGATCAAACCTAATATTTCCTTTTACAACATTAAAAAAACATTTTTGTACTTATGTTTGTTGTCATTAAATAACTATTTCAATTTTATGAGTTTCTATTACATGCATTTCATTAGATCTAATTTAATTTGGTTCATTTCAATTATCACTTAATTTCAAATTTACATTTACAACATTTCATTTTCAGATTGTTTCATAGTATAATCAATAAATTACTTTGTCTAGAGTCTAAAAATTACATTTACACATTTCATTCTAGGTCATTACATTGCATTTTAAGTCTCTTTCCATTTTAAGTTTGCATAGATTACTTTTCACAAATGTTAGTATCTGTCTTTTCCAAGTTTACAAAGAAAAAGTTAGTCAGTGAGCATGATTCATTCAATACATTTCCTAGTTATGGGAGTCTCTTAGTACAAGAGAGTGAAAATGTTGAAGCTTGTCTTAAATATACACCCCCTCCTATCTCTCCTATTTTTGTGAATGACATGATAGAAGAAGATACAAGCATAGATAACCATGAATATCATAGTTTTCCTTCTCTCGATACCTCTCCTATTGGTGACAAAAGGTATCTTGGTGAAAGAAGATGCAATTGTTGAGAATCATGAAAGTATTTCTTGTCCTTCTTCTCCTCCTCCTTGGGAAGATATTATAACAATAGAAGATGAAATCATTGCCACTACTTTACTTATTTTACATTCCTCTCCCTACACCTCCCCTACTTGCAAGAATTCTTTAGTGAAAAAAGATAAAATTTTAAATGACCATGAAATTATATTTGTGAGGACATGTTGGTAGATCTAATGATTTAGAGCTATGCGAATCCTACCTCTACCACATGGGAAGAAATTATGGGACATGTGGATGTAATTGTAGATAACCATGATAATCACAATTGTTATTCTCCTAAAATCTTTCCTAGTCATGAAGAAGATAGTTTAGTGTTAGAAGATACAATTGAAAGTCATGAAAATCTCATTTCACCCTTTCCTAATGTTCCTACCATTTGGAGAGATCTATTTGAATGAAAGGATCCAATAATTGGAAAGCATGATTCTTCTTCTCTCGATGCCTCCCTTATTTCTGATGAATCTACTTTACAAAACCTAACCAAGGAATGTGATGAACATCTTAAAATATCCCCTAGTAGGGTAGATATTGGGACACAAGAGAATGATCCCTTAGAAAAAAATGATGAAATCATGGACAATCATAACAATCAAATTAGACCTTCTCCTAATATCTCTACTATTGGTAAAGAAGATACTTTGATGTTAGAAGATCAAAGCAATAAGAGTCACAAGAATCTTAGTTGCATCTCTTCCCCTAGGGAAAATATTATTGAACAAGAGAATGCCATCATTGATAAACAAGACAATTTACAAAGTGGAAAGGAGTATGATCTTGTTGAACAACTTAAGAAAAATCATGCTAAAATATCATTATGGGACCTTATTCAAGCATCCCCTCATTATCATAACATGATTCAACATGCATTACAATAAGTTCCTACCCATCCTAATGTGCAATGGAGTGACATATCAACCATGATTCAAGAAATGAATGCTGACATTGTTTTCCGCCAAAGTGAGCTCCCTCCTTTGGAAGTGCAAAAAAAAAATGATGCTTTCATGATAATAGTTATCTATAGTAGGTTGGGAATAAAACAAACCCTTTTTGACAATGGCTTTGCCCTTAATGTGTGTAGTGTGACCCTTTTGGATTTACTTGGCATGGATACATAAAAAATTCAACCCACCTCTTTATCTATTTGAGGATTTGACAATGTAGGAAAGCAACCACTCAGTCTACTCACTTTTCCTATTACAGTTGGAAAGGTTACATTACAAACCCCTATCCATGTTATGCCTCGTGACCTTTCATATAACCTTATTTTAGGTAGACTATGGATTCATGAAATGCAAGCAATTCCTTCTATTCTTCATCGTAAAATGAAGTATTTCTACAACAACAAATTCTATACAATCAATGTTGACCTTGAAGCAAATAGTTGTTTGAACATTGAAAAACACAAGGAAAATCCTTTGAAAACACTGACACCAACTACACAAGTAGAACCTATGCAAGAGAAAGACAAAGAAAAAAATATTGAGGAAGTCATGAAGCTATTAGAAGATGATTGTGGCTCCTTGGATTTCATAACATTCATGGGCGAATACAAGATCATAAACAAAGAATTTGAAAAGGGAAAATAAAAAATAGTAATTTCAACACAAAATTTGGAAAATCCTTTGAAATAATCCACCTCAAACACTTTAGAAGAAAAGACAACATACATGACAAACTTTGATGAACTTAATTATGAGAAACCACTGAATCCGAAAGAAATGAAAAATATTTATGGAAAAGGTTATGAACTTATGAAACAACTTGGATATAGTGGAAAAGGATGTGGTGCTAGAGAACAAGGTATCTATGTCCCTAGATAGCCTAACACATGGGGGAATGAATAATGGTCTTGGTTATTGTCCCTCAAAAGAAATAAACAAGCCTTCACTTAATGTCAACACTATTATAAAAGATTCCTCTAAAACAACTTTAACATTAGTTCATCCTAAATTGATAGACACTAGTGGTCCTGATTATTATCCTTTGAAAGAAATGAAAGAAACAAATAAATCTTCACTTAATAACAATGTCATCACACAAAACACTAACAACTATAGTTTGTTAGATTTTACACCTTCCTTTAAAGAAGAGTACAAAATCTTGTAATCTAAAGGAGCCTTGCATTAGAATGACACGTTGTACTAAGCAAGAGATATCTTTGTCGCAAAATAAAAGAACATTTTCTATTGTTCAAGAGAGTATCTTGTTGAGAATCCTACAAGATCGCTTGATATCCCTCCCTCCAAGAACATAAAATAAATTTTACTACAAGAGTTAATTTTGTGAATATCATAGAGTTCATAGTCATTCTACTAATGAATATAAGGCTTTAAATAATAAAACTCAACATATTAAGGATTGTGGTACTCTTCCTTCTATTGAAGCACCTGGTTCCTCTAATTGATACTAATTTTCATGTTTCTCATCAATCACCTCAACTAATCCTTGTCTTTCACTAAGTGGGGGAAAGGAGTTAGGTAGCCTTGTCCTTGTTCGACACTTGTGATTATCTCTATTGGCTAGTTGATTTCCTTCCATGTATACATAGGAGCAAGCTTGGGATGTGGACGACATGCCTTAAGTTGGCTCACATGTGATGTTCTAAGTTATGTTTAGTATTGTGTGTTGGGGGCAACCCCTTTCATGATGCAATTTCATTCGAGAACATATGACTTGACATAGGGCTTTCCAAATAACCTCTCATGTATTCTTCTATTTTAAAGAAATTTCTCACAACAATGGTGTTAGCAACCACTTTGAAGTGGGGGAATACTTCAAAACTCATGTTTCACTATGTGATTTTCTTTATTCTTGTGATGCATCCTTTTCTTGGTGGTGTCATTGGGTGTGATTTCCTCTGAGAGCATGATACTTCTTTGACTTGTGCTCTCTTGGAGACATTAGGCATAATGTTCCCTAAGAAGAGACCTTACATGAACTAAGAAAAATCCTTTTGAATGTACCTTACACTATTTCATATATTTATAATAACAATTATATGGTCACCTTGTGTAACACACTTTGCTTTCCCATGGAGCCATCTTGTTTGTTCATGAGTTTCAAGCATACGAGGTTTTTCTTGCCTCATGAATCCTACTGTCATGTTTTTTTGTACCTTAACAAAGTTATCAAGAGGTATAGTTTTGGTATGGTTGTATGTATGGGGGCCAAACTTAGGTGTGACTTTCCCATAGCCACTTGCTTTTCTGTGTGAGTGCATACCAGCCATGTGCATATGTGTCTCGCTAGGGGCTCACCTAGTGGATAGCCTAAGGTTCCACTAGTCCTTGTGAGCATGTGTTGGTTTGCATAGTGGACATTATTTTCCAATTGTAAATGTTTTTGTAAAAACAACTCAGATCTAATCCACAACGTGCATGACAAATGGTTGAGACTTGATCCACCTCTTTTTATTTTTTCTCATTTTTGTTTTTCTTTCTTTTTGTCATTGACATTGTATTTTTGTGTATCTTAATGCTACATATCATATGCCTTGTGTGTGTCCCTTTGTGCTTATGTTGGTTTTACATAGGATCTTGTATCCTAGGGGCTTGACCAGCCCCTTGATCTTTTTCATTCTATAACATCCACATTGGTACACTTGGACACCTCTTGAATGTCTACTTTAGTGTGAGTTTTGAGCAAGTTCCTCCTCTCACTAAAGTGGGGGCTAAATGTAGTGTAGAAAAAATATCCATTTTTCACACTTAATTTTGGAATGATTAACATCAAAATGAACCTAATGTTATAATGTTTTTTACACATTAACATTAGGTTTAGGTCCCTTTTAAGCTAAATAGACCCATTTTTTCCTTAATGTAGTGTTGTAAAGTGTATTTATTTACACCTTCACATTAAGTTTTGGGACCTCTTGAATTTATGATGTTCATATCATCATTAATAGGCCCATAAGACCCTTTATTATGCATCTCGAGGCCTATTTCAATAGAGATCCTGACATAATCAACAAATACACTTAATATCCTAACTTCCTAACATTTCCTTAGCCTAAAAAGCCCTAGTGAGACCCATACACCAACTTGGGCATATGAGTCCCACTTAGATGAGACCTATACACAACTTTGGGTATATGAGTACCATTTGGCCCCTTTTTATGGTTTTGAGCAATAAATTAGGGTTTTAGATTCAAATTTCATGAATTTTGGCATTTGGGATCTAATAAAAGGTAAGTTAGATGGAATGCCTATATAAACAAGGTTTCAAATCATTATTTCACCTAGAAATCAATAGTCGAGCATCATAGGACTTCATAAGATCATCATGGAGTATTCAAGAGCATTTCTAAGGCATTCAAGGGTAGATTTCTTCATCATTTGTTGCAGCAATTCAAGATCCATCATCATGTCAAAGAGATAATGCATCAAGCATGTTGTTGAGCTAGTGTTTTGATGTAGCATTCAAGATCTAAGTTAAGCATTTTTCCACATCTGATTCAAAATAAAGATCTACATTCTTCATGCTCATTTCATGTTAGATTTTAGATTTACATTTCAAGACATCATTCAATGTATCATTGTTCATGTTTCATGTTTCATTGTTTCATCATAAGGTTTAATTACCTAAATCGGGTTTGACCAAGGTAAACCCCTATTCCCTAACAGTCAACAAGTTTTTCTCTCTCTCTATACATGTGTGATTTTAGATCTAGGTGTTTTGGATCTTGAGCATATTTAAAGAAAAAGTTGCAAGATTGAAGAAAGTTGTCGAAGTTGTCTCCTTGCATACAAGAATATGGAAAGTCACCTACACACTAGAATTTAAGGTTTTTGACTCAAATATTTGATAGGAGAGAAGCTATAGGAGATCACAATGGTGAATACCATAATTCTAGCCAAACCCTAATATTAGGACTAAATCGCCACCTTGGGCGTATGAGTCCTAGCAATACCATTTTTCAAATTTTAGGAGATCCTGTAATAACCCATTCCAAATTATTACTTAATTAATATTATTGTAAATGACACATGAATATAATCCAAATTAAAAAGACATAACTAGTGGCTAAATTCAATCATAGCTAGACATGTTCATTTAATATGAGTCAAAAATTCCTATATGGGTATGTGCAGGATCATGATGGGCCAAAAAGTGGTGATATGATGGGTATGTGTGGGGTATGTGGTTGAGGACTTTTTTTTACCCAAAATTGATGAAATGAAAAGGGTTTCTAAAGGAGATTCTTAGCTTTCTGCTAATATAAATTATGTTTTACTTTTAATTTAATAAATAATTATTATTCATTTTCTATTTGAATTACGACTAAAGTCTTGATTGATAGGCTAATTGAAAAATATCTATAGATTTCAAATAGTATCACATTTTTTGAATCCAAAACATGTGTCACATTCTATGCTTCACATACTATAGGATTAAAAAAAATGAATTTCATTAAGTTTTGACCAAGTTAAGGTGGTCAGACATACGAGTTTTTATATTTTTTTAAAGTTGTAATAAAAAATTCATAATTAATTATTTACTTGGAAAAAAATTACAAAAAGTATGCATCACATTGAGACATGAGTCCTCTACTTATATATAAAATATTATAAAAAATATTATCATTTTATTGTGGTTGGGTTCGACACCTACTTCTTATTTTTAATTTAAGTACTACTGCATTGAAATTTCAAATTTTCACCAAATATATTTAAAAAAAAAAAACCTAGTATTTTAGAAACTAGATTCAATTTTCTATAGATTCTATTCTTACATATTTTTGAAATAATATAGATAACTTATTCAAAATTTTACGTCAAGTTTCCTAACTCTCATTTTTCTAAATTTTTCGCCACTTAAGGGCCTGTTTTTTCCTTGATGATCCTGTACATACCCATATTCACTTCAAAAGTCAAATTAAAATTTAGGTTTGACTTAGCTCCTAATGCCACAAATTCATCATGTTGTACACATTACATCAAGTACAAGAATGAATTACATCAAGTCACATCTTAGACTATAATAGTATTGTGAACAACTAAGGTTCTTCTTTGATGCTCATCTCCATTGGTGGATGAGAACATGGTTGAAGCACTTTGCCATCCAACTACAAAGCTTACGCTTCCTTGGTATTCTTCTGACTTGAAGAATGTCCGATCCTGCATGGAAATTTTAGCAAGAGAACAATCTGCAAGGTGGAATCTGGTTCATTCCCAAACATCATCATGCAATTTCCATCTACATGTTAGAAAAGAAAGTGCAAGATCTATGCAAGGAATGGTAGAGAGTGAAATCGTAGAGTTCATTCTTACATACATAATAAACTATATTGCTTGGCCAAGCATAATAAGTGTGTTGTGACAACAACAAACAATAGGTTCTAGTAAATAAAACCTATACTCTTTGAACTCCATTTTGACACCTGTGCCAAAAGGTAACTTTCTACTATACATCTCATAACAACTATCTAGCCACTAGGAACATCTACTCGTAGGTGCTCTAGTCAACTAAGGTATCACTGTTATGTTCAAGTATTTAAAATATTCTTTAACAAATGTCTTCAAAAAAAGAAAACAAAATACTATTTTTTTATTCTAACAGAAATCAAATCTATGATTCATAGAGTAATTCAACAATCAATCATATAATTCTTATGACTATTATATACTTTTTATCATAAGCATTTTTATTTTTAAAATGTACTAAAAAAAAAGAAGGTGTGTCACAAGTATGTGTATGTACATAGATGAATTCTATGTGCATACACATATGTCCCTACTAATGTTAAAGTTTGTGCATACATTATGAAATAATGATTAATTCAGATTTGCAATCTTAAAATAGTACTTCCTTGACATTTCTTGTCAAAATAAATAATCTAAACAAGTCTATGCTAATAGTTTCACACATACAGTTATTGTATTCTCACAAATGTGATACTCTAACATTGCTATTTTCGTAAGAGCATTCATTGTTTAACATAACGAGTATTATTTCCTACTAAATAGTCATAAAACAAGTTGTTTACATATGAACATTCATTTTTTGAATATAATGAGTATTGTTTCCTACTAAATAGTCATAAAACAAGCTATTTACATATGAACATTCACTGTTTGAATAGAACAAGTATTGTTTCCTGCTAAACAGTCATAAAACAAGTTGTTTACAGATACAATGATAACTTAATCAACAAAATAGTGTCATTTACAAAATATTATTTACTATCTTCATCATTACATTATTATTTCAGACCAAATAGTTTCACTTAATGACAAGAAAACATCATTTTCCAATAGAACACTCACTGCTTTTAAACATAACAAGTTTTATTTCAATGAATAGAGAAATAACAATGTTATTTTTAGTAAAAGTATTGTCTAAATCTCTCCTGTCTTTCATTTCAAACAAAATAGATTAATTTTCCTCTAAAAAATTAGGCTATCAAAATGTCCATTATTCCATATAAATGATAATTTAAAGTTCAAGAGCAATTATGCAAATATTATAATGAACTAGTCTGACATACCTTTTGATTTGAACCTAGGCATCCATACTTAAGTCTAAGGTTACTAGGGTTTCTTTCTTAACCTATGCCCTTTCTAGACCATATTTAAGGCCTTCTTGGTCATTCTACAAATGACTTCCCTACATGATAGGTTCATATTTCCCCTATCGACCATGGGTCGTGTTTCAAGATTACCCAAATCTAGCTAGGTCTATATCACATACAAGTTTTGACATGTAGACTATTTTTTGTATATTTTCTAAAAGAATAATATCATTGATCATGAAGATCATACCTATCATGGTTTTAAATAACTAGACCTTATCATCCCATCATCTTCTCAAGATTGATGGTGACTTATATATGCAAGATTTATCACTTTTTAAAGAAATACAATCAACTCTCTTACCATTTCAACTTAGCCAATAATGGAAGGGTGAAAAAAATAAATGAAAACATAGATGATATGTTTGAATACGTATTTTCACAGGGTTTATACCCCTTACATGGTTTTAGAATTTGAACCACTACAATACCAATTAAAATGAAAACATATTTGATCAGAATAAAATTATGATCACCAAGATATGGATAACATAATCATGTGAGCTAACATAATAGTTTCGCTCTGAAAGGTTCTAGCGCCTCGGCACATCCGATAAGGCTCCTTCAAAGACACTTCTTTACAAGTAGGCCATAGGCCATGCAACCCCAAAAGGTGGTTGATCAAACATTATACTTAGCTCAATGTTGAATACACAGTCATAAGAATACATTTTACTGTGCCTATTGAATTATCCTAAAAGTATAGTGACTTCCAAAATAAAGATATTGAAATTGAATTATTTCAAAGGAATTGATTTACCTCATTATTTTGAGCTTTTGAATGATGCTTGCATCTAATTTTTCTATTACTTCAACTTTCTCTACTTTTTGCCTTGTTGTGGGATGATTCTTTCCCCAGGTTCACTATTATTTTTCCCTCCCACTATTCATTCCAAAATGGAAACAAAACATCTTTTTGTTTTTCATGTGACTAGGTGTTACCTACCATATCCATTGACCTCTATTTTGAGTATTTCCTTTATGTTTTTTTGGTAGGCCACATCCATTGTGGGCTGCCCTCAAGATTGTTGTTTGATTTCCCACTTAGTATGATATGAATGTATCAGTTATGGAATTTGAATTCAATATGAATTTTTAAACATAAATATAAATATATGTTTGTATATATGTATATGTATGTATATATAATATATATATATATATATATATATATATATATATTTGTATGTATGTATATATACATATAAATACATATATTTGATTTCATTCATTCTTACCATGTATTCAAATAATGTATATATATATATATATGTATATATGTATGTTTTTGATTTACATACATGTATATATATGTTTATATATGCATTCATATACAAGTTTCTTGTTTTGGAATAGCTCATAGGTTCCATACACTATCATTTAAAGTAAGGAACTTGAATTTTCATTTCGAGCATTTTAATATATGTGTATATATTTATACAAGAAAAGAAATTTTATTTACAATACTCACTTTCATTTCCTTCAAAAACAAAGTTTAAGTAGACAAATTTTAATAGACAAGTCATTAATTTGCAAATGTTGAAACAGTTCAAGTCAGGAAATCATGTTCTCTTATATATGCAAATTAGTTCAAATGCAAGTCATCATGCCATTTGTGGTGTGTGCACCCAAATTCCAACTGGCTTACCATTCGATCTGGATAAAAAATCCTACTTCAATTGTGTTCTCATCCTTCAACCTATCACTTTGCAATTGCACACACTTGCACTTGCAACTTGATCAATAACGTTCAATTCTTGATAACATATAAAATAATTTTCAAAAGTTTGCAAAAAGTCAACTTCTTTCATTCAATTTTCAAATATTCCAAAATCTTCATTTAATATTTTATTGAATTTCTTTCAATAGTTTAATTTACCATATTATGATAAGTAAGCAATAAAATTGGGTTATGACAGATCTAGAATAGTCACTGTGAGATTCTAGTTTTTGCACAAAAACCCTATTCTGGGAATAAATCAACCAGACTGGCATATGAGTCCTAGTGAGCATTAAACAATAGAATTTGAAGGTTTTAAAGATTTTTTTGACCACATCTTTCTTCTAGGTACCCCTCTGTTCACTCTAAATTTATTGTCTTGATTTTCAGTTTCATTTCCTATGTCATTTAGTTAGGTTTTGCATGTTACTTTCATTACTTGTCTTTCCAAGCCTTTGCTTGGTGGTGAGCCCCCTTTCAGTCTTTATTCACACCCCTAGGACACCTTACTATAGATCTATTTCCCTCATTTCCATCCCTAGATTGAGATCTCTAAAGTTTCCTTGAATGAAACTTGAATGAAATTGGTGGTTCTATCTCCTAAAACATAGAGCAACTATTTTCTAGATTTTAGTAACTTACATTTTTAATTTAGGAACTTCATAAATTTTTATAAACAAAGTTAATGAAACTCCCAAAAGAATCACTAACTCATAAAATAATCACAAACTTTATAATCACATAAATTATTCTTCCACTTAAGATTGACAATAGAGTGGTCCTCGTTCTTGGCAATATCCCACTCTATGATTCATGTTGCAAAAGACCTTCATTAAAATCAAAATGCATATATCTGATGTCATTTCTTGAGCATCTTACAACACCTTTTTGCATATGTATGTAATGTTGTACGCAAAGGCTTATTCATAGATAGTTCATCTTATTCCTCATCTTTAAATTTTTGTAACTACATCACAATCAAAATAAAATTATAATGCCTACCCCCCACATTTTACATACATATCTCATAGTGATCCTTCAAATCTTCTATTCCCTCGCATGTCTTATGAGGAGACCATAGCATTTGATGTATTATTAAAACCTAAAATTTCTTGGCATATTCCACTACATGGTCCCATTCATATCGATAGGCCTACTCTTGGCCATTAAGCAACATATTTTTCTCCAAAATCAATATCTCAAGGATTGAGGTTGTCATTAACTCCTTGTTTTGGCACAGGTACATCATGTAATTACTTTGAGGATGTAAACATTCCATCATCATAGTTTTTCAATTGATCTTTTCTAGGTCCCTTTTTCATTTCTACCCCTCCTTGGTAAGTCAATTATGAGCATATCTAAGATATAACTTATTGACACTTAAAATCCTCGATCCTAAGATTTGGCTACTTTCTGACTTTTTTTCTTCTCCAGGGAATAAAATTTCTTTGAAGACCATTTTTTTCTTGTCCATAGTTTCACACCATTTCATGGTATTTCCATGCAATAGTTTCAATCAAGAGCTATGACTCGACTTTAATGTACAATAGTATTAGCAATCACCATTGCATGTCAATGCAATCACATAATGCTCCATGATGTAGTCCCCTCATTACCAAATTGCGTGTTAATGAAACTATTTAATAAGGAGCAAGATATTACACCATTTTTGTACTCTCTAATACAATTTCAACATATCCATGCCATACTTCACCAAAGTATTATGTCAAACTTGTGCCTTAATATTAGTTTTTCAATAAAATAGGAAGGTTTTGAAACCCCCTCCAGGCTCCAAAGCCTATTCTAAAACCTTTCAAAATTCTAATACCTCTACTATTTTCATCTATCTTTATTATGTCACATGTTTAAAATAACATTTCATCCTTTTAAGTGGTATTCACAACCATGTCAATGGAGGTTATGAAATTTTTCAAAATCTCTTACAACATTCTTTAATTTTTATTTTCCTTTGTATAAACAATTGTCAAAAATATGGGATGTTATGACAAACTCTAACACAAAATAAAATTTTAAATCTTGAGACTTTGAAATTAGAAGTTTGAGTCTAAGGATGAAAATTTTCATAACTTTCAACTAAAAATTATATTTTTTTATGAAATTTGGATAGAATAATGTGTAGAACCCCCAAAACCAAACCCATAAATTGTTTTTACTCCAGATGCACGAAAATCAAAATTTAACATCATTTGTGAATTATTGGCTAGAAACATAGAAATTTAAAATATCATAAACGATAAGGAACCTTGGCATAAAAGTTGGTCACATTAGATGAAATGAGGTTGGGAATTATCTTGAAAAGGGATTTTTTGCTATCTTTTACAAAATTTCAAAATCAATTATTTTTGTGATTTGGTAGGCTTGAAATAACCCAATCTAATTATTACTTAAATATATTATTGCAAATGACATTACAAATATTAATTTTAAAATGACATCACTTAAGCAACTATTTTCAATCATAGCAACACATGTCTAATTAAAGTGAGTCAAATATAAATGTATTAATTTCTAATGCCAATTACAATATCCAAGTTGACTTAGCTCATAGGGCCACAAAGTCAATACAATTTATATTTTTACATCAAGGTTACATCATAAATCCTCGAATAACTGGAAAAGATCCATGGTTTCATTTTTGACACTCACCTCCTCTAGTGGACAAGAACATGGTTGAAGTAGTTTATCACCCAACCACAAAGCTTATGCTTCCCCAAAATTCTTCCTACTTGAAGAATGCCCCGACCCTACATAGAAATTTTAGCAAGAGAACAATCTGCAAGGTGGAATCTAGTGTGTGCCCAAACATCAACATGCATCTCTATCTATTATTTATAAAAATGAAAGGTCTATTCTAGGAATGGAAAAGAGTATTATCACAAAGTCCATACATACATAATGGGCTAATTTCTTGGCCAAGCATAAAATTTAGTTGCAACAAAAAAAGATAGGTTTTGGATAAAGCAGAAACCTATGCTCTCTATACTCCATTTCAACACCTCTCTCAAAAGATAACTTTCAAACAACATAAGTTTACTCCTTAGCAACTATCTACTCTTTAGCACCATCTACCCTGAGATGCTCTAGTCTACTTAGGTGTTGTTCCACTAAACAAAGAGTAATTTTTACACACAATTCTATGAAAAAGTAATTTAGTCTACTGATTCCCTTAAATAAATTCAGAATAATTTAAATGGATCTGTTTAATACATTAACAATTCAAATTCATACACATGTCACATGATTACATTCATTGTAATTCAATATTCATTAAAAAATAAACTAAACAAATAACTAATGAAGGTATGCCAAAATATGTGTTGTACGTAGACGAAGGTCTATGTGCATACACATATATGTTCCAACTTAAGTTAATATATATTTGTGCATAAATTCTAAAATAAAAAAACCATTGTAATAGATTTATTTCATTCTAAAATATTTCTACAGACTTGTCTTATCATTTGACAGTAATGCAAGATGTAAATTTCCTTTTCAAAGAAATAAGAACAAATCTGATTGAACAGTTTCCACATACTGATGTGTTGTTTATAATATAAATTTTTTTGTTTGAATCATTACAATGTTGTTTGTATCATAACAATTTTGTTTGCAAAAGTTTATAAGTTATTGCACCATTATGTCTTGTTAACACTTTCAAGTATCCAGTATATCATGTAAATGGTCAGTGTTCTATCATTTTGGTTATACAAATATCTGAATAGTACTAGTGTTATTTTTGTGTAAACAAAAGGATTGAATGACATGCTTGTCAATTCTAATCACATACAAGGTTGAAACATTTATTTTACTATTTCAGGTTAAGAAAGACCCATATTTCTATTGGTGACTATTATGGATATAAGTTCAAGCTACTATCATTCTAAGAATGACTAACAATCAAATGAATTTTTGTTCTCATCACAAACATTATCATTAGTCAAACCTTGAAGAATGCTAATTATCGGTTTACAATGTTCGATGGCTAGTTAGTAAGACTCATTCATAGTCATTGTTCTATGGAACAAATCAAGAATCATTCAGGGAATGATATGTGCATGTGAATGGACTAGTGTAAAAAATATATGCGAGCATTGCATGTATGCAAAAATAAATGGGTATCACTTTGTTGAATGATTAAATCTATGTACAAATGGTATACTACAATCGCTCTTAAAGATTAATGCCCACATAAATAAATGGAATGATATAATCATTCCTCCATCGTTCAAGATGAACAAGGCATCATGCTTAAAAAACAACGACATAGACATATAAAGTGTTCTATTAATTATTATTGCAGACTTCACACCCATTTTGGGTGACATACTTATTCGACCTAGCTAACATGAAGAACAAAAAAAGAAAATGAATACAATAGCGATACTATCATTTTGCTTAAAGGAAAAAAATAATGATTTTTAAATCATTTAATACAAAATAATAATTCAAGCTTTCAGTATCATTTGATTAACTGTGTAATGGTTATTAGAATTTATATGCAAGAAATAAATGAAAGAGGTGAAACAAATAAGTGGTTAACCTAGTTTAGATATCATGCCAATAGAAAGTATATGAAAAGATATGGTGCATGCAAACATTGGCCAATAAGGCCCTTGCAACTTTTTTCAATAAAATAGTCGATCTCAAATCAAAACGCCCTAGTCCCAAAGAAAAATACATTTTTCAGAAAATGGACATCTAATATTTTTCCATCAACTCAAATGAAATTGACAAAAAGTAAGGGAAATGAAAGTTTTGAATAGTTTTGAATGCAAAATTCAAGCATAGATAGCATCAAACAATTTTTTTTACCTTTGTTCATGGCTTTTCCTCAAAATTTTCCCTCTTTTCCAGATGACTCGATTCACTGGCTTGCTTTTCCTCATTTTCTCATTGCCATTGCTAGACCCTTGCCAATTTCTTCCCATTATTTTGTGCTACAAAAAATGGAAAATATATCTTTTCCTTACCTATTTGCAACATTATGGGGTCGTTTCATTCATAATTGACATTAATTTTGGCCACCCCACTACTCAAATTTGAATATCTTGGCCTTAAATTTGAATGCATGCCACTATTTCATTATGTATTAATTTAAATGCTATTTGAATTTAACAATATGGTTTTGATAATTTTGATCCCATATTTGAGCTTTATAAGGAACATGTATATATATATATATATATATATTTATATATATATATATATTTATATATATATGTGTGTGTGTGTGTGTGTGTGTGTTTGTATATTTATATGTGTTCATATATAGATATATATATTTATCTATCTCTATTTTACTTTTATAATATTATAGTATTCAATCACTTCAAAGCAAGGAATAAAATTTATTTTATTCAAATAATTTTTTTCAAAAGAAGTAGTTTTCTTATCCTTCAAGCATGCCTTTTTAATTACATACAAATATGTCCAATCATGCTATCATTCTCTTTTCAATTTCGAAAACATATGATTAGAATAAACAATTGAATAAGAAGTCACATGTATAACATTCCACAAGCCTATTCTTTTCAAACATTGAATCATTTTGAATCAAGTCAATATAATTTTCTTTATGAAATTTTAAATGCAATCTATCATGATGTTTTGTGATGTGTGCATCTAGATTCCATCACTTGCTTACTATTCAATCTAGCTAAATGATCCTGCTTCAACCATGTTCTCATCCTTCAACCTGGTACCTTTCATTTGCACACACTTGCACTTACACAGTTCATCAATAACGTTCAATCATGATAAAGTATGAGATAGCTCATAAGATCACATGGTCAAAAGACAGTCAACTTCTTTCAAACATTTCACAAATATCAAAATTTTCATTCAACATATTGAATTTCCTTAATAATTCAATTTATCATATTATAATTTAAATGCAATAAAAATTGGGTTCTAACATCCTTCCCCTCTTCGAAGAGACATCGTTCGAATGTCTATTTAATAAAAATTTAAGCATATATGTCTATTTCAACATCATATCATACTATTTTCAAGCCAAAATATTATAATTTTTAATCCAATTTTTTTTTTATAAATATCAAAAGTCTCTTTTTAAGATAGAAAATATGGGAAGGAGTGTTCTATTTCTTCCACATCCTCCCAAGTAACACTGTCTTCTAAATACTAGTCCCATTGGACCTTAAACTGAGCAATGTCTCTGCTCTACAACTTAACATTATGTCTATCCAAGATTCTAATGGGCTCCATTAGTACCACTCCTGGGTCTTGTACCTGCAAGGATTGCCAATAGAGAACATGAGCTACATCAAGATGATATGGCTTAAGTAAAGAAACATGAAACACATTATGTAGTCGAGCCAGAGTAGGTGGTAGAGCAAGTCTATAAGCAATTGGTTTGATCACTTTCAAGACCTCAAATGGACCCACATATCTTGGGGCTAACTTGGATGACTTTCCAAAAGAAATGGAGATTTTATGAGGCTTGACTCTTAAGAATACTTTATCCACTGCCACAAACTATCTAAGAGTTCTATTCTTATTGGCATAACTCTTCTATCGCTCTATCACCTCCTTCAGTCTACTCTTAATAAGACTCATTTTTTCTTCCATCTCCTTAAGCATTTCAGGTCCTACTATGATCTTATCTTCCAATCTATCCCAACTGATGGGTGTTTGAAACTTTCTCTCATAAAGAGCTTCAAATGGTGCCATACCTAGAGATGTGTGATAAGAGTTATTGTAAGAAAACTCTACCGATGGTAAGTATTCTTCCCACTTATTCCGTTAGTCCATGCAGTACATTTAGAGGAGGTATTTGACTACCTAATTCACCCTCTCTATATGTCCATTGGTCTAAGGATGATAAGCTAAGATAAAATTCAACTTGGTTCCCAATGTGACGTTAAGGGTTGTCCAAAATATGGAGGTCATCTAGGTATCTCTATCATAAATGATAGTCTCTAGAACTCCATGTAAGAAAAAGTTCTAGAAAAATTTCTTAGCCAGGGTCAATGATCTATCCTTCTTGATTTTAGGCCAAAAGTACAAAGTTTTCAATTTTGTGATCATTCTGGATACTCTATAGTGTCCTAAATAAAGTACATTATGAATCTCTTCTAGAACCAACTTCCTCAACTCTCCAAAGTTTGGAATGTACATTCTTCTTTGGTATCTCAAAATGCCATTTGGTTTGATCTTATACCCATCGAACTGATGAATTGATGGATTCTCTACTAGGGTGATCTTCACTCTTTTGTAGTTCTCATCCCTTGGCAACTATTGTGTCACCTGCTATCTTAGGTTAGACCTTGTCAAGATCATGGGTTCTAGATTTCTTTGTCTACTAAGAGCATCAACCACTCCATTCTCTTTTCCCTTTATGTACTCAATTCTGAAGTCATACTCACTAAGGAATTCCAACCACCTTCTCTATTGTGTCTTAAGTTTTGGATAAGTAAATATGTATCTTAATCCCAAGTGGTCTATCTTGAGCTCAAATGGCTTTCCCAAGAGATAATTCCTCCATATCTGCAAGGCATGAACTATTGTGACCAACTCTAAATCATGCAGTGCGTAATTCACCTCATGTTGTTTAAGCTTGCTTTATTCATAAGCTACCACTTGTACATATTGCATTAGTACTACCCACAATCCCTCTCCTAAAGCATATGTGATTATAGTAAATCTTCCATTAGGATTGGGATGGTCAACACTGTGGTGTTGTCAGCCTCTCCTTTAGGAGTTGGAATTCATGGTCACACTTCTTGATCCATTCAAACCATGTTCCATTTCTTTGGAGTGACATGATTGGAGATGCTATCTAGGAGAACCCTTGCAAAAACCTTATATAGTAACCTGTGAGGCCCATGAAGCTATGGAATTCTAAAAAAATCTAAGGCACTGGCCATTCCACAATGGCCTTGATCTTCTCAGGGTCTACAAAGTCTCCTTCAGCTGAAATAATATAACCTAGATAGTTCACCCTATCTTGATAAAATGAGCACTTGGATAGCTTCCCAAAGAGTTTCTTCTTTCTCAGGCACTATAAAACTATCCTCAATTTCTTATCATGCTCTTCAACAGACTTTGAGGAAACTAGGATGTTAATAAAAATCAAAACAAATTCATCCAAATAGTCTCTAAATGCACTATTCATGAGGTTCATGAAAGATGCAAGTGCATTGGTCAAACCAAATGGTAACACAGTGAACTTGTAATGTCCACACTGAGTTCAAAAGGAATTCTTCAGAATATCTTCTTCCTTTATTCTCAACTATTGGTATACCAACCCGAGATTGATTTTGGAGAAAACTGTCACTCCCTTCATCTGGTCAAACAACTCATCAATCCTTGGGAGTGGGTATTGATTCTTGATGGTCGCCTTGTTCAACATTTGATAGTCTATACATAGACATAGGGTTCCATCCTTATTTTTCATAAAGATAACTAGTGCTCCCAAAGGAGACACACTAGGTCTTATTATCCCTTTGTTTAAAATTTCTATTAACTAGGCCTTCAACTCATAGAGTTCAATGGTGGTCATCTGATAAAGTGCTTTGGATTGAGGCTCAACTTTTGGTACAAGGTCAATAGAGAAATCAAATTCCCATTTTAGAGGTAACTATGTGAGTTCATTAGGAAATACATCTTAGAACTCCTTGAGAATAGGGTAGTCATCTAAATACAGTTGCTTGCAATTAGGGTTACTGATATGCACAACATAAATAGCACATCCCTTCCAATGAGCCTTTTTGAGCTACATAACAGAGATCTATCTAATTTCTAAGGGTATTTGAATCCAACAAATCTTGAATGGCTTCCCATAATCATCCAGGCAACTAACTACCTTATCGTTGTAGTTCATTATAGAATTATTCTTGGTTAACTAATTTATCCCCAAAATTACATCATATGAGCCTAAGGGTGCCACATATAGGTTGACTTGGGTTTGGAAGGTTGGAAGCTCTAACTCACTGTAAAAGAGATAGGTGTCTACCCTGTACTTTGCTCAGTTTCCATACTGGAATGTCCATGAGTTTTCTATGTATGTAGGTCTAATAGGTATCTTGGATATTACTCTATGGTCTATGAAACATTTAGTAACTCTAGTATAGATTAAAATAGAGACAATTCAGCCATAGAGCTTACCCGTCAACTATACTGGAAAAGCCTGATACTCTACCTGCTTGTTATCCACTATAGTATGGATTTGATGATGTTGAGACTATTGATAGTTTCCTTCCCTTTACAACTTCGACCATTGCAAAAAATTTGAGGCATAATGATCACCTCCATAAGTATAGCACCCATCACGAGGCCCTTTGCAACCTCCTGGCTTGTCCTCTCTGAAGCTCTTCTACTTTTGGTCCTGTTTTCCTTTGTTATTATTTTCCTTCTCTGCCCTTTCCAACATTACAATCTTCACCTTTCTCCTATGACTCACTTCCCCTCTTGAGATTATGGATTTGATGGTTCTTGTCTCCTTTATGAAACTTCTTTTTCCCAAATCACGACTTAGGATTTGAATTATTGCAATAATTGGATAATTGCTACAATTTTTTCTCCTATTTTGTGGCCTTCAAGAAGACTTCATTCATGGTGAGAGGATCATGCATTTCCACTTCTACTCCAATGTGGGGTCTAAGTCCCAATATGAACTTCTAGATATGGAGATGTTTGTCTCCCTAATATTGGGGCACATACTTCAATAGATTGGTGAAATTTTCCCAATATTGGGTCACAGTCATGCTCGCTTGAGTTAGGTTTTGGAATTTTCTCACCTTCTTGTTGAAAAAGAGATATGGTAACCATGTCTTCCTATAATATTGGAAGAAGAGTTCCCAAGTAATCTCACCATGTTGAAGATTCCTTTAGATCTTTTCATTATCCCACCAAGTAGCTAATTCTCCTAAAAGTTGATATGTAGCCCATGCAACCTTAGTATGATCAGATAGGTTATGAAGTCCAAAATATTTCTCCATCTCTATGATCCATGCCTTAGCTCTGGCTCGAATGGATTTACAATCGAACTTAGGTGATGCTACTCTTTTGAGATCCTTTCCTAGTTCTTCCTCAATTAAACCTTGAGGGCCTTCTCTTAGACTGCCTTCTCCCTGATTGACTTCCACATTCCTATGAATCTGGTCCTTGCATGCCACCTAAACCTCATGTTCTATGTGGTCCATATGAGTCTCTTGCTTGTTCAAAATCTGTAGAATCCATTCCAGCCTCTTTTTTGGTCCATTTTATAACCCACTACTGCTCATCTCTTGCCTAGTGGTCACTATACCAACTCACACCTGACCTACATCACAGTTCACTTCTACCATAACTTAACACTGGGTTCTATGAGTAAAAATTCTTATTCACATACACTACATACACATGCATATATCACTCATTCATGGAAGAAATACAAATTCATGCACAATAAACATGTTTTAGAGTTCTTCACTTGAACACACCAAAAATAACATCTTGCTTTATTTATATTAAGTGTGGGTCAATAGGCCCTTATTTACAAAAGCTTCTTGTTACATTAGTCAATTTTCTCATTCTTAGAGAGAGGACACTCCTCTTGGTCCTCATTTTAATTTACATAATTTTATTAGAAGAGGAGTGCTAAGCACATAGGCTCTCCTTTTCCTCAGTTAATAAGGGTGTGTTTGGTCCACACCCTTGGGAACAATCTCTGATTGAAAAAAAATTCTTAATCTTAGGATTCCCCTTTGAATCCTTAATCTTCTTCCCCCTCTCCAACTTAAGTCGAGTGAGGGCTTGAGCTAGAGTCTCATTGTTGAGAATCTTGGGTTGAACCTCAGTCTTGGTGTTTCCTTCCACTATGACTTTCTTGTTTGATCTCCTAACAGTCTTCCCTTTATTTCTTCCTAACTTAGACCTTCACATACCTACATTCAATCCAGATTCGATCAACTCTTAGGAAAACTCAATTTGGTCAAGGGTCAACTATCCCCTAGTCATGGCTATTGTGGATTCAAAAGGCCTAGAGTTGAAGTTCCTAAGCTCTGATACCAAATGTAATAACCCATTCTAATTATTACTTAAATATGTTATTGTAAATGACATTATGAATATTAATTTTAAAAAGACATTACTTAACAAGCTATTTTTAATCATAGAAACACATGTCTAATTAAAATGATTCAAATATAAATATATTCATTTCCGATTTCAATTACAATATCCAAGTTGACTTGGCTCATAGGGCTATAAAGTCAATACAATTTACAATTTTACATCAAGCTTACATTATAAATCCTCTGATAATTGGAAAACATCTATGGTTTCCTTTTTGATGCTTGCCTCCTCTGGTGGATGAGAACATGGTTGAATCGCTTTATGACCCAACCATGAAGCTTATGCTTCCCCGAAATTCTTCCTAATTGAAGAATGCTCGACCCTACATGAAAAGTTTAGCAAGAGAACAATTTGCATGGTGGAATATAGTGTGTGCCCAAACATCAACATGCATCTCTATCTATGATTTAGAAAAATGTAAGATCTATGCTAGGAAAGGTAGAGAGTGTTATCACAAATTTCGTACATACATAATGGGCTAATTGCTAGGCTAAGCATAAAATTTAGTTGCAACAACAAAAGATAGGTTTTAGATCAAGAAAAAACCTATACTCTATGTACTCCATTTCGACACCTATCCTAGAAGGTAACTTTCAAACAACATAAGTTTACTCCTTAGAAACTATCTACCCTCTAGTAGCATCTACCCTAAGGTGCTCTAGTCTACTTAGGTGTTGTTCTACTAAACAAAGAGAGTAATTTTTACACATAAGTCTTTATAAAAGTAATTCAACCTACTTATTCCCTTAACTTAAAAAAATTTAGAATAATTCAAATGGATCTATTCAATATATTAACCATTCAAATTCATACACATTTCACATGATTACATTCATCATGATTCAGTATTTGTTAAAAAATGAATTAAACAAATAACTAAAGAAGGGATGTCACAAGTATGTGTATGTACGTAGATGAAGGTTTATGTGAATACACATATATGTTCCAACCTAAGTTAATATATACTTGTGCATACATTCTGAAATAAAAATGATTATAACCAATTTCTTTTATTTCAAAATATTGCTACAGATTTATCTTATCATTTGACAGTAATACAAGATGTAAATTTCCTTTTCAAAGAAATAAGAACAAATCTGATTGAACATTTTCCACATACTGAGGTGTTTTTTGTAACATAATAATGTTGTTTGAATCATGACAATGTTGTTTGTATCATAGCAATTTTTCTTGCTGAAGTTTATGAGTTCATGTGCCATTATGTCTCGTTAACAGTTTCAAGTATCCAGTATATCATGTAAACAATCAATCAATGTTCTATCATTTTGGTTATACAAGTATCTAAACAATACTAGTTTTCATTTCATTTCTAATCACATACAAAGTTGAAACATTTATTTTATTGTTTTGGGTTAAGAAAGACCCATTTTTCTATTGGTGACTATTATGGATATAAGTTCAAGCTAATTTCATTCTAAGAATGCCTAATAGTCAAATGAATTTTTGGTCTCATCAAAAATATTATCATTAGTTGAACCTTGAAGAATGTTGATTATCAACTTACAATGTTCGATGACCAACTAGTAAGACTCATTCATAGTGATTGTTCTATGGAATGATTCAAGCATCATTCAAGGAATGAAATGTGCATGCAAATG
The DNA here is from genome assembly GCA_007258455.2 of Sequoia sempervirens. Classification (NCBI taxonomy): domain Eukaryota; kingdom Viridiplantae; phylum Streptophyta; class Pinopsida; order Cupressales; family Cupressaceae; genus Sequoia; species Sequoia sempervirens. Next base: position 181,177,556 of record VDFB02373365.1, read on the forward strand.
GACTAGTGTAAACAACATATGCGATCATCACATGTATGCAAAAATAAATGGGGATCATTCTATTGAATGACTAAATCTATGTACAAATGGTATATTGTAATCGATCTTAAAGATCGATGCCCACATAAATAAATGGAACAATATATATGTTACTCCATCGTTTGAGATGAATGAGGCGTCATGCTTAAACAACAATGACATATGCATATACATCATCTTATGAATGATTATTGTACCTTCACACCCATTTCAAGTGACATACCTATTCATATATCTGACAGGAAGAACAACAAAAGTGAAAGATAACAATAGTAAAATATTCATTTCCCTTGAAGGAAAATGATAACAATTTATAAATCATTTAAAAATAATAATTCAAGCTTTTGGAATCATCCAATTAACCATGTAATGGTTATTAAAAGTTACAAGCGAGAAATAAATGAAAGAGGTGAAACAAATAAATCATGCAGTGCTTAACCTAGTTTGACTATCATGCTGACATAATGAATATGAAAAGATATGGTGCATGCAAACATTGGCCGATAAGGCCCTTGCAACATTTTTCAAGAAAATGGTTGATCTCAAATCAAAATGCCTTGGTCACAAAGAAAAATAAATTTGAAAAAAATGGGCATCTAATAATTTTCCATCAACTCGAATGAAATCAACAAAAAGTAAGAGAAATGAAAGTTTTGAATACAAAATTCAAGCATAAACAACATCAACACAACAATTTTTACCTCTATTCTTGGATTTTCTTCAGCTTTTTCCCTCTTTCTAGATGAGTCAATTAATTGGCTTTCTTTTTCCTAATTTCTCATCGCCACTACTAGACCCCTGCCATTTTCTTCCTAGTATTTTGTGCTACAAAAAATGGAAAATGCATCTTTTCCTTACCTATTTGCAACATTATGGGGCCATTTCATTCATAATTGACATTAATTTTGCCATCCCACTATTCAAATTTGAATATCTTGGCCTTAAAATGAAATGCAAGCCACTATTTCATTATGTCTTAATTTAAATATTATTTGAATTTAACAATATGGTTTTGATAATTTTGATCCCATATTCTAGCTTTATAAGGAATATATATTTATATATATGTGTGCACATATATATGTATATTTATTTATCTTTGTTTTACTTTTATAATATTATAGTATTCAATCACTTCCAAGCAAGGAATAATATTTTATTTTATTCAAATAATTGTTTTCAAAAGAAGTAGTTTTCTTATCCTTCAAGCATGCCTTTTTAATTACATACAAATATGTTTAGTTATGCTATCATTCTCTTTTTAATTTCAAAAACATATGATTAGAATAAACAATTGAATAAGAAGTCACATGTATAAAATTCCACAAGCCTATTTGTTGATGGGTGATTTTTCACTTTCTTAACACATATAGCATATAAGTATGTTATCTCACTTGAAAGGTAATTTCTACGACTAATCTTTAGAAATCACCCCAAGGTCTCGGGTGTCAAGGTCATGACTTGCAAAAAGCTTAGTTGTTGATGTGATTTTCTAGTAATCACAAAGGGGTATTTATGGTCTATTAAGCATGGAGGGAATTGGGTCTTTGAATGGAGTTTTATAAATTCTAGAAATGAGTGAATAGTTGCTACAAGTTTAGAATAGCAAGCTAAAAATCCACCTTTGCCATCAGATTTGGCTTTACAATGATGTTGGAACTTTACTTTAACTTCAGATTTAAAGAAATAGTAAAAGGGAAAAAGGGTTAGAATTTTTCTAGACCTGCAACTAATGATGAACAATAACAATGGATGATGCTATAGTGGAAAAACTTCCTAAAAATGAGTTCCACTTAACCAGGGGTAGTCCACAGTCTCATGAAACTAGTGCAATGTTCAAAGTATCATTGCAGATTTTCGGAGTGTTCATTCACCATTAAAGCATGAATAACAATTGAACTTAAGTACAACAATATAAGTAATGCTCAGACTAACTTTACACAACATTTTATCATCAATAAATAGCCAAAAGTGTGAGATAGAAATGAATCAAACACAATAGCATACATCCACCATTAAAGCACAACATAAACTAACAATTAAGAGTAAATTAAAACTTGAAATAGCAGAGCTAAAATATAATATTTGGAGATAGAATCATGCACACATGAGAGTTATACACAAGAAACCATCAAAACAATGCTTTTCTCCAATATTTTGCAGCAACATGTCTTTACAACAACTCATCTCTCCCTTTGAAAATGAGAGAATGCCCCTATTTATAGTTTTCTAAAAGTGAAATGAATGGACAAGATTCAATTATAATGAGTGGTCAAGATTCATTTTCACTTAGGGTTTCACCTACCCCCAATATATTACAATATTAAATTGACTTTTGTCTTTTTCTCTATTTTGTCCTCTAGTCTATTTTGTCTTGTAACCATTTTTTTCTTTTAGATTCCTTTTCAGCCTTAACAATTACTTCAACGAGAATTCATCATTGATGATAGGCTCCCAGGATATAACTCCAAAGTGAGCATTTCATAGTCCGTCATCATCTTGAGATAATCTTTGGTATCTATCCGGTGTTCCATGACCTATTCTTGATGAAGCTCCAATTTGTGCAAGGAATTCTCAAGAATCTCTTTCTTGTAGTTGAGATTCATTTTCCATGTCTCCACCAACCAATGATATTCCTTTTGCAGCTCCATCTCCTTTACCCATATTTTGTGGGAGAGCTTAAGGATGCTCTCGAGCTTAGGATAGGTGATCCTATATAGCTTGGAGAACTCTTTGTAGGTATTTATCATTTCCTCTACCTGCTTTTGTAAACTATGGAATTTATTGAACACCCTGGTAGCATGATAGATGCCCATGTCGCCATTGTATATCACTATGTTGAACCAATCCACAGTGGACTTGGTCCAATTTTTATCTTCTCCATTTTATTTAGTTCCTCCTTGGATAGGAGAGAAGGCACAAATGATTTTGTAGGATCTTCTTCTTCTGTGGATGTCCATTGTTAAATGTAGGCAGTGAGGTCCAACACTTCTTCCTTTAATTCTTATTTAGTGGATTGATCCTTATTCATATGTTGTATAATGGTGGACACTAATCCCTGAAGAACATCCATATTTTTCTCATGAGTTATCAGGCCCAGATTGATTGTAGATATTTAGTTGTCTTGCCCTTAAATGGTCTCATCATATTTTCCTATTCCTAGAGTATAAATTTATAGTGTCTTGGATCCAGAGTCATCAACCATGATGTGGGATCAAATTTTAGGTGTCTTCTCCTTTTGGGTCCTTGTCTGCAATTTGACCAAAATTACTTCTAATCTCACCTTTGGGTCAGCAACCACTGGAGCTTTATTTTTAATTGTTGTTCTAGCCATGTGGGAACCTCTATTTGATCCTTTGGTGATTCATGATCACCCTCCTCTTATTTTTATTTCTACGAATGATCTTCTTCATTACCAGGAGCCTCTTCATCACTCTTTTCCTCCTCACCCACCTCCTTTTTTGGTGAAGTCCTTCTTGTATTAAGCTTGGTGGAAGCCACATTTTCTATGATGATATTCTCCTCTTGTGGCACCCTCTCTTCCTCATCTTCATGCTCAATTTCAACATTCTAGTCGGGCTCAACGCTCTTTTATTTTATCCCCTCTTCTTTATCATTTTCTTCCTCCCTTTCTGGAGGAACTTCTTCTTGCACCAGGCCCTCATCCTTTCTAGTCCATGGTAGTTACTAAATTATTTCTACATCTAGATCTATGTCTACCTTCCCTTCTTTGGATCAATGCTCCTCTAGGTGTGTTTCTACTTCTGGCTCCTAATCTGATGTCTCTACCACATAGTGCTCATCAAGACCCTTTGTATCTTCCTCAAAATTTTGTGGCCCTTCTTCTTGAGAGGACACCTTTTCCAAGTTTATACTTAATCTTCCCTTTGGATGTTCAAAGTAATCATCTTTATAAGAATTCTCAAACTCCTCAGCTATGTTCTACGTAGCCTCTTTGCATTGCTTTGCACTAAGTATCTCCATTTCCTCTGAGATCTACATTGTGGCCTCCATTTTTGGCGGCTCAGTCAGCAAGGGAGGGATAGGTAAAGTAGTAGTGAGTTGAGATATTAATGCTTGGACCTTGGGGTCAAGGATTACCCCAGAGAGTTTAATAGGCACATTTAGCATATATGCTATGAGATCTTGTGACAAGAGGGGTGGTGCCATAGATATTGATGGAATGGATGGTGGTAGAGTGGAAAAAGTAGGTAGTGGAGGAAGGAGTGAGGAAGATGATAGTGGGGAAGTGGTCAAAGAGGAAGAGTCCAATACCATAATTGGAGCAGTATGCAAGGCGGAGTTGAGGTGGACTAATATTTCCATAGCAGGCAGGGACGAGACAGGAAAAGACCTAGAAGTGGAAGGTGGAGGAGTGTTGACAGCAGAAACAACAACAAGAGTGGAAGTTGTGTGCAGTGAATGATGCTACTTAGTTTCTTCTTCCTCTTCATGTTTAGGATCCTCCTAAATAGTTAGCATTTCAAGCATAAATGTCCCCATTCTCTTTGTCCTTTTGGATGACTGGCCTTCGGTCACCTTCTTGGAGTACACCTTTTGTTTGGGATTATGCTAGGGTGCATCCTTCCTCTTCTTGGATCTCATGAGTGGTGGGGATTTGGGAGCTTCACCAGATGATCTCGTGGTAGCACCACTGTTAGTTTCCCTTTCCATTTCATCCTAGAACTCCTTGTATGTCAATTTTTCACCTTGGTCCTTTAGTTAGGTGATTTGTGCATCCACCCACTACCTATTTTTGTGTTCAATAGGGTGAGTGAGAATTTCCAGGTCAGTGACCTCTTCTTCAGTTCAATCAATAACTAGTAGGGGCATATCAGCCAAGGCATGGTATCTATCATCTAAAATGTTATTATCCTTAATAATTTTATTAGGTATAGGAAATAGGCTGATGGACCTTACAAAGTGAGCAGGACCATCCTCATGTAATGTCACATCTTCACCTCTTTGTCATCATTATAGTACGTCTAGAAGTATTCAATATGGGGGTGATGGGCGTATTGTCTCCCAACGCATTTCTTCAACTTGCCATGAGGGTCCACTCTTCCTCTATCTATGTGAAGGTCAAGGTGATACTCTACCAACTCCTTCTCTAAGTATTTCACACACTCGGTAGTGGGGAAAGAGTACATTCCTTTCCCAAAGGTCAAGGGATATGGGACCCCAACTCTATGCTTATCGCTTAACAATGTATGGGTAGTATGTAGCTACCGAAAAACCTCCAACATAATAATCCAATCATTAGGCTAGCGTGGAAACCAGTAGGGTTTTCCCAAGAACCCTTTTGCTCTGATGTAGGTGAACTTTAGGAACTAAATAAACAGATACCCAAAAACTTTTGTGAAAGTTTTGGTGTTGTCAGCTCTTTTAAATACCAACCAGATCTTCAAGGCAGCCTATGGATTTTTCAATTCCAATGGTTAGCAACCTAAAAGGGATTGGGCCAATGAATGAGAGAAAGCAATTAAGATTTCCTCCTACACTTTGGGCTCTGCGAAACCTGGGAGGGTGATCCCATAATGTATTTATAACTCTCTTTCACCATACTTCCACATACATTGCATATTAAGCAGATGTATTCTCATTTATTGCTGAATAGATGGATCTTTAAAGAAGTTGGCAATTCCTTCAAAGATTAAACAACTAAAAGCTGAGAATTCTCATAAAAAAAGGTAGGTCAATTGGAATGTATATTTATGAATGATTGTCTCAAATCAAACACCAGAAGCATAAGAAATGCATTCAACACTTTAAGATTAGTGCCATATTTTAGGGCATGGAGTAAAAAAAAGCAAACTGAACTACAAGGTAGATTTAATCATGAACATCCATAATCTTTGTAATTTCCTTACAATTTACAAATTAACACCCAAAATCCTGTGACTAATTACCAAATCCAAATGATAGAAGCATGAATCAATGACTTCATTAAATCATTTAACTCATCCATTAGATTAGAGCAGCAATTAAATCATATGTCAAAGTGAGAAACTAGGACAATTAATGAATAGATACTTAATCCAAATCCATTAATAATTCATGCACAATATCAAAATGGAGAGAAAACAAGCTTGAGAGATCAAAATTTATATTCAGGTATGCTCATAAGCCACATAATTGATAAAATTTACTCATCTAACCCAAAGCCTAAGCTACAGACTTAGAATGTATTTATGTGTTCTCACTATGCATTTTCTAGATCTAGAATTTGACAAAGACCCCTACACAATAGCCTTGAATTCCTTTTATATATTAAGCAACAAACAAGCTTCAGGTTATTGGAATTTCATTTTACATTTCATTTTCCTTGTAATTTGTAATAAATTTTAATTGCATTTGCACTCCTAGATGGTTATATTTGCAATAGAAAATTTCCCATCAAATTGCTCTACCTCTGGGAAAACAAACCTTCACTTGTAGAAAATAATTACCATGCAATTGAAAAATAATTTGTCTGTGAAAATATTTCTCTCAACTCCATTTACCTTGTGATTAAAAATAGCCTCCTATGAAAATCATTCACCTCCATTGTTCATTTTACTCTTGGAGACGAAAATAATTTCTTCCTGTGAAAGTCCTTGTTTACCTTCTTGGTTTTGTTGTAAAAAACCTCCTAGAAAATAATATTTTGTTCATAAAGTGAATAATAGATTCACTTTATAAACAATTTACCATGCCACTTTTATCTCACACTTACTTCACATCTTACTAAAATATTTGCCCCATTATGATGGAAGCATTTAAAATGTCCCTCAGGTGAAATATTTTACTGAGACATTTACTTATCTTTTCAAAGCCATCAATTACAACCATTCAAAATGGAAAAGAAAATATTCAGGTTAAATAGAATTACCCACATCCATTATACTTCACATTATGTTTCATAAATATTTTCTTTTAAAATCAAACCCGCACCACCTATCCAACAACATTAAAAAACTTTAATTGTTTATTTTTAGAAAATTTCCTAGGCCTACCAAACTATCACCAACCTCTAGTGCATCGCATGACCAAGCAGGAAAATTGAAACCCAACTAGTGATGAGTGATGGAAGCTATCACTCATTGCCAGTTCAGTGTGGAAAATGAAGAATGGACCAGCAACGGGCGATAGAGGCCTCAAAACCCTAACTCGCATTTTCTGATTCTTTCTCTGTTGCTCATGACCATCGCAACAAGGCATTCCCTGGAAGGCATATATATTTGAAAATGGACACTTCTAGCAGCAACACCCTGTACTAGCATTGAAATTTCATTTGCACCATTAATCGATCTCTTCTCACCATAGATAGCTTGCTCATTGGAGCCCCTTGTAGTGTTTAGATTGATTACTTTCAGCACTAACAGTAGCAGCTTCAATTTGTAGTGAAAATACACCTTATCTTGAGTTTGACCAAATGGAAATTGGCCTTTGCAACTAGAGAAAATTTCATCCAATAGTTTTGATTTGGTTTTAATACAAACACCAGATATTTGAGTTTGGAAAATACTTCAAACTCTATAGTAGATGTGCGGTTGCCTCCCAAGTCTATGCGCCACATTTTGGGTCTCTCCCTTTGCTTGGAATTCTCTTTCCTCAATGCTTTGATGGAGGTCTATATCCTGCTCAAATGAAACTCATCACTCAAGAACAAGCCTCACTTATTGTCTCCTCCAATCTCATTCAAAACTGGCGACAGGTGATGGATTCTGTCATGCACACCCGTGAAAGTCATGTCTCACCCAATCAAAAGAAAGAATTAAACTTGATTATGATTAGAAACATTTGAAATGCATTTATATTTTCCCTAAATTCACCTTTTACAAATACACAATATTTAAAATATTTAAAATATTTTAAATATTGACATTTGAGAACTTTAGAAAATAGGAAAATTTTAATTACCCCTGTAGGCCAAATGGAGAAATTTCACTGTGAGAAAATTGGGGCACCTAGAGCCATTAATTTTCATGTGTAATCATAATCAATTGTTTAGAGAAAACCCATTTTCTTATATTTTTCCCATCCCTTAAAATTCAGGTACCTCCTTTGTAAACTAGCCCTCGAGACATGTTTGCTGCAATAGAAGTACATTAAAATAATGTATCATATGACCTCCAATCTTGATGAAAATGGATCTGTAGAGGTTTCAAACCAAAACAAGAAATGGTTTGTCCTTATATTTGTAAAATTTAACACTTTCCAGAACACCATTTTTGACCATGTCGTGATTAGAAAGCAATTAAATAACTCATCAGAACTTATCCTAGAAGCGTGAAATTGAACAAGCATGTAGAAATTTTACCCAAGAATATAGTGCAAAAGATGGTTCAACAAAAAAATCCTAAGGTGAAAAATATTAATCGACAAAGTTTCTCACTCGGGCAAATTTCTACAAGTGTACTTGTTCAAAACCAATTAGGTCTCTCAAAGTCACCACTTTGAAAAAATATCAAAACAACTTATGGGGGTTTGCCACTAGAAACATAAGCTCATTTAGGTACACTTAGTATGGGTGCAAGAGTTATTTCCTTGAATCATCATACTTCATGAGATATTAGGGGTCAAAGTTGACCACCTTGAAAGGTTTCAGAAAATGCAGGTGCAAAACTAAACAAATTGCATTTGCTTTTGGCCTAGTAAAAATAATAAATCAGATCATGAAGCTCTAAAACCTAACATGAGAGAACATGAATTTATGGAGAATGAGAAAAAGTAGTTGTTTTGGCTTGACAACCATTCAGTTGTGAAATATCATCTTGAATAGGAAGCTACTTTGCATAACTGAAAGTGTGCAAACAACAAAAACGTTCCAAAACCCTCCAACTTTGCTTTTCAAAACCATGTCAAAAATAATCATGGAAAGCTGAAAATTGACATGCTAGTTCACATATGTCACATGAGTGGGTTCACCAATGGGTTTTGGATTAAAATCAACAAGATCCAAATTATGACCCTCCAAAGTAGGTCACTTAGATAGATTTTTTAAGTGCATTTCTGAGAGTGTAGAGGCAAAATTTTCAATATGGGCACCTCAAATTTGAAAATTTGAGAGTGCCACTAGGTGTTGTGTGTTAGCCTTCTCTCCAAATATACTCCCAAGGGTCTAATTATATGTCTGATGAAAGCATCATTCACTTTTCTATATTCCCTCTTGAAATTTCTATATTGCAACTAGGGATAACAGTCATATACTTTGAGTTCTCCCCTCCTTATCCCTAATTTTCTTGCACAAAAGAGTCCTTGGTAAGGGAATTTCTCTTCTAGGAGATAGACCAAATACAAAGTCATATAGAACTTGGAGCTCTTCTTTATTGTCAAATAGACCAAATACAAAGTCATCTTAGCCTAGTGGAATTTTGCTTCACCTCAGAGGATTTCTCCTACGAAGTAGAAAATCCACTCTTTGAAGAATGAAGTAGTCGACAAGCCCATTACTCTGCTTAGGAGAATGACCAAATCATGGTATTCCTCAAAGAAATCACTTCTAAATAACTTTTGAGGCACCTTGTTGGCACTGCCCCTCTTGTTCTTTAACCAATGTTGGTTGATCATTCTTTTGCATCCAAAAGGGTCCTATTGCCACACATTTTGAGCAAACCCATTTTCTTCCTCCTCCATCTTGTTGAATATTGGGATGCCAAACATTTTTCCAATAGACTTGGCGAATAGATCTGCCAGTACACTTCCATCCTTATCAATTATTTTCCTATTGGAATGGTAACATGCTTGGAAAACCATTACTAGCTCTAGAGAAACCAATGCAGGAGGGAAGCCAACTACCTTTGCAAGGCCACTTTGATCTTTTGTTCATCTTTTGTAGTGGGATTGACCATCACCCTTTGCTTGAACTCATTTATATTCACATGTCCTAGGTTTGTAACTGAGATTGTGTCCCAGATGGAATCAAGCTTGGAGGTGCACTCCACCTCGTGAAACTGATACTTCATTTGTTCCTTTTCTTCCTTTCCCCTAGGTGTTCTTGTAGGTTTATTTCCTTTGTCAAAATTTCCCATAGGCTTCCCTAATTATCCCTCAATAGGTTCCATAAATCCTGCATGGAAAAAGTGAAGTAAGTGTTTTTACATACAAATACAACAAACGTTAATTAAATCCTACAAATCCATGGTTAGAGCCATTCATATACCTTTAAAATATCATAATATTCATCATAGTTCACCTTTTGGAGTTCATTTGGGTCATTTTTGCAAATGCGGGCTTAGGGGTGTGGGTTTTCCCTAGGAGGAAACCATTATAAGGAAAGTCATTAAAGAATGACGTTGGGACTGTAAAATCCCACAAAAAGCCACCTACATGGAAGTTTTTGCATGGTTTGTTTGATGAGAAAATATCCCATGGAATGATTAGGCATGTGCAAAAATTTGTTGTGGGGCACTCAAAACTATTAGGTTAGGCTTTTGTACTTTCACGGGTTTGAACGATGCAGGCATCATGGGGTGGAAAACCCTTAAAGTTTAGTTGTTAAGTAGTGGCATGAGATGGATGGTGTCTCACTGGCAGAGTTCCACATTGTGGAACTCAAAAATATTTTTGAAGTTATGAATCATTCCTTGAAGTCAATTTTGAAGTCATCCTTGGGAGTTGCGAAAGTCAAATGGTGGGCTACAGACAGTGGTCTGCATAGGCAGACCTACAAAGACCACTTAGACTAAGGTTTTGTGCTAGAAAAAATTAGAGTTTGGCAAAGGGAAATACCTCCTACGAAGCCCGCATGGAAGGAGGATGTGGGAGGTCAGCCGTTAGATAACGGCTTTGGGGTAACGGTGTCCCACAGATAGACACTCGCAAGAGCGAACCTACAATGGTCTCCTGCATTAAAGATTTATGTTAACAAACTTGAGATTCTTTTTCGAGGATGCATAGCATCTAGTTCCCGCAACATGGAGGGGAACCAACACTTTGTTGCTAGCCAAAGCCAATAAGGTAACTGCCTTGTGTAGACAGTAGTCTACGTACCTTGGCCTGTAGAGGATTTTGGACTTAGAATTTTGATGGTTAATTCACAGTTTTGACTCAGGGAGCTACCGACTATGACACCTACATAATGGAATAGTGTTATGGTTTTTCCATCTGAGAAATGGGAATGATGTGGGAGTGTTCCATAGATGGAGTCCCATGTGCGATCCTCTGCAAAGTGACACTAACTTAGCCATTTTCATTTTGTTTTTTAATATTTTAGGCAACAAAAAATAAGAATTGTAGGGTCAGTGAGGTAGACCATAGGAGTGCTCCTGTCATTAAAGGATGGTCATGGTAGAATGAGGTTCCACACAGATGCAAACACTTAATTTCAATCGGTGCTAAGGGGTTTTCAATTCTAGGGAAAATTACAAGCATAGGGCCGAAACTTGCAGAGGGTTTGATATTTAAAGATTTTAAACAACTATGAAACCCTAACCGCTAGATTATTTCAACAAATTAAAATGCATGGTAAAGAATAAAAACAATGATACAGGCTCATACCTTTAGATTGCGTGCTAAAAACTAAAATGAATCCAACTCAAATCTGCTACAAAATCTTGCACAGGCGGGAACTCCGTTTTCTCCTCAAATTTGAATGTTTTGGGTGAAAATGATGGGAAGGGAGCACCATATTTATAGGAAAATCACCATTAATGGCATGCATTAATTTCCAGTATGGCTAGGGAAAGGTTGGTGGGGTTGCAAAAACCCTTGTCAGTTCAGTCATTCGGTGAAGACCCAGGTGGTGAAGGTAGATGCAGAACCCGCCATGTGATGGGAAAGGTCGTTGATGTCACTTCTTGCATCATTTAATCTTTTAATTATCAAATCGGGCATTTCTTAGAGCTATATGTGATAAGGATGTCTCCACAAATTGGTGGGTTTTGCACTATAAACAGTGACTTTACGTTTTGGTCTTACTCCTTTAGGAGCTTTCAGGAGCTCTCAAGAGTGGAACTTAACAAATAGTTTCTAACTAATTCTAAGGGCTTAATCCTAACTTGTTTCTTAACTAATGCTTATTCAAACTCAAATAACCTAGTTCAGACTTCACCTAACTTATTTGTAATTGATTCATGGAAGAATTAAGCTAAAACCAAATTCACTCTTAATCTAAAATTCAGAATTGAAATTTACTTGAAAAGAGAATCTATTTATGTTTGCAAAAGAGAATCTATTTACATTTGCAAGAAAATAAATATTAATCTAGAAAATAATAACACTAAATTCCATGAATGAATTCCAAACAAGCTTCAATTTTATCTTCCCATAAGTCATCGTTATCTCTCCCATTAAAACCACATGCATATGAAAATAATTATTAAGTCTAATTCCTATGAACAACAATTAAATTTACATCAAACAAATGAATGATAATCTTTATTAAAACATAATGAACTCCTTAAGAACACAATGAACTTAATCTAAGAGTAGAAGTAATTGTAGTCACTAACAATGATTGAACAAAGATCAATATTCCTATCTTTCCAACTGATACAAATTAAACATAAATTAACTGAATCAAAGAACATAACACAAGGTCACCTCTTTTGGTTGAGTTGGCCCTGCTCTACCTTTGGTGGGACCTTAAACATCGAGATTTGATATAACTCCTTATTTGCATTCAAATTGGCCCAAATAGGCGAGTAGAACAAAAGTGCGCATTACAAAAATTACAATGCTTAAGCGAAAGATTATCTAATTCCAGACTCAATCTAAGGATGGATATTTATAGGAATATCCACTTATTTTAATTCAAAATAATGGTGCTTCCCACCAAGATACAAAGTGGAAAAATAAAAACTAAACAGAACTAAAAGTATCATTAAGAAATCTACCACACAATATCTGAACATGAAGTTTCCAAACTGACTGAAGAAGTCAATTCAGAATTGATAAATTAGAATCCAACTAGAGCAATTAGGAGCACGATAGATTCCAAGTTTGTTAAACAAAGATTTTAACAATTCCACCTCATGAAGTAAGCATTTAATCAACCGAACATAATGCTAAAAGATATGATGCTATTATGATAGCAAAGATTTCAAATTGCATAATCATTCCATCATTAACATCATTGAAAAGCAACACATTTAATGCAAAATATCATCTCTAATATATCCTCAAATTAGTTAAATACAAGATAAAATAAGAAAAAATATAAGTATATAATCTATCACCAACATAGTTAATTAATAGCATAATAAAGTCTTTGTAAACAAAAAATGATTAATTAAAGTGTCATTTTGAGCACTCATCATTCTCCCCCTCCTGTTGTCAACCATGTCCTCATGGTTGAGGATCTGGAAAATCTCTATTTCTGCCTACTAACTAGATAACTAGATCAACACATTGTTGCATATACTCCAAGAAGGTTCTTTCATGAGCAAACCCATTTAGTTCTTCAATTCTTCTTAGCCAATCCCTCAAATTTTCCCCTATAAACTATGGTGGAGCATTCAATGCAGGTGTAGGTGCTAGGACTAAGGGTGGTTTAAATCTCATTCCAATCCAATTGGATTTCTATTCCTCTATGACATCCATCAAAGATCTCACCCTAGTGAGACTCCAGGTAATGTTTTGAGGAGAGATGGGTTCTCCTCTTCTGAATGTTGTTGGAATACTATGGTACCTATCTCTTGATGCAACTAGAGCTTTGTGTGGAAGGTGATCTTGAATGTTTTTGAAAAAATTAATGCTCTCAAAAAAATTCTACCTATAAATTGGTACTATATTCTCTTTTTTGTGCAAAATACCTGAATGCGGCTCTAAAAGCCATTGACCATAGAGTTTCATCCCTCATAGGCATGCCCAATTTCATATGTGCATCTCTGTATTGATCCACCTGATTTTCCACTCAACTTGATTCTGTAGTAATGAAACAAAAAATCTAATTTACAATTATCCAACAAAAAAATTTAAAAATGACTGTGGAAAATTCCCAAGAAGAAAACCATGTTTGAAGTATTCACACATTTGATTCTAAATTGTGGGATGACTGCTATAAAAATCTTTTAGAAATAATTGTCATCATCATAATTAGTTTTCCTTTTTAGAACTAGTTGGTTGATTTTCCACTACAAAAATCTCTCTTAGAAACAATGCATATAAACTTGATCTCATTGACAACATTGTGACTTGTTCACACCTTTCAAATTTGTTGAATTTGAGGATGTTTAACATTGCTATTAAAGAAAATCTTTCTAGCTATGGAATAATATGTGCATCTAGATCATGTAATTTGTAGGAGGATAAGATTACTAGTTGGTTGATTTTCCAAGAATCTCTCTTGCAATGTATAAACTTGATTGTTTTCTCTGACAACATTGTGAAGGACAATTCCACCACTTTTCACACCTTTCATTTGCTTTCTTTCTCTATTTGTTGAATTTGAGTTTTAATTCGTGGGCATTGCTATTAAAGAGGTATCTTTCTCGAACTAAGCTATGGAATAGGAGGCAAAAAGGGATATCCAGGTGCAGTAGAAGAGGTGGAGGCTTCTAGATCATGTAATTTGTAGGATTGTTGTTGATTTCCTCTTTTTTCTCTAACTCTGCCCTCAATTTTTATTTCTTCCATATATGCTAATGCCTACACATGCTAGCTTATTGTAAAGCTTCTTATATTCTATTTAACTACCCCTACAAACTATTTCCTTTTTCTATCATTTATTTTTCCAATTGTTCTATTTTCCCCACAATCTATTACAATTCTTCTTCTCTCCTTTTTAACTTTTCCTCAAGAAACTGCATTTTCCTCTTCTCTTCTGCTAATTGTGCCTCTACTCTTGACATGGCCATTTCCCTTTCTATTTCCTTTTCTTCCTCCATTTTCTCTCCTTCTTGCATTTGAGGAGATTTCTCTTGTTCGATCACTTTCTCTTTACCCTTTCTTCTTTTAAAAACTAGAAAATGTGGAGAAGACTTGACCTCTTCATCTTCAAATTTCTCTAGAGCTTCTTCTTCCCTTGTTTTATGATTGGATTTTTCAACAAATCTATCTTTTATTCAAATATGAGGAGATTGCTCGGCATGATGCGAGCTATGTGCTTCAAATACAGGGGTTCTTTCAGGAGTTGAAAGTGGAACTTCATGCAAACTTATGACATGTTCAAGAGACTGAACAGGGGTTTAATCTTTTTCATGGCCTCCTAAAGTGTCCTAAGGAGATTCAGTAGGTTGCTCGGGTAAAATTTCAGGAGTTGAAACATGGATATTAGGGGTACTAGGGTTTTCTTCTCTTCACTTCTTTTTCTTTTTAGTACAAGTTTCCTTAATGGATTCCTCTAGCTTCCTCTTTTTCTATTTTGGCCCTTTTTTAGAAGATTCCCCTTTTTCCATTTTTACCCTTTTTGTCGTGGGCCCCTTCTTGGGTTTTCTTCCATGCTTAGTGGGAGACGAAAAAAATTCTAACCATCCTTCCCTACTAGTATCATAAAATGGTGCTTGATTATCAAATGTATTAAACTATGATATCTTATAGATGATACACCCCTAGATTTTACCCCAGAAATCATAGAGGAAATTTGTGAAAACAAAAAGGTAGGTAGGTTTATTCTTCCAGAAGGTCCAGTATTGCCATACCTTAAATGTGTTAGCATTCACATTCCTGGCCCTAAGATTGTACCATATTTTCCTTGGCAAGTGAATAATTTCATCAACCACATGAAAACTATTTTCTAGGGCTCCTCTAGGCTGTTACAAGAAATTCCTCTCTGACTTCCTTTATTCCACTAAGTCTCAGGTCATCGTTCAGGTTCCTGGTGAAATTCTAACACCAACTCCTCAAAACTAACATTCCCTTTGTTTATCAGTTCTCTTTTAGCCGAAATACTTGATAATTCACTTATAACACTAGAGATGACTTCAATCACTTCACCTCTAACCCTTGTGACATTGACATGAAAATTACTAACAAATTCCTCAACTAATTCAAGCTCAATACCTTCATACATTTGAATAAAATCAAGACACACAACTTCTCTAAGTTGTCTCTCTATCTCAGGATCTAAATTGAAATTTTGAGGCTCTGCATTTCTTTTGTTCCCCATTTTTACTTTTGCAACTCAATAGAAAAAAATGGTGGATGCAGATCGTTTAAATGAAATGCAGTATGAGTGTTTATTTCACTAGGCACAACACTTTTCAAAAATGCATGTTGTGTTAAGATGTTGGGCATTAATTTCACCTCATTCCCTATGGATGTTTCACATGCATCACCCTATACTTTGCATTATGGTTTGCAAAGTTGGTGGCGATTCTAACATATTCAAATTTATTTTGCATTGATATGAAATCCCTAGTATTACTTGTATTTATTCCAACAATCACTTCAATGTCAAATCCTTATCACTGCACCAACTTTGAAATAATTAACCTAAATTTATTACAATATTAATAACTACCTAGTGGATATTTCTATACTTAAAACATTTACTTAGTTTCACATCATAATAACTAAGTTAGAAAATAATATTTTGAAAATAATACTTACAATAAATGCATACCTTTCATTCAATGCAAGAGTCAATCAGAGCAGGAAAATTAACTCAGTTGGAAAATATTCTAATGAGTCAATCAAAGAGGGCTTGGAATTAACAAGAAAATTTATTATAGAGAACCTTGGGAACACCAAGAGTCATCAGGAGTCATTAGGAGCAAACTGGAGTTCATTAGGAAGACCGCCATTTCTAGTTTTCAGCCATTCCTCTTTTTTCTTTTTCTTTTTTAAAATTTTTCTAGGAGATAAATGGCCATTTTTGGTTTTCAATCTACCCTCTTTTATCCATGTCTCTTTTTTAAAAGATTATCTAGGAATACATTCTCCTATGGAAGAAATATCTTCCATTATAAAATTTTCAATTCTATTCTTTAATTCTGATACAAATTCCTCTTTTGATGTTGGTTTGTGATATATCTTCAAATCATGACCATTAACCAACATAATCCTTCTTTCTCCATCAATTGGTATTGGTTAAACAACTCCATTTTCAAAAAACTTGATCAATTTCATAGGGTCCTAACCATCTTGTATGGAATTTCCCTCTAAATTCTTAGAATCTAGAATCAAATAATAGTGCCCAATCTCCTTTCTTGAATTGTCTAGTCATAATGTGGTTATCATGCCATTATTTTCTTTGCTTCTAAATTATTTCTCTATGTTGAAGAGCTTCCATTCTCATTTCATCCAATCATTTCAGCTGTAGAATCCTATTTTTCTCCACCTCAAACAAATCAATACCAACTTCCAATGTTGTTTTTAATGTCTACAATTCAAACTCAATAGGAATAACTGGAGTTTTCTCATACACTAACTCATATGGAGAGAATCTAGTGGTTGTCTTCTAGGTTGTATTGTAAGCCCAAACTGATTCATCTAACCTTTCTGCCAAGTCTTTTTTTCTCAATGAAATAACCTTTGTCAAAATATTTTCAAATTCTTGGTTAGTAACTTCTACTTGCCTATTCACCTAAGGATGATATGGCGTAGATTTTATGTGTGTCATTCAATATCTTTGCATAAAAGATTACATCATAGTAGACAAAAACGAAGGTCCTTGATCTGATACTACCTCCCTTGGTGCACCAAATCTCTAAAGAATATTTTTATACAAAAAATCAGCTACTTTATCTTCCCTTACTACTAGCAAAGCTTTCACTTCGGCCCACTTTGTGACATAGTCTATGCAAACTAGAATATAGTGTTGTCCTCTTGAAGGTGGATCAACAAGTCCAACAAAATCAATTCCCCATTTCTTGACTAGTTCTAGAGCTATTTGAGGTTGTCACAACATCTCCATTATTGATGTAGGTCTTCTTATGTGTTGACATTCATCATAATGCTTAACAAAGAATGAAACATCCTTTGTCATAGATGGCCAAAAATAACCAATTCCTAGGATCTTATGAACTATTTTGATCACTAAATAATGTCCTCCTTCTAGCCTATGATGGCAAGAATGTATGACATCATAAACATCTATTTCTGCAATCAACCTACAAAGAGCATGATCAGGACACATCTTAAATAAAATTCCATTTTCTATTGGAATCTAGAACTTTCACGAATCAATCTTCTTTTATGCTTAGGATTAAAATCACTTGGAAACTTCCCTGTTACAAGATAATTTCTAGGATCAAAAAACCATGGTAGATGTATTGATATTGCAAACAAGTGCTCATAAGGAAAAGTTTCTTCTACTAGCTCTTGATCACCCTGCAAAACAATTCTTGAAAGGAAATCGACAACAACATTATCTTTACCAGGCTTATCTACAATTGTCACATAAAATTCTTGCAACAATAATAGCCATCTTATAATTCATCTACCCACTATAGCCTTATTCATCAGATATTTAATAGTAGCATGATCTGTGTGAATGAATATCTTGTAACCAAAAATATAGTGCCTGAATTTATTGATTGCATATATTAATGCTAAAAACTCTTTTTCAATTGTTGTGTAATTTCTTTCAGTGGGATTCAAATTTTTACTGATATAGTAGATAGCATGCATTGCTTCATTCTCATCTTTTTTTCCTAAGATTACACCAATAGAAAATTTGGATGCATCAACATGTATATGAAATGGAACTCCCCAAATAGGTCCTTTGATAATTGGAGTAGTTAAAGCATGTTTAATTGTTTCAAATGATTTTTGGCAATCACTTGTCCATAAGAACTCCACATCTTTCTTGAGAGATGTAAAAAAAGATTCAACAATTTTACTAAACCCTTCAATGAATCTTCTGTAGTAACCAACATGCCCAAGAAAATTGTGAACTTTAGTTTGAATTTTAGGGATCTCAATCTTTTGAATAATTTCTACTTTCTTGGGATTGACTTTTATCTCCTCTTTTGAAATGTGATGTCCCAGAACAATCCCTTCTATCATCATGAGGGAAATATTTTCATGATTCAAAGACAACTTAAGATCCTTACATCTTTACAAAAACTTATTCAAACTCTCAAGTGCTTCCCCAAATGTTTGTGCATGAACTATGAGTTCATCCATATATACCTCCAAACATGAGGTAGTTAAATCTACAAAAATTGCTAGGATAGCTCTCTAAAAAGTGGCTAGTGCATTGCATAGTCCGAATGGTAGAACTGTATAAGCATACATTCCCCAAGGAAATGTGGAGGTAGTTTTATCTTGGTCTTTAGGAGCCACTTGGATCTAATTATAACCACCAAATCCATCTAGGAAAGAGAAATAACTATTTCCAACTAGGTTATCAAGTACTTGATCAATATATGACAAAGGAAAATGATCTTTTTTAGTAGCTTTGTTTACTTCTCTGTAGTCCACACATACACACTATTTTCTATTTTTCTTGGGAATAATAACCAATGGGGAAAACCATTGACTATCATATATTGGATAAATAAACCCTACTTTTAGTGAGTTTTCTATCTCTTGTTTTACCATATCTCGAAGAGCAGGATTGATCCTTTTTTGACCCTACCTTACAGGTTTAACATTTTTAGTATAAATATGATGAGTACAAATAGAAGGGTGAATTCCTCTCATGTCTTTGTATTCCTAAGAAAATTCTTCATAATGATTTTCTGAGATTTTCTTCAATTCCTTTTCTTGTGAAGAAGACAAGGAAAAATTAATGTAAAGAGGCTTATCCTTTGCTACTATTATTTCTTTGGTCTTATTCTTAGAATCAAGTGGATATCCAACAAGTGTATTAAGGGGAAATGGGTGTGAATTTTTCTGATGTAACATTTCTTGACAATTTTTCTTCTTTTCTACTTGACCAATTTGATCATAATTAAGATCTTATTTTTCATATTCCTTGACATGTTCTACCAAAGTAACCATAGCTAATTCTACAATGCCATATCCTTTTGAATTGATATCCTCATCAACCCAAAGTTGAGTATTACATTGAAATGATGGCTGGGATGGAGGAAAAAGTGACAATTCCTTCTACTTTTTACCATTAGAAATGATCATACTTCCTAATCTTTAATCTATCAATGTTGCTATAGTAGATAACCATGGTCTACCTAAGATAATTGGCTAACTAGAATTCTTCTTTCTAGCTTTAAGAACTAAAAATTCATCTGGATAATCCTCTACTTCAAGTTGTTTCTTCAAATGATTCTTAATTCCAAGTAAGAAGCTACAAGAACTTGTTGCATGATGTTTCTCACATATTTCACAAAGATCAATTTGATTTAATGGACATTCTCTCAAAAAATGTTTACCTCTACATTTGGAACAATAAATGGATAAAATATTATTAGTCTTCTTATCTCCTTGTATGTTAAGATGAAGGAGTAGTTCAGGTTTCAAATTTGCAATTTCCTCCATTACTTGAGATACATCAAGAGTGAGAACATTGTTTCTTCAGGAGTTTCTAGTCCCTACTCTAGTCCTAGAGTAGTTTCTACATATCTCAATAATTTATTCTAAATAAATATTATTAATGTCTCATTTCCCCATAAGATTCAAAGATTCTCTAGATTCATCATCAATCCCTTTCAGAAAAATTGTCTTACTAATCTCATTATCCAAAGCATTACCACATCTATTATGCACAAACTGAAATTTATCAGAATAATCTTCCAATTTTCTCATTCAAAACATCTCCTCTTTCCTATCTATTACTCGACAATAATCTTGATATTTATCCAAAAACTCAGTTTCCATTTCCTACCAAGTTGAGATTGTTCCTACACCTAAACCCATGAACCAACGTAAGGCTGACTCTTTCAAGGTAAAAGGAAATAATTTTAACTTTTTGTTATCAGTTGTATAGTCATAGGTTTGACATAAAACCTTAAACTCAAAGAGAAATTGGTCAAGATCCTCAAAAGTTTTTCCTCTAAAGGTAGGTAAAACAGAAGGTGAAATTTTCTTCATAGAAGGCTCATCATTCCATCTATTCAGATTGATAGGATAAGAAAAGGTCCTATTATTTGGTGGGGGATCATTTCCTAGTTGGTCACCCATTTCTTCTTGATAATGTTCTTGATTTAATTTTTCATTTTCAATCTAATGTTTTTGAATATTTTTTTCTTGATCAAAATCAATATTTCATGGAAGAAATATTCCTAGATGATCTCTAGCTCATCTCATCCATAGTCTAAATTTTCTTCCTTATCGACACTAAGGCTTCAAACTTAAATAGAAAGATCTTTTAATCCCTGGAAATGATGCTAAAAATTATGGGAAAGGTCATTGATGTCACTTCTTTCATAATTTAATCTTTTAATTATCAAACCGGGTGTGTCTTAGAGCTATATGTGATAAGGATGTCTCCAAAAATTATGGGGTTTTGCACTATAAACAGTGACTTTTGGTTTAATTCTGACTCCTTCAGGAGCTTTCAAGATCTCTCAGGAGTGGACCTTAACAAATAGTTTCTACCTAATTATAAGGTCTTAATCCTAACTTGATTCTTAACTAATGCTTATTCAAACTCAGAAAACCTAGTTTAGAATTCACCTAACTTATTTGTAACTGATTCATGGAAGAATTAAGCTATAACCAAATTCACTTTTAATCTAAAATTTAGAATTGAAATTTACTTGAAAAGAGAATCTATTTATGTTTGCAAAAGAGAATCTATTTACGTTTGCAAGAAAATAAATATTAATCTAGAAAACAGTAACACTAAATTCCATGAATGAATTCCAAACAAGCTTCAGCTTTATCTTCCCATAAGTCATGTTTTTCTCTCCCATTAAAACCACATGCATTTGAAAATAATTATTAAGTCTAATTCCTATGAACAATTAAATCTATAGCGAACAAATGAATGATAATCTTTAGTAAAGCGTAATTAACTACCTTGAGAACATAATTAACTTAATCTAAGAGTATAAGTAATTGTAGTCACTAACAATGATTGAACAAAGATCAATATTCCTAACTTTCCAATTGATACAAATTAAACATAAATTAACTAAATAAAAGAACAAAACACAAGGTCACCTCCTTCGGTTGAGTAGGACATACTCTTCCTCTGGTGGGACCTTAAACACCAAGATTCGAATTAACTCCTTATTTACATTCAAATTGGCCCAAATAGGAAAGTAGAACAAAAGTGCCTATTACAAACATTACAATGCTTAAGTGAAAGATTATCTAACTCTAGACTCAATCTAAGGATGGATATTTATAGGAATATCCACTTATTTGAATTCAAATCATGGTGTTTCCTTCCAAGATACAAAGATGCAAAATTAAAACTAATAGAACTAAAAGTATCATAAAGAAATCTGCCACATAATAGTTGAATGGGAAGTTTCCAAACTGACTAAAGAAGTCAATTTAGAATTGATAAATCAAGATCTAGCTGGAGCGATCAGGAGCATGACGGATTCCAAGTTTTTTAAATAGAGATTTTAATAAGTCCACCTCATGAAGTAAGCATTTAATCAACTGAATAGAATCCTCAAAGATAGGATGCTATTGTGATAAAAAAAGGATTTCAAATTTCATAATCATTCCATCATTAACATCATTGAAAAGCAACACATTTAATGCAAAATATCATTTCTAATATATCCTCAAATTAGTTAAATATAAGATAAAACAAGAAAATATATAAGTATATAATCTACGACCAACATAGTTAATTAACAACATAAAAAATTATTTGTAAACATAAAATGATTAATTAAAGTATCATTTTGAGCACTCATCACCATGTAGAAAGATGTTGAAGGTTGGCTACTACTTAGCATTGAAGAGATAATAGTTGTCCACATAAGGAGACCTATAGGTGTGGGTCCGCTAGGCTTGGTGGACATGGTGGTGAAAGATGAGAGGCAACTTGCAACCTCGAACCCACAAAGGAAAAAGACTTAGTGGATTTTGGATAGGTGACTTTGGTCAAGGGGAATTTGATGAATTTAATGCATGTGAAAAATTAAATCCCAAAAATAGGGGCATATAAAATGAGACAAGAGAAAAAAAAACCCGACAAGAATGAGAACGAAAAGAGGGGGGTCCTTGGTCTGAACAGGGCATGTGTGCTATAGGCACAACAAATGGTGACTCCTATAGGAGAATGCTCCTGAACGTTCTAAGGGTAAGGATTCATCCAAAACCTAGAATCTCTGGTTTCATAGACTCGAAGCCAATTTCCTCAAATGAACTAAAGACCTAAAGGAGGAAGAAATCCTTGGTTGAATCAAATCATGAAATGTCTCAAAAGTGTGTGCATTGAGTTTATTTCCCTCCTTTAGAGACTACATAGGATAAAATTCAATCAATAGAGGCAAGCTACATAGATTATCTAACCCCAAAAGTAACCTAGACATTGCTTCGTCATCATTTAGGTATTCATAGTCCCAACAGAGTTGTTGTTGTGATCCTCATGAACATTGCTCTATTGCCATTTGGGCATCCATAGCCCTGATAGAGTTGCTCGCACACCCATACAGTTTCTTGTTCTTCAATATTTTATTTTCTTCTTCTTTTCTTTTCATATTTTCTTTTGATACTCTTTTGCTCAACTACACAAGCACATAAGCTCATAGTGGGTTTAGAGATCACAGTGGTCACTAGAGAAAACTTAATATTTTTTTCTTGCCGAAGCCTCATGATGACTATCATATAGCTCATTGAGATTATTTAAGGTGTATATCATGTTTAATCTAAGATAGATGTGAAGGGATTCAATTAAGGGTTTTGTCCTAGGTCAAGTTAGAGTTCAAGTAAGGAAACCCAATTGACAGAGGTAGACAAAAACTTATGGTAACTCATGAAGACTTATTCGAGGAATGAAAGGAGCATGCAACGAAGTCAAAAACCTAACAAGGCCAAGCACAACCACCACATCAAGATAAAAAAACACCCTCAGCAAAATGAAAACTAGGGAGGTGAGTGAAGGCGAAGCAAAAGAAAAAAAAAAAACTAAAAGACTTACTCTAACTA
Organism: Sequoia sempervirens; assembly: GCA_007258455.2. NCBI lineage: Eukaryota > Viridiplantae > Streptophyta > Pinopsida > Cupressales > Cupressaceae > Sequoia > Sequoia sempervirens. The sequence goes on from VDFB02373365.1 coordinate 181,201,478, forward strand.
TATTAACTATATAAAAAGGGTGAGCTTGGACAACTCAAGCAAGGAAATAATGCTTGAGGTACTGCCTGTTGATAGGTAATGAAACATCCTTGGCAATAAGGGTCTTAATTCAAAAAGCATTATCTCCTAAGATCTCATAAATCTGAAAGGGGTGAAGCTAGAGCTTGTTGAAATTGTCATGTACCCCTTTCTTCTTGCGGGCCTTGTCCCAACATAGGACCAAATATACAATCCTAAAGGTCTTAGCTTTGTCTCTACGGTTGAACCATCTTTTCACTACACCTTGGTGTTTGGAAAATTTTTCTATTGCATGGGTACAAAATTCTTCCAAATGCAGTAGCTTAGTCAAGCGAGCCTTGTTACATTCTCCCAAATAATAATAAGTATTGATAAATTGAAGTGTAGGAATCTTGAGGTGGACTGGGAAAACAGGCTCTAAACTGTAGACAAGGTGGAATGGTGAATTTCCTAGGGATTTCTTATGTGTGTGATCTTCCCATAGAGAAAAAATGTAGATGGGTATGCGAATATTCCAGGTTCTTATCAAGCAGCTTTCAGATGAAGGTCAACAAGTTCTTGTTTGTAGACTCGGCTAGGCCATTCCCTTGGAAATAGTAATTAGATGAAAATTTGAGGACAATCCCATAATAAAATTCCCAACTAGAGAATTTGAGGGAAGCAAAAGTAGGACCATTATCAAAAACTAGGGAAAATGGACAACCAAAAATGATTTATGATAAAACTTTCTAGAAAATTAGTAACTATTTCAGTTGTACATTGTCTACAAGCAACTACTTCAATCCATCTAGTGTAATAATCAAAAGCATTCAGAATATACCTCTGGCCTATAGATGAGGGTGGGTTGATGGGACCAATAAAATCAAGCCCCCACTAAGCAAAGGGCCTTACCTCAACAACTAGCTACGGCAGGATAGCAACATACCTTTCCTTGGTGGCAGTAGTCTAATAGACATGACAAGATTTAATGTGATTATGAGCATCTTTAAATAATGTTGGCCAATAGTACACAACTCATAGGATCTGATGGGTTGTTGAAGGGACAAATCTGTGACCAGTCCCAAACTTATCATGAAACTCTTTCAACACATGGGCTACTTCTACCCTTCCCAAGCATTTGAGATAAACTCCCTCTTGATTCCTCTTGTATAGTATAGCCCATTGTAGCATGTAGCTATTTCTTTTCATTCTTAAAGAACATTTTCATACTCCTTGCAAAAAAGGAGGACACTTGTTTTTTAGCAAATAATAGATGATGTCATCATACAATTCATCGAGAGAAACATCCTCCAATTGATACTATTGTATCGTGAGCTCCAATCCAAATTTTTCCATTGTGTGGGAAAGGGCTTGTCCTTGGACTAGCTTCATAGGCTAAATTTCCATGTTGTATTCCTACAACAACATGACCCATTTTTCTCTTCTTTCTCTTGGTTCATTCTGCATCAATAGGGTCTTAACAGCTAGGTCGAGAACAATGGCAAATACTTTATTCCTCATAATGTAGTTTCGAAACTTCTTAACTTTACGTACCAAGGCATACACCTGCTTTTCAACATTATGATAATGTAATTCTGGATCTTTTAATGTGGCACTCATAGAAGAAATTGGGTACGCATTCCCCTTTTCATCCTTTCGCATTAACATGGTGCATGAGTGATCTAAAGCAAAAGAATAGATGTAGAATGGCTTCAAATATTCTAGGCTAACCAACACTAGGGCATCTGTAATAACTCTATTAATTTATTCAAAAGCCTGTTTGGCTTCCTATGTTTTATTTTGGCATCTTGCTTGAGTATAACATTCAATGGCTTAACTATTTCAATGAACCCTGTGATGAACTTCCTGACAAATTTGGTTTTCATGAATTCATTTCTTTTTTGCTACCTGGAGGCTGAATTTTCAATATGGCCTATATGTGCTCAAAATCTATGGATATTCCCTTCTTTAAAATCATGTGTCCTAGCAGCTTGCCTTTAGTTACTCCAAAAATGCATTTCTTTGGGTTCAGTGAGATGTCAAACTCTTTATATTTTTGGAAAACTTTGCATAAGTCAGAGACATGGTCCCCTCTTTTCCTTGAGAACACCTTGAGGTCATCTATGTATATGATGATACATTTTCCAATGATGTCCTTGAAATCTATGTCCATGGCATGCTAAAATGTGGCACTCACATTAATTAGTCCAGACAACATCCTTCTATAGGAAAACGTGCCCCACTTCATGGTAAATGTTGTTTTGTATCTATTCTCATATTGTACCATCACTTGACTATATCTAGAATATCCATCAAGAAATGATATCATTTAAGACCCATTTACAATTTTTAGAACCTTGAATCACATGAGGGCACTAGATAATTATTTTTTTATAAGCTCTATTTAAGTTCTAGAAATCCATGCATAATCTTACTTCCTTATTCTTCTTCCTGACCAAAACTAGATTCACCACCCATGTGGAGTTCTTGATAGGACAAATAATTCTAGCTAAAAGAAACTTCTACACTTCCTTGAAGATAATAGGTTCCATTAGTGCATTAATTGGATGTTGACATTGCCAAAAGGGTCTCACATCTAGCTTAAGGGGAATGGCAAGAGTGATAATTGAAATATCATAGGTTTTAAGATCCTCATACCCCAAAGCAATCACATCATGATAATTGCACAAGGCATCCACAATTCCTTTTCTTTCCTTTGGGGTGCACACTTTTCCAATGAACACATTTTTAACCCCTTCTACAGTACCCATGTTATGAGCATTAAATTGATTGCTTATGGAATCTTTCTTAGTCTGATGATCTTTGCACCTGATATGATCTAAATAAAATGTCCTTTCTAGTTGAACCATGCCTTTTGGTATTGTGTTAGTCTTTAAATTGATCACTCCTTGAATATTGAGCTAAGCCTCCTCGGGCTCTACTTCAACAATCATTTGCGAGACAAATACATCTAAACTGGTGATGAAGTCAAGGATGTGATTTTCATCATTAAAATCTTGAAAGTGAGTGACATTGTCGAGCACTAATAGGGTAGAGATGAGTTCTATGGTAAATTTCTTTAAACCCAACAAGGATAAGGGTTGGAGGGTACTAGCTGCTTGGGCTAAGGCATCCATGGTCTGATTCTTGCCATGAGGGATTAGCTAGATATTGAATGCATCTAAGCCTTCTAAGGGATCCCACATCCTATTTCTATAGTTTTCTAGCCTTTTATCATGATAGGAGTATAATTTATTAACTTGTTTCACAACTAGCTCTGAATCACCAAAGACTTGTAGCATTTTGACCTTCTTTCTTAATGCCATTAGTAACCAATGAACTAACACTTCGTATTCTGCTATATTATTTGTGCAATAGAATGTAATCTATGGGAGGAAAAATAAGTCTTACCCATAGGACTAATGACCTTGAATCCTATTGCTGCTCCTTGTTTGGACTTGGATCCATCAAAGCGCAACATCCAAAACTTGGAGGGATTATTTCCTTTGAAAATGATAGAGCAGACATCTTTTTTTGATTACCTATTTATTTCTGCACCCCTGGGTGGTTGTTCACCTTTAATCTAGTCTTGATCTTACTATTTTCCCATATCCTTCTTAAGAGTGATCTACCCTTTGATATGTTCCACTGCTATTTTGCATAAGCAACATTCAAATGTTAAATGAGCTGGATTGTGTACTCTGCACCAGCTAGGTAGCAAGAACTCCTTGAAATCCATTTTAGCTCCTAAATTAAGTTGGGCATGTACACATTTCTACATAAATTCTTGGAAGCCATCAAGCAACCCAAGGTGCCCATCCTCATGGAACTCTTTATCTTCCGACTGAATCAAAACTGTGGCACTGTTAGGAAGATGGGTTAAATTGGTAGGAGCACTACACAACACAAGGACCTCTTCATCCCTTTCTTCTTCTTGGAACTCTTCATAACCTTGATAGGCCACATCAAAATAATTTCCCAATTATGTTTCTACAAACAACACTTCATTCGTGTTGTTGTACTCAGTGATCATGAACTTCATACGGGGTTCACACTCAATGTGGATTTCATTCGACAATCCCTTCCAAGGCAGCCACAAATGTGAATAGTCTATTATGGCATGGCCATTCAAAGCTTAGGTGAAGTCCCTCCCCAATATGATGTCATAGGTGTCAAGGATATTAGCAACCTATATGTCAATCACTTGCTACACTCTTGGGTCAGCTACAATTTGCATGGGAATCCTATTCATTTCCCCAACGATGTTCACCTTGGTCTTATCTAATTGAGTTACCTTATGTCTAGATGTAGTTGGAGTAATTCCCAATGCTTGGCATATGGTGAATGACATGACATTGGCAGAAGCTCCTAAGTCTAGCATATAGTTGTGTAAATTCTTTCTAAAGATGTGAATAGTCATAAGGAAAGGAGGGGTTTCCAACTTCCCTTGAAACAACCCTATAGAGACATCAGCCTGGGCCACTTGAGTCTTGCCCTTGTCATTACATTTATCCTTTGTTTGCATTTGATTTTTCTCTTTGGTTCAAGGTTTGTCGAATGACTGAATTTTATTAGTCTGCTAGTGTGGGGGCTAATCGGGTTTCTTTCCTATGATTTCCTTGATCATTGGCTCATTGTTGGAGGTGTCAAATGAAACTCTCTTTGCAAGAGCCTCTTGAACTAGTTTTGATGAGGAGATTCCATTTAATGACCTAAAGAAGGCATTTCTTATAGTAGGTACCCTTAGCAATTCAAAAGCTGACAAACTCATTTTGAATTTCTTTAATTCATCTACTACATATTCTCCCATTTTTTTGACCTTTTCTTTAGAAAAATTGTCTTGGGAAGAACTAGTGGGCTGATCTTGGGTTTGATTAGACTACCTATTTCTATTGAAATACTGAGTAGGCATGTGGGGATAGGTTGGATTGTTGTTGGCATTAGGATTAGGAAAAGTGTTGAAATTTTTGGGAGGGGTAGAGGTTGTGAAGGGACCACCAAATTTCTTATTTCTTACGTTGTAAGGAGTTTCTCTTTGGTGGAAAATATGGACCTCATCCTCATGTGGCTCTTCCTCATCTACATGACCATTATCTACTAGATCAAAGAGTTGAGATAAAGATCTCTCATTACTTACCTCTTTCACTTCTCCTTCCTTGGTTGTGGCCTCCTTCTCAGGAAAATTTCTTTCACTTTGTGGGAAAGGAGCTTGATTAGCCACTAGCACCAAGGAATCATATGGTTCTGATGGAACTAGGTCTCTACAACTTGAGCCATCAATAGCATTTTGTAATTCTACTTGAAGAATTTTTGTAGTAGTTCAAAATTCTAGGCAATCAAGCTAGAAATACCTATTGATCTTGTGAATTTGACACCATCCTAATAAGGAAGCCTCAGCCAAATAAACTTCACTTGTGGACTTGTTGGTACTACCTAGTTGATTAAGAAGTGTGGGGATGCCTCCATTGTTTGGCCTCATGTTCCACATTCTAGTTTTCCTTTAAGACAGCCTTTGTTAAATTTTTTTCCCTGAATTGTAACCCCTTTCATAATTATGTCCAAAAGATGCACTAGAATCATGGTTTTCTCAGTTGAGCTTGGAATCAATAGATGTGTCATCTATGTGGACAACTTCTTTACTATTTTAGTCAGCTCATCAATCTAATCCTTATATGCATTATTCTGTGGAGGCACTAAATTTTAAAGGAAAATAGGCTGGACCACTAGTTGGTTCTTTTGGGTAGGTGAGAAATCTAAATTCTGCAAGTATGTAAGCACTTGGGCTTGTTGATGATAAGCTTGCTATTGCAGAGGCTGCAAGTAATGAGGCACAGATGGATCTTGATTCAATGGTTTCCCTAGGTGTGGTATGATTGATAGTTGTGGAACATGGTTCAACAATGGTGTTTGATGAGCCAAGACATGAGTAATCCCTTGGATTTTAGTCAGATTGGCAGCTGGCCCCAACGAGGGCAACAAACCTACAATGTGTTGTCCCAAGTCTATACTTGCTTTGACTACTTCTATCTATGCATCAACCAATCTTCTAAGTGATTGGTGCATCCTTTTGACTAAGGCGAGTGTGAGATTATCCAAGGAATCATAGTGCACTAGCCTAGCTGAGGGATCATCAACCACATAAGGTGGTTGCAACTTCATATAAGCTCTATGAAAATTTTCATTAAATAAGCTAATAGGTTCGTTGACCTCCCTTCTCATAGACATGAACTATTGATACAACTCAATAGGAATGATAGGAACTTTAAACTTCTGCAAAAAGGTGTTCTTCATTTGATCCCAAGAAGTAATAAATCCAGTTGGTAGATGGATGTACCAATAGAAAGCTTCATCCCCCAATGAGTAAGGAAAGAGCCTACAAGAAAATTCTTCATGTCCAATCTTCATGTCTTTCAAGGTTGTTTGAAAGATCTTAATTTGTTCTTTTGTTGTCCTTTGTGGATCACATGGATGGAACTTGGTCCAGTAGCCTTCTAGATTCTTTGGCATATCATGATAATCATTGAAGGACAAGGGCGATGGGTTATTTCCCAGCCAAGCCATTGTGGGAAGTGGGGGTTACAATTGTTGTGCTATAGTAACTTAGGGTTGAAATGGGGTAGCAACTGGGGCAACACCTTGGAAGTGAGGTGTAGGGGTGATGAGAACACCTTGGATGTGGGAAGTGAGTGGTGAAAATGTTGTTTGGAGTGAAGGAGAAGGTGGAGATGGATGGATGGAAAGATATGGAGGGGATGGAGGTCGAATGGATGGGGTTGAAGCTAATGCTTCCCCTTTCTTGGCTCTCCTAGCCTTAGTAGCAATCTTTAGCTCTTGTAATTCTCCCCTTTCTAGTGTGGACCTGTGTACTCTATGAAATCTTTGAGGGGAGAAGGACCCAATTTGATCCATCTTAGCCTTTCCCTCCTTCTAGCACCAATTCTATTGATGGGTGTTTTGGAATTTTCTCAACACATAGAGCATACAAGTATGTTATCCCTCTTGAAAGGTAATTTCTACAACTAAGCTTTATAAATCACCCCAAGGTCTCTCGGGTGTTAGGTCATGACTTGCAAAATAGCTGAGTTGTTGATGTGATTTGTTGGTAATCACAAAGGGACATTTATGGTCTATTAAGCATGGAGGGAATTGGGTCTATGAATGGAGTTTTATAAATTCTAGAAAAGAGTGGACAGTTGCTACATGTTTAGAACAACAAGCTAAAACTCAATCTTTCCCATTAGATTTGACTTTACAGTGATGCTGGAACTTTACTTTAACTTCAAATTTAAAGAAATAGAAAAAGGGAAAAAGGGTTAGAAGTTTTCTAAACCTACAACTAATCATGAACAATAAAAATGGAGGATGCTACTATGGACATAATTCCTAAAACTAAGTTCCATTTAACTAGGGGCAGCCCATAGTCTCATGAAACTAGTGCAATCTTCAAAGGGTAATTGTAGATTTTTAGATTGTTCATTCACCATTAAAGCATGAATAACAATTGAACTTAAGTGCAACAATGTAAGTAATGCTTAGAATAACTTTACACAGTAGTTTATCATCAATAAATAGCCAAATGTGTGAGTTGGAAATGCATCAAACAAAACAACATGCATCCACCATTAAAGCACAACATAAACTAACACCTGAAAGTAACTTAAAACTTGAAATAGTAGAGCTAAAATATAATATTTGGAGATAGAATCATGCACATATGAGAGTTATACACAAGAAAACATCAAAAGAATGCTTTTCTCATATATTTTGCAGCAACATGTCTTTACAACAACTCATCTCTTCCTTTGAAAATGAGAGGATGCCCCTATTTATAGTTTTCAAAAAGTGAAATGAATGGACAAGATTCAATTACAATGAGTGGTAAAGATTCATTTTCACTTAGGGTTTCACCTACCCCCAATATATTATAATATAAAATTGACTTTTGTCTTTTTCTCTATTTCATCATCAAGTCTATTTTGTCTTGTAGTTATTTTTGTCTTTTAGCTTCCATTTCAGCCTTTACAACTACTTTAGCAAGAATTCATCATCAATGATAGGCTTCCTAGCCTCTTTCTACATTGTTGCATACTCAATAAACTTACTGATCATGGCTATGAGTTTATTCTCTTTAGATAGCTTAGACTTGAGGATCTAGAAGGCTATCTTCTTGAATTTTTCCATGATTTGCTCCCAATGTTTAGTGCACTTTGGCATAGCCTTTATGACTTGTTCTAACTAAGTGAAATCCCTTGCAACAAAATCCATGAAAACCAATGATAACGTATCTCTAGCCCCTTGTTCCATTTTTTTGTGAAATAATGACTTAATTTTCTTTGGATCTAACTCCAAAGTAGGCATTTCATAGTTCATCATCATCTTTAAATAATCTTCGCTATCTGTCTGGTGCTCCATGACCCATTCTTGATCAAGCTCTAATTCATCCAAGGACTTCTCTAGAATCTCTTTCCTATAGACAAGATTCATTTGCCATGTCTCCACCAACCAATGATTTTTTTGAGGCTCCAGCACATTTTCCCATGTTTCCCAGGAGAGCTTAAGGATGCTCTCAAGCTTAGGATAGGTGATCCTATACAGCTCAAAGAACTCTTTGAAAGTATTTATCATTTTCTCTACCTTCTTTTGTAAACCTATAAATTTATTGAGCACCTTGGCAGCATGACGGATGCCCATGTCACGATTGTATATCACCTTGTTGAACCAACCCGCAATGGACTTGGTCTAGTTTTTTATCTTCTCCATGTTATTTAGTTCCTCCTTGGAAAGGAGAGAATACATAGATTATTTTTTAGGAGCTTCTTCTTCTGTGGATGTCCACTATTGAATGTAGGTGATGAGGTATGCCACTTGTGCCTTCAATTCTTCTTTACTAGTGGATTGATCCTTATTCATCTGTTGTATAATGGTGGACACTAACCCCTGAAGATAATCCATCTTTTTCTCACAAATTGTTGTGCCCAGATTGATTGTAGATATTTGGTAGTCTTTCCCTAGAATGGTTCTGACATCTTTTCTTGCTCCTGGAGTAGCAATTTGTAGTGTCCAGGATCTAGAGTCATCAACTGTGATGTGGGATCAGATTTTAGGCTTCTTCTCCTTTTGGGCCCTTCTTTGCACTTTGGCCATAATTTCTTCTAATCTTGCCTTTGGTTCAATACCACTTGATCTTTCTTCTTTAATTGTTGTTCCAGCCATGCAGGAACCTCTGTTTGACCCTTTGGTGATTCATGATCACCCTCTTCTTTTTCTTTCCATGGTTGATCTTCTTCATTACCAAGAGCCTCTTCATCACTCTTTTCCTCCTCATCTAAATCCTTTTTTGTGAATTCCTTCCTATATTAGGCTTGATGGAAGCCACATTTTCTTCTATGATATTCTCCTCTTGTGGAGCCCTATCTTCATCATGTTCATGCTAAATTTCAATGTTTTGGTTGGGGTTAGCGCTCTTTTCTTTTATCCCCTCTTCTTCTTTATCCTTTTCTTCCTCACTTTCTGGAGGCACTTCTTCCTACACCAATCCCTCATCTTGGCTAGTCCATGGTGGTTCCTCAATTATTTCTACATCTGGATCCATGTATACCTTCCCTTCTTCAAAGTGGTGGTCCTCTAGGTGTGTCTCTACTTCTAGCTCCTAATCTAATGTCTCTACCACATAGTGCTCATCAAGACCCTCTGCATCTTCCTTAAAAGTGTGTGGCCTTTCTTCATCATAGGCCACCTTGTCCAAATTTATAATTAATCCACCCTCTAGATGTTCAAAGTAATCATCTTTATGAGAATCCTCAGGCTCCTTAACTATGTTCTACGCAACTTGTTTGCATTGCTCTATGCTAAGTCTCTCCATTTCCTTTGAGATATGCATTATGGCCTCCATTTTTGGTGGCTTTGTTAGCAAGGGAGGGATAGGTAAAGCAACAGTGAGTTGATCCATTAATGCTTGGACCTTTGGGTCAAGGATTACCTAAGAGAGTTGAATAGGCATGTTTTGCATATATGCTATGAAATCTTGTAGAAAGATAGGTGGTGCCATAGATGTTGATGGCATGGATGGAAGAAGAGTGGAAAAAGTAGGTAGTGGAGGTGGGAGCGAGGAAGATGATAGTGGGGAAGTGGTCAAAGAGGAAGATTCCAATATGATAACTAGAGCAATAGGTGAGGAAGAGGTGAGGTGGACTGATATGTCCACAGTAGGCAGGGATGAGATAGACAAAGACCTAGAAGTAGAAGGTGGAGGAGTGGTGATGGTGGCAACAATAGTGGGAGTGGAAGTTGTGGTGGGTGAATGATGTTGCTCAGTTTCTTCTTCCTCTTCAAGTTGAGTCTCCTCCTGAATAGTAGGAATTTTGAGCATAAATTTCCCCTTTTTATTTTTCCTTTTGGATGACTGGCCTTCAGTCGCCTTCCTAGAGTACACATTTTGTTTGGGCTTATGCTCAGGTGCATCCTTCCTCTTCTTGGATCTTGTCACTAACAAGGGTTTTGGTAGCTTCACTATATGAACCCATGATGGAACCGATATTAGTTTCACTTTCTAGATCATCCTTGAGCTCCCCATATGTCAATTTTGCACCTTGCTCCTTTAGTTGGGTGATTTTTGCATCCACCCACTACCTAGTTTTGTGTTCAATAGGGAAAGTGAGAATGTCCAGGTTAGTGACCTCTTCTTCATTCCAATCAATAAATGGTAGGGGAATCTCATCCAAGACATGGTATCTATCATCTACAATGTTATCATCCTCAATAATTTGTTCATGTAAAGGAAATAGGATGATGGATTTTACAAATTGAGTAGTCATCCTCATGTAATGCCACATCCACACCTCTTTGTCATCATTGCAGTTAACCTAGAAGTCTTCAATATGGGGGCAGTGGGCATATTGTCTCCCAACCCATTTCTTCAACTTTCCATGAGGGTGCACTCTTCCTCTGTCTATGTGAAGGTCCAAGTGATAGTCTACCAACTCCTTCTTTGAGCATTCCACACACTAGGTAGTGGGGAAAGAGTACATTCCTTGCCCAAAGGTTAGGGGATATGTGACCCTAGCTTAGTGCTTATCACATAACAATGTATGGGAAGTTTGCAGCTACCGAGAAACCTCCAATAGACTAATGAATTATTAGGGTAGCATGAAAACTAGTAGGGTTTTCTTGAGAACCCTTCTACTCTGATGTAGGTGAACTTTGGGAACTAAATAAATAGATACACAAAAACTTTTATGAAAGCTTTGGAATTTTGTGTTACCCTTCTCTCAATACCTCCTCCCAAGAGTCTAATTACATGCTTGATGAAGGCATCGTTCACTCTTCTATATTCCCTCTTGAAATTTCTATATTGTAACTGGGGATAGTAGTCATATACTTTGAGTTTTCCCCTCCTTGTCCCTAATGTTCCTGCATAGAAGAGTCCTTTTTATGGGAATTTCTCTAGTTGGAGATAGACCAAATACAAAGTCATATAGAATTGGGAGGTCTTCTTCACTACCATGATCTGGTTATGCAGGTTGTCACTTATCATATTAGCCCAGTGGAATTTATCTTCACCTTAGATGATTTCTTCTACAAAGTAGAACATCCACTCTTTAAAGAATGAAGTGGTCAAAAGGTCCATTAATTTTCTCAGGAGAGTGACCAGATCATGGCATTCCTCAAAGAAAAAACTTCTAAATAACTTTTGAGGCATCTTTTTAGCACTCGCCCTCTTGTCCTTTAACCAATGCTAGTTGATCATTATTTTGAATCCAAGAGGGTCTTGTTGCCACACATTTTGAGCAAACCCATTTTCTATCTCCTCTATCTTGTTGAATGTTGGGATTCCAAAAAAATTTCCAATAGACTTGGCAGATAGATCCACCAGTTCTTTTCCATCCTTATCAATTATTTTCCTATTGTAGTGGTAACACTCCTGATAGGCCATGACTAGCTCTGTAGCAACCGACGTAGAAGGGAAGTCGGCTACCTTTGCAAGGCCACTTCCTTTGATCTTTTGTGCATCTTCTATAGTGGGATTAACCATCACCCTTTTCTTGAACTCATCTATATTCACATGTCCTAGGTACATATCTAAGATTGTGTCCCAAGTGGAAGCAAGCTTGGAATTGCACTCCACCCCATGAAATTGATACTTCATTTGTTCCTTTTCTTCTTTTCCCCTAGGTTTTCTTGTAGGTTTCTTTCCTTTTTCAAATTTTCCCATAGGCTTCCCTGATGATCCCTCAGAAGGTTTCATAAATCCTGCATGCAAAAAGTGCAGTAAGTGTTTTTACTTAAAAATACAACAAACGTCAGTTAAATCATGCAAATTTAGGGTTAGATCCATTCATATACCTTTAAAAGATCATAAGACTCATCATAGTTCACCTTTCAAAGTTCACTTAGGTCATTTGTGGAAATGCAGCCTCAAGGGTGTAGGTTTCCCTTATGCAAAAGTCTTTATAAGGAAAGTTGTTAAAGAATAGCACTAGGACTACGAAATCCCATAGATAGCCACCCGCATGGTTTGTTTGATGAGAAAATATCCCATGGAATGATTAGGCACATGCAAAAATTGGTTGTTGGGAACTCAAAACTATTAGGTTAGGCTTTGGTGCTTTCATGGGTTTGAACGATGTAGGCATCATGGGGTGGAAAGCCCTCAAAGTTTAGCCATTAAGTAGCAATGTTGGATGGATGGCATCCTATAGGTAGAGTTTTACATTGCAGAATCTATAGATATTTTTGAAATTATGAATCATGCCTTGAATTAGATTTTTGAAGTTGATCCTAGGAGTGTGAAAGTCAAATGGTGGGCCACAAACGGCAAGCCACATAGGTGAGCCCACAGAGACTACTCAGACTAAGGTTTTGTGCTAGAAAACTTTGGAGTTTGGAAAAGGGAAACACCTCCCATGGAGCTAACATGGTAGGAGGATGTGAGAGGTTAATTGTTAGCGGCTTTGGGGTAATGACATCTCACAAACAGATGCCCACAATAGCATACCCGCAAGGGTCTTGTTAGTGCCATTTCTAGTTTTCTCATTATCTAGTTGTGTACTCTAGTTTTTCATGACTAAAATTTAGCTATGGGGTGTCTTTCATTTTAGCACATGGGTTAAATGGGCTCCCACAAGGGTTGAGCCCAGCGTGCTAGTTTTGATCTACAAGGGGCGGCCTGTGTTAGGGTTTCCTGGTTTTTCTCTTTTCCTTTTTTTTGGGTTTTTATTCCAGTTCCCGTTTCTCTTTTACTTGCTTTGGTTATTCTTTCAGAATTGGGGGTGGAATGGATGATTGAAGGGAACTAGAACTTTTCCAATTCTGAGGTTCTAGTTCCTATTCATGCATCCATCTCAGTCCCGATTCCGTGTGTTTGGTGTTCCTTTTTCTTTCTGCCTTGTGGCGGTCGTTGGTTCTTTTCCTCTATCTCTTTGCTTGTCTTTTGTTTTGTTTTCTTTGGTGGGGGCAAAAACATGATGGGAATCATTTTTGCAACCTTCTTCATGTTTCCTATCTCAGGTTTTGTCCTGCTCCAACCCCACGGCTTCTTTTTCTTGTGCCAGTTCTGGCTCTGCCTCCGCAGTCTTCTCTTTGGCGGGAGCGAGATAGTTTTCAGCCCCGGTCCCTTTTGTTCCTTTTGTTCCCCATCTCTTTCCTGGTCCCGGCTCTGGCCTTTTTTGGTTCCCGTCCCATTTGCCTTTTTCTTTCATTGACCTGTCCACCCAGTTTATTCTAACTTAAGTGGTTCCCCTGAGCCCCATTTTCCATTCATTACCAACCCATAGCTACCATTTTTACCGGCCCCACTTCTTCTTCGCTGTGACTTTTTGCTTTCGATGTAACCTCTTGGTGACTCTTATCTGTCCCCCCAAGGTTCTCTTTCTTTTCGACCTAGGTTGGTTGTGTCGGGGAGATGTCTCCCTGACTCCTTTGTGTCTCACCAATGGGCTTTTCCTTTCGGTATGACGGTTCTCGTTTGGGGTGAGGTCCTTCCGACTCCCCTTGGTCTCCCCGAGTTCCTTTTTTCTGCCCTTCGTTGTGCCTTCAGCATGACTCTTTCGGTTCGAGGTGACATCTTGGCGACTCTGTGTTCTCTCCCCAAAGTCTCTGTGGGCCTATGTTCTTTGTGTCGGGGAGATGTCTCCCTGACCCCCACTTGTCTTCTCGACTGTGGTTGTCCCCTTTGCTCTTTGGTGTGACTTCCCTTCGGCAGGACTTGGAACTCTCGATATATCTCTTGGCGAATATGTTATGTCTTGTTGATGGTGTCTTGTGGTTTTCTTTTGGTGAGGGTGGCACCTTTCGTTGAGATGTCTCAGCGATGTCATCTTGCTATGCCGACCGGTGATGGAAGACTTTATGCTTCGGGGAGACTTGTGAACGGTGATGTTTTAATTTGAGCGATAAAGGTGCTTGATGTTTGTCTGAAGACCAGTATGCAATGCGATCTAGTGGAGGACTTGTCTCAGTGGTCCGATGAAGATTTAAAGGTGACCACCCTATCTCTGATGATCAATGGTCGAGTTTCATACTAGACCACTGTTAGGGTTTCTATTATGTTCGCGCTAGAACCCTGGAGCTTTCATGGCAACTGAGAGTTGGTCGCTGGCTCCACTGAACCAACATTCATGGCGACGCAGCTCTGGTACAAGGATGACATGGCTCGAGTATGGACACACGGATTTGGCGGCGGATTTGACATTGATTTCCTAGCTCCATTCGTGTGGGAATGTCTTTCCTGTAGCAGCCCGAACAGTTGCATTTATGTGACCAGTGAGGCAGTTGGAATTTTTGACTTGGCCTGCGAGCTATTCTAGGGTTTGTCCTAGTCAGCTGATGATGTGTAATCTTATCTAGCTGATTGCTTGTTGCTTCTCCTATTCCTATAAAGGAGAATTTCATGGCCAGATGTTGGGGTTCCAAACTTTGGTGTTCTGTTCCACATTTTTCTGAGTTCTGGGATTAGCCTGGGATAGATTAGGGTTTAGTCTTGAGTCATGATTTTGAGTCTTTGGTTTGTGACTTTGATTTCCTCTATAAATGCAATCATTTTGAGCAAAGAACACATGAAGATGCTTATCTTTTATGCATATCATCAGATTGTCTCCACATTTGTAGGCTTTTAATCATTTGAATAAATGCATAAGGTGTTTTTGTTCATCTTCTCATACTTCATGGGATTGTGTTATTTGTTGATAGGTCTACTTCAAGGAAGCAGTTAAATCCTTTGAATAGATAGCAGTGATTATTTGTCTGTAGGTTGGATTTGGTAAGAAGAATCTAGTTGATACAAGAGTCGAATTGTTAGTGTAAGGCACTGATAGCTGATGTAAGGCATTAGCAAAACAAAATCCACTGATTGAGTCCAGTTTGCAGATGAATTCCATCTTTTGTATGTGACTCCATGACCCCAGATTAGGCACTGATCTGTTTGCAGCCTAGTTCCTCTCAGAAAACCTTTTAAAATTATTGAATATCTTTTGTTTATTATGTGTCTTGCCTCCTCATTGCTTCAAGGTTGAGCTACTAAGAATATATCCCCATTTGAAGTCCTCAACACTTGACATCAGGAGTTATCTGCTATAAAAAGCAATGTCTAGTCTTATTTGAGGCATTGTGTTGGTATACCTGCCCAGGTTCTGCAGAGCCTAAAGTGCAGAAGATCTTAGTCTTTGACTGAATCTTGTCAGTTAGTCTAGGTCCTCCAAGCTGCCCTTGACTGGAGATGGCTACTCCATAGGTAGAATAGGAGACCAACCTGGTTGCTCATTAAAAACAACCAACAAGATGGCAACTCTGCTGGGGATTACTCAGAAATCCGGTTATAAAGTGCCATATCAAAAGAGTCATATTTGTTTGCCATGTTGGTGCTATTCAAAGTTTTGCTGCAGTGAACCTAAAAGCTACAAGATCTATGGTGCTCTGTCGGATGGAACTCAGAGAAAAATTTACATGTAAGTGAGCTTCATATCATTTGAAGTTCTGTCCTCTGCAAAGAGATGGCGACTCTACTGGGGATTGACTAGAATCTTGCCTTATCAAAGATTCATATCAAGTGCCATGTTGGTTAGGTTCAAGGTTTGAAGAATCTCAGGCTTGGAGAAAAGCTTTGTTGCAGTGAACCTGAAAGCTACAAGATCTATGGTGCTTTGTCAGATGGAACTCAGAGAAAGATTTACATGTAAGTGAGCTTCATATCATTTGAAGTTCTGTCCTCTGCAAAGAGGTGGCAACTCTGTCAAGGTGAAATTGTTGAACATTTGGAGAATAGTTCCATGACTGCAACGTTCCCAGGTATTCTTCATGCTTTTGAACAAAATAAAAATAGAAAAAACTTTTTCCCCTATATTTGGTGGGATCAAGCACTAGCATCAAGGGAGGTTTGATTTTTGCAACTGGATAGTTGTAGAGGGATAGGTTTCATTTGCAAAATGCATTGTTGTCCTATTTCTCCCTCTACAAGCTTTGATACCATGCTTAAGGCACAATCTTGTCCTCATAAGAGAGAGTATGATAAGGAAAGATACAACCCTTTGGATTTTGATAAAATCCAGGGTTACCCACATGCTGCCCCTAGGGGAATCAATAAATATTTACCCAAGTTTAAAGGTGGTGTTGAGAAATCAGCATCAAGACATGTTCAACTTTTTATTGATTTCATTGGACACTGTCAGGTTGAAAAAGAGGATGTGGTCATGAAGCTATTTGTCAGATCTTTAGAAGGTGTGGTCGATGATTGGTTCACTTGCTTACCGGTGCACTCCATTGTTTCATGGTATTAACTCAGAACTTTGTTCCTTGATACCTTTGATGAGGCTTCATCAAATGATGAAGAAGTTATGTTTGGTCAAGAAGAGGAAGAAGTGGTTGAGAGGGTAGGATAGAGCACTGTCCTACTAAGTTGTAAACAAATATCAGATTTGCTAACCACAAAATATCAAAGATATGCACACAACAACTCTAAGTTGTTGTGGGTAACTCATATCGGTCTTGACAGTGAGGACTTGCAGGATGCAAGGTATGATGCAAGTGATTCTGACGCCCCTTCTAATGGTGATCTTACAGATCATGATGACACTGATTTTAGTTTGAAATTAGGTTGTGCTTCTGAACTAGAGTTGCTCAATGGTGAGCAAGATTGGGATGAGTGTGACAGTTGGATAGCCCTTGAAGATGAGTTAGAGTCCTTTGGTGACTCTCATTGCCTAGCATGATGAAGAATAGAGCCAAGTGAAAAGAGGAAGTGGGAGTAGTAGTTTAATCCATCATTGCATTAATGATGTGCCTCCTCCTACTGAAAATGATACAGAGTAGTTGCAAGATGTGTTGAATGGTGAGTGTATCCCTTTGTATACACTTGATGAAGTTTTTCACAGAATGTGACAATATGCAGAGCACTGGAGCTAGTTATTTTCAGCTTCAGGGTAATGTAAATAGTGAATATGTTAGCTTGTTGTCACATAACAGTCAACATTTTGGAAGTATCCCTGACTTTCAAATGCATAAGGATCATGTACAAGTTTATAATGATGAATATGATAGCCTGTTGAGAGGTACTAACATATTTTTTCAGGTAGCTAATTGTGATCAGACTGTGTTTTTATGCAGTCTTGATCAGTATTCACAGGTATTGCCACATGATACAGAATCAAAGAATCAAGAGTGTGGAAATGATAAAGTTTATTGGACCTAGTTGCCAGTGGAAGATAAAACTAAATAGAGAGAAAGTTTTCACTTGCACAAAGGCAATCATATACTTATGTTTGCAGAGGTGCATTCATTCATATTGTTGCAGTTTGGCAGAGGCAAGCACAAGTTAGGGAATGTTAGCTCATTTAGCAGAATTGTGTTTGACAGAGGTAAAAGTTGGCTCTCATTTTTCATTTGGTGGCCTAGTGTCATCAGATGAAACAAAGGAATCAACAATGTAACTCTTGAATTTCCTGTTCATGGACAATTCTCGAAGTGGTGCTTCATCTGAAGCATTTCTTTTTCCATGAACATTAGGTTAGGTTTTTTCTTTTCTGGTCAGTTTTGTTTTGTTGTGTCTGCTAACCTTGTCCAGTTAGCTCCTCATTGTTTTGGGTTTCCTTTTGTTCTGGTCTGCTCTCCCAGTGATCTGAATTCTTGCTATGCCCACCAGGGGCATACATCCCCCAACTGGAGCCTATGTTAGTGCCATTTCTAGTTTTCTCATTGTCTAGTTGTGTACTCTGGTTTTTCATGACTAAACTTTAGCTATGGGGTGTCTTTCATTTTAGCACGTGGGTTAAAGGGGCTCCCAAAAGGGTTGAGCCCAGTGTGCTAGTTTTGATCTAAAAAGGGGCGGCCTGTGTTAGGGTTTCCTAGTTTTTCTCTTTTCCTTTTTTTTTGGGTTTTTATTCTGGTTCCCGTTTCTCTTTTGCTTGCTTTGGTTTTTCTTTTGGAATCGGGGGCGGAATGGATGCTTGAAGGAAACTAGAACTTATCCAATTCTGAGGTTCTAGTTCCTGTTCACGCATCCATTCTGTCCCGATTCCGTGTGTTTGGTGTTCCTTTTTCTTTCTACCTTGCGGCGGTCGCTGGTTCTTTTCCTCTGTCTCTTCGCTTGTATTTTGTTTTGTTTTCTTTGGCGGGGGCGGGATCGGGATGGGAATCATTTTTGGAACCTTCTTCATGTTTCCTGTCTCGGGTTTTGTCCTGCTCTGGCCATGCGGCTTCTTTTTCTCGTGTCGGTTCTGGCTCCGCCTCCGCAGTCTTTTCTTTGGCGGGAGCAGGATAGTTTTTAGCCCCGGTCCCTTTTGTTCCTTTTGTTCCCCGTCTCTTTCCTGGTCCCGGCTCCAGCCCTGTTTGGTTCCTGTCCCGTTTTCCTTTTTGTTTCATTGACCTGTCCGCCCAGTTTATTCTAACTTAAGTGGTTCCCCTGAGCCCCATTTTCCATTCGTTACCAGCCCATAGCTACCATTTTTACCACCCCCGCTTCTTCTTCACTGTGACTTTCAACTTTTGGTGTAACCTCTCGGTGACTCTTATCTGTCCCCCCGAGGTTCTCTTTCTTTTCAGCCTGGGTTGGTTGTGTCAGGGAGATGTCTCCCCGACTCCTTTGTGTCTCACTGATGGGCTTTCCTTTCAGCGTGACAGTTCCCATTCGGGGTGAGGTCCTCCCAACTCCCCTTTGTCTCCCTGAGTTCCTTTTTGTTGCCCTCCGTTATGCCTTCAGCATGACTCTTTCAGTTCGGGGTGACATCTTGGTGACTCTGTGTTCTCTCCCTAAAGTCTCTATCGGCCTATGTTCTTTGTGTTGGGGAGATGTCTCCCTGACCCCCGCTTGTCTTCCCGACTGTGGTGGCCCCCTTTGCTCTTCAGTGTGACTTCCCTTCAGCAGGACTTGGAACTCTCGATATATCTCTTGGTGAATCTGTTATGTCTTGCCGACGGTGTCTTGTGGTTTGCTTTGGCACCTTTCGTTGAGATGTCTCGACGATGTCATCTTGCTACGTTGACTAGTGATGGAAGACTTTATGCTTCAGGGAGACTTGTGAATGGTGATGTTTTAATTTGAGTGATAAAGGTGCCCGATGTTTGTCTGAAGACCAGTATGCAATGCGATCTAGTGGACTTGTCTCAGTGGTCCAATGAAGATTTAAAGGTGACCACCCAATCTCTGATTATCAACAGTCAAGTTTCATACTAGACCACTATTAGGGTTTCTGCTATGTTCACGCCAGAAGCCTGGTGCATTCATGGTGATAGAGAGTTGGTCGCTGGCTCCACCAAACCAGCATTCATGGTGACGCGGCTTTAGTACAAGGACGGCAAAGCTCGAGTATGGACGTGTGGATTTGGCGATGGATTTGACATTGATTACCTAGCTCCATTCGTGTGGGAATGTCTTTCCTGCAGCGGCCTGACCAGTTGCATTTATGTGACCAGTGAGGCAGTTGGAATTTTTGACTTGGCTTGTGAGCTATTCTAGGGTTTGTCCTAGTCAGCTGATGATGTGTAATCTTATCTGGCCATTTTCTTGTTGCTTCTCCTATTCCTATAAAGGAGAATTTCATGGCCAGATGTTGGGGTTCCGAACTTTGGTGTTCTATTCCACATTTTTCTGAGTTCTGGGATTAGCCTGGGATAGATTAGGGTTTAGTCTTGAGTCATCATTTTGAGTCTTTGGTTTGTGACTTTGATTTTCTCTGTAAATGCAATCAGTTTGAGCAAAGAACACATGAAGATGCTTAGCTTTCAAGCATATCATCAGATTGTCTCCACATTTGTAGGCTTTTAATCATTTGAATTAATGCATAAGGTGTTTTTGTTCATCTTCTCATACTTTATGGGATTGTGTTATTTGTTGATAGGTCTGCTTCAAGGAAGCAGTTAAATCCTTTGAATAGATAGCAGTGATTATTTGTCTGCAAGTTGGATTTGGTAAGAAGAATCTAGTTGATACAAGAGTTGGATTGTCAGTGTAAGGCACTGATAACTAATATAAGGCATTAGCAAAACAAAATCCACTGATTGAGTCCATTTTTTAGATGAATTCCATCTTTTGTATGTGACTCCATGACCCCGGATCAGGCACTGATCTGTTTGCAGCCTAGTTCCTCTCAGAAAACCTTTTAAAATTATTGAATATCTTTTATTTAGTATGTGTCTTGCCTCCTCGTTGCTTCAAGGTTGAGCTACTGAGAATCTAGCCCCATTTGAAGTCCTCAACGCTTGACATCAGGAGTTATCTACTATAAAAAGCAATGTATAGTCTTATTTGAGGCATTGTGTGGGTATACCCGCCCTGGTTCTGCAGAGCCTAAAGTGTAGAAGATCTCAGTCTTTGACTGAATCTTGTTAGTTGGTCTAGGTCCTCTGAGCTGCCCTTGATTGGAGATGGTACTCCATAGGTAGAATAGGAGACCAACCTATTTGCTCATTAAAAACAACCAACAAGTCTCTTGCATTAAAGCTTTGTGTTAACAAACTTGAGATTCCATTTGAAGGAAGCATAGAATGTAGGTCCTGAAACATGAAGGGGCACCAATTATTTTCCACTAACCAAAGGAAATGAGGTAACTGCCTCGTGTAGACGATAGTCCACGTACCTTGGCCTGCAGAGGATTCTGGACTTAGAATTTTGATGGTTTATTCATAGTTTTAACCTGGGGAGATGTTGACTATAGTGACCACATAATGGAATGGTGTTAGGGTTTTTCTATTTGAGAAATGGAAATGATGTGGGAGTGGTTCACAGATGAAGTCTCGCGTGGGATCCACTACAAAGCGACACTAACTTAGCCATTTTTGTTTTGTTTTTTAACATTTTTGGCAATCACAAATAAGAATTGTGAGGTCTTTGAGGTGGACCATAGGGGTGCTCTTGCCATTAAAGAATGGCCATAGTGGAATGAGGTTCTCCACAGACACAAACACTTAATTTCAACCAGCACTAAGGGGTTTTCAATGCTAGGGAAAATCATAAGCACAAGGCTGAAAATCGTAGAGGGTTTGATCTTTAAATATTTTAAAGAGCTATGAAACCCTAGCCATAGGATTATTTAAACAAATTAAAGTGCATAAGAAAGAAGAAAAAAAACTCTGCAGACTCATACCTTTAGATTGTGCACTAAAAAATGAAATGAATCTGACTCAAATCTGCTATAGAATCTTGCATAGGCGGGAACTCCATTTTATCCTATCAAATTTGAATGTTTTGGGTGAAAATGAAGGGTGGCGAGCAACATATTTAAAGAAAAATCACCATTAATGGTGCACATTAATTCCTGGTATGGCTAGGGTGAGATTAGTGGGTTTGCAAAAACCTATGTCAGTGCAACCGTTCAGTGAAGACCAAAGTGCCAAAGGTAGATGTGAGACTTGCCATACGGGAAGATGTTAAGGGTTGGATGCTACTTAGCAGTGAAGAGATAGCAGCTATCCACATAAAGAGACATGTAGATGTAGGTCTATCAGGCTTCATGGACGTGGTGGTGAAGGGCAAGAGACAACCTGCAACCTCAATCCCGCAAAGGAAAAATACTTAGTGGATTTTGGATAGGTAACTTTGGTCAAGGGGAATTTGATGACTTTAATGCATGTGACCAATTTATGCTCAGAAATAGGGGTGCACAAAATGATACAAGAGAAAAAACAACCTTGCAAGAATGAGAACAAAAAGAAGGGGATCCCTAGTCCAAACGAGAAGTGTGTGCTATAGGAACAACACTATTCTTTTCAAACATTGAATCATTTTGAATCAAGTCAATATAATTTTCTATATGAAAGTTTAAATTCAATCTATCATGTTGTTTTGTGGTGTGTGCATCCAGATTCCATCAAGCTTACCATTCAATCTAGCTAAATGATCCTAGTTTAACCGTGTTCTCATCCTTTAACCTATTACCCTACATTTGCACACACTTGCACTTACACAGTTCATCAATAACATTCAATCATGATAAAGATGACCTAGTTCATAAGATCACATGGTCAAAAGATAACTTCTTTCAAACATTTCAAAAATATCAAAATTTTCATTCAACATATTGAATTTCCTCAGTAATTGAATTTATCATATTATAATTTAAATGCAATAAAAATTGGGTTATGACAAGGCTAAAGTGTGTGGGGTGCACTAGAAGCTTAAATTTGTCTATGTCAAAAACATGGCTAACAAATAAGAAGGTCCTACAAGGTCAAATAAAGCACATGTGTACAAATTAGGTTAAAACATATATTCACTTGGGTACCCAATTTTTGTTTTAATCTATTTAAAAGACCTACAAATTTTGCACATAGAATTTTCTTTAAACATCTTGAAATTTAGCTCACTCCTAAAATTGGATTGGATCAATCAATTGTGCAATACCCATCCTCATGGTCATGTCAACCTACATAGAAATATATTTTTAATATAAGTACATGCACTTTGATATAGTGAATTCAAAATACAAAATTCATATGTATAGTTTTTTAAAACACTATACATACAAGTGGCTCATGCAAGACACCCAACAATGGAGGAGCGCTTGACACACCCTATGGTGGATCTATCGTGGAAGTTAGATGACTTCCTCAAAACAACATAAATATTTAACACATGTTTAAGACTGAATTACAAATTAAAATCAAGTTAAAAGTATTTAATATATATTTAAAAAATCAATCAAAAATACCCCAAATGGGTGGCCAACTTGCACCAGTGTCAACACAAAATAAAATCAATCAAAAGATGTGTTCAACACCCAGAATACTAAGAGGGGGGTGAATTAGTATTATATATAAGCAATTAATTACAAACCATCCAATTAACTAAGTAGATCTAACTTTAGTAATGAATGAAAACATGAAAGAGATCACAAGACCACATAACACATGAACACTAGGATTTTTATGTGGAAAACCACAAAAAAAAGGAAAAACCATGGTGAGGATTAGCTCACAATATATTATAATCAATTATAAGATATTAGAGGGGCTCACTACCATGACACACTATAAGGCTCATAGCTAGAAATAGATACAAAATAGGAATGGCTTCACAACCAAAATGTGAACTGATACAAAGTGCACCTTCCTTGTGTTGAATTCAATTCCTTTGAAGCTTTGAATATAAAATACTACTCTTCTTAGTAGTTGCTCAACAATTCACAATAATTATATACTTATTTTTACCACACACATACAAATTCACAAGTTCGCACAATATCATATCCTTCGCACATCACATTACATGTCATCTCATGTCATATATTCCAACAACTCAAAAATGTCCTACATATATACCCTATTACATTTACTTACATTAATTAGGTCAGCCTAATTAGATGTAGCCCTATTTAATTCAAAATCACTTTTTTGGATTCATACTTGATTCAAATAGTTCTTCATGTTCAAATCAACCATGCAACACTTAATTTAAGTCAACATGAATCTAAAATATATCCCCTTAATATCTACAATACATATTTAATCTTTTCAACACATATCAAGTATTAGGTCGGCCAGGAATTAGAACTAATCACAAAATAAACCAATAGATCACACCCCAATGATCCATATGATCAAATAAACATGCACCATCTAGAATATATAGTGTAAAGAAATCTATAAATCATCTCCAAAAATTCTAGAGTCTGAATCCAAACATCAGAGGAATGTGGACCAAATAACTCATACCCATTTACTCTATGTAAAGCCAAAAACTATATGTCAAAATTTTGTTACTTGTAACTTTTAGTTTGTTCATCCAAAATCACTGAAACCTTTATCATAGGTGCATTTATTAGTCTTTAATAACATACTATAACCTCATAATCCAATCTTACAACACAAGCAATTTTGAACCAAATTACCAGATTAAGATGTCACCAAAAACTATTTACCAGATAAAAAAAACTGTCAATAAATAATGTTGGCATCAATGACAACACATCAAAGGGTTTCTTATTCACTCTTTCAACAAGCTCCCCCTTTTTCATTGATAGAAACATGTGCCAAAAATGAATCTCAAAAATTCAAAAACTTGGAACATACACTACCAAAAACCTTCGGGCATTCATGATCTCCCCCTATACCTTCATCAAAAATTCTACCCAATCCCAATTCTTCTCAACTCTTCTCCCCCTTGGACGTCAATGAAAAAGGGTGTGTCGGTGACACATAATGTATATATGTACAGGAAAGAAGATAAAATTTATTGACTCTCCCTTGGAGAGTTATCCCAAAAATTTGATCTAAACATATGTACACAGATAAACTAAAAAAAACTAAAAATAATGAAATAGTATACAAGAAAAATGTTCATCTAGAGGAGGAACTTTCTAATTGATCAAGAATTTTTTTCTAGGAAGATTTTACTTCATTCCAAATCTTCTTAGCTATGGCAAGAGACTTGTAAATTGCTTCCAATTCAACTAATCTCTCCTCTACTTTTGGAGCACTTGAAACTGGATTTATCTTTTCAAGCTTCTCCAAATCAGCAAGAGCACTTGACATCGAAATGTTCTTGGCCTTCAACAAGTCCCCAAGCTATCCAAATATCCTTATTATATCTTCTTTCTGCCTTTGAAGAGTGAAATTTTTTCTTTATAGATCTATAATGGTAGTCCAAGAGATGTAATCTCTATCTTGTGTAGGGTCAAATGTTCTAGAGGAATTAGATATCTATAGCTCTATGGAGTCCATTAAGTCCTTAGTGCCTTGAGTGGCATTCAGACACCTCATGCAATACAAGAACAATGTCTTGGCTTCATCTTCACATACCTACACATCCTTTAGACATTCCTTTATCTTTCCATTTGTGGATGCACATCTTTCTTGTAACTCAAGAAGTCTCTTCCTAGCATGTCTTGATTCCACTTCTTTCTCAGTGTGCCCTTTTAGACCAGAGGCATACCCCTTGAGAGAATCAACCAAAAACTTCAAATTTTCAATGTGTGTCAATGAGTTGTCAATACTAGCACTAGGGGTAGTTTCCTATAGAGACTTGATTGTATCATTAATTAACTCAGTCCCCTTCTACTGAATCTCAAAGATATCCTGTCTTCCATAGGAATGAAAAGAATCTCTGAGATATAATCTCTGAATAGGTGAGATCTTATTTAGATATACACAGCCTTGATGCATTTGGAGCCAAATCAATTGGGGAGGGATGACCGATTGAAACCTCATCTATCTTATCAAAAGACCCTTAAATTCATTACCATAGGATTCTCTAGATGGATTTTCTAGCTCCATGTTCTTTTTAGACTCTTCTTCATTCTTACCAACTTTGGCCTCTTCTTTATTCTTCTCTTTCTCTTCTTCATCTTCTTTGTCTTCCTTACCGAAGGGTTTTTCTTCCCTTGATTTATCTTCATCCTCCTTTCTCTCTTCATCATATTTTCTATTGTCATCTCCTTTTTTGTCTCCTTGTCTTTCTCCTTTTTGATTGTTCTCATTTTCATTTCTTATCTCCCCATTTTGTTTGTCAGCATCATCATCAACATTCTTTTCCATTTCATTTTCTTACTCTTGTTCTGTAATATGTTTTTCATTGTTTGCACTAGTGGAATCTTCAATATCTTCTAGAGGAGTAGATGTCTCTAGAGGAGCATTTGTATCATCAACCACATTCCCTAAAACATCTAAGGATGGAGCCTCTTTTATAGTTTGATCATTTACTTCTTCTACAACATTTTTGAAAACATGAAAATTTATAATAGGAGGAATATTTTTCTCTACATTAGTAACATTGTCCTTACCAAGCTCCTTTTCTTGAGTTGTACCAAATGATGAAGCAACAATAATCTCAAATTTCTTTGCTACGTCTCTCATTGTATTCATAGTTTCTTGTTTTAGCTTTTCTGCACTATCTTTTTCTCTAGCCATAAGAATTGTAACTCTTTGTTTTACTCTAAATTGTTTAGTGTATACTTCCAACAAGGTAGCATTGTCATCCTCAAATAAGGAGGATCCAATTTCATTCAAGGCATCAATTTAACCTTGTTCTTAGCTTTAAATGTTGCATGCCTTCTGTTAGCTCTCAAAAATGCAGGCAGAATGCCTCAAGAGGCTACCAATCTCTTGATACGCTTTAGAGTAACAAACAAGGTCAAAAGAACTCAACCATATACTCTTCAGGTGCTGCTAAACCTAGGTAGGTGTACCCTTTCTGAATGAAATAGACTTGACTTGTGGTTATCCTTCTTGCAATGATTTGTTCACAATGGAAAATGCAAGTGAACAAATGAATTCAAGTGCAATAGCAATCTTCTTAATCTAAATCCTAAAATACTCAATTAACAAATATAAAGAGAATAAATGAATCTTAATGATGAAACTGTAGAGACCAGTGCCTTATTGGGTATGCAGAGTCAAATGAAATCAAGATGAGCAACACTTTTTGGAGAAAACTCAAATTATCTGGCATACATTCTGTTTACAACTTGTATAAACATGCAATATTGTAATTACTAAGCTCTTCTTAATGATCCAGATGAATTTCTCTAATTATTGTGATCAACTAAAAGGATTTAATCTTTGCTTGAAAGAACCAATCAATTAACCACACAGATACAACAAATGTGTATTGAGAAACTAATTATAAACTTACATCAATTTAAATAACCAGAAAGCATCAATCTTGGAGATAGCTTAGCAATACTTTCATTAAATCCAATAGACAATTAACACTAGAAATGTGCAGTAACATCAATTGAATTTCATAAATACCTCCATTTGAAATCATGCATCATATTCTCTGATCTGAGAATGTTTACTCTACTGTATCCATCATCTATCTACTGTATATCAAAAATCTAATAGCTGATCCCCATTTTAAAATCAAAAAATGCATATTTATACACCAGCATCAGAAAAACATATCACTTCTAGGTCCATGTCTGCCAACCATAGTATTCAAGAAAAATTCATGTCGAACATAGTGTTTGAATTTTATTAATCACCAATGAAACAGTAGTCGGGACATATCATGTAGTTATGTCGAAGGAAATTAAATCATCAATCGTCCCATGGTTCACTTTTTCCATGACATATCTGAGTTGGGGAGATGTCGTATAGATTACAATATGTTTCATCGATGTGCTTCTCTTAGTGTATTATTCATTCGCTAAGACATAAGCAAGTTTCTCATGAAGATGCCCTTTTCATTTCATTCACTGTTGCTGTAACCTTTTGATATCAGAGAGACCTTATGCAGATCACACCGTGTTTCACCGAAAGTCTCCTTTTACCCCTTGTATGTCACTATAACATAATGGTTCTCTTGCCGATGTATCCTTCTATCTTATGTGGGTTGCTATAACATATCGACATTGGGGAGACCTCTCGTAGAATGCTTGAGTCATACCAAAATTCAACAACCATCTTGTGTGTCGCTGAGAAAAATCAATCTTCATGCTGACAAAGTCATATTGTGTTCCATCGGTGAGACCCACTACACTTCACTAAGACCATACACTGAAGTCACATAAGTCTTACCGAAAGTTACCATCCATTCATGCATCGCTGAGACATATTAGTTCTCTCACCGAAAACAACCAATGAAATTTCGGCGAGACCGAAGGTCAGTCGCCGAGACCTCACACCGATATCACTTAGTCTGGTCGAAGTGAACCCTCATACGCTATTCAGTGAGACCAAAATGGTTTGCTATGACTTTATATCGAATGCAACAACTCTTGCCGATGAACCTCCACATGTATTAGTCAATGAGACTCGACCCATTTGGGAAGACCTCACCTTGGTGAAAAATACTCCTGCCGATAGACCATTCCATTGTCTCTAAAACCATGTGTATGTCTTGCCAATATACACCCATAGGTTAATGCTAATCACTATGACAATGAAGAAGTCATGCCAATGAACTTGCAACAAACATATGTTAGCAAAAATGCATTGTGGGTCGGGGAGACAGTTATGAGTTTATGCCGATAGGAATTGCAACATGGAAAATACATGACCCAATGGATTTTGGGATAAATATAGGAAAAATGCAAACAAAATGTCATGATGGAAGGCCCTTGTGCTTATGATGAGGACTCATATGGAAACTCAGGGGGGATGAAAAATATGTAAAATCATCAGATTTTAACAATTCTAATAGTGGCTCCGTCTGGGGATGAATGATAGTAAGATCATTGCAAGGATCCAAATCTTTGGGTGAGCAGACCAGACACAAAATGATGAGCAGTGAGCATAATGGAAATGGAAACGAATGGAAAGTGAATGCAAAATGGAAGTGAACCAAAACCCTAAACTACTGTGCATGGAAAATAATTTTAAAGAGGATAAGCAAGAGTTGTCCATGCACTAGCAACCCGTAATCCTCTGTGTTTCAACTTCACTTGTTCTAAGCTATTATGATCAGAAACTCAAACCATACTTTCCCCTTTTAAATACCTAGTTTTTTCTTGAGTTCATTAGATTCTTCTTGAAGACATTCATGCAACCTGCTCTGTCACTATTATTGCAAGTTTTTAGAGAATCGTCGTGCTCAGTTTGGCCCAAAATCCCTACACCATCCTGTATTTCAAATTCTTCATCATCATGGGACAAACCCTTGTTATTTTCAACATACAAAATGCAAATATATTCAATGCAAAATTCCTCATTATCTTTCTCACTTTTATGTATTATAAAACACTTTCCCAGCTATATTGAGAATTGACCATCAAAGTGCTTCTCTTAAGAAACAAAAATTTCTGTCATATCAACACTATCTAGAACAAGTAAATTTGAAACCTTTTGCACCTCCTGCAAATCATCATTTGGAGACAATAATTGAATATGACTGACATCTTCAACATCATGTATATATGAATCAATCAATGCTAGAATTCTATCATCCTTGGAATGCAGACAAATGTCTTCTCCATATGAGTTAGAAATTTTAGAATCACATACCTTATCTTGAATGGACACAAAATTTTGATCAACTTGAAAGGTTTCACCATCAACTCAAGAAATGCACTAAGATTCATAAGAATCATCACACAAAAATCTTTCACTGTAAAAAAAAATGCAAGCTAGACACAAAACCTTAGAATCATCTTCATGTGTATATCTCTCTGATATTCAAGAGTTAGCAACTCTGAAATTTTCTCACTGCTAAGTGAACAAGCCTCTACATTTTCATCACAATAGTTATATTCTTCACTTTTTTCATCATAAAAAAGAGGTCCAAGATCATCAGAGAATGAAAAATAAGAAAGATTACCAACACAGTCATTTGTTCCATATTTTGACACATCACATTGTTTGTCTAAAAATATATTTTCCTCATCATCAAGGTGATTTGAAAATACCTCCTCATCATCAAATGTATCTTTATAGTACTCAACTGCGGCTAGAAGTGTTACTTGTTCTCTATCAAATGGATCCATGTTTTCCATTACTTCCTCTTCCTGATCATCACAAGAACTGCAAGAATCACCTTGTTGCAAATCAAAATCCACAAATCCATCTTCACAATTTGAATATTCACTGGATCCCTCAAAACATCCACTACCTTCTATGTCATAATCTGATATGCAGGAAAGAAATTCAATATCCTCGTCTTCCTCATGTAGAATACCATATGAACCATATTGACTTGCACATGTCTCATCTTTTATTGGTTGCAGTGTATGAGTGATCTCTCGTTGCTTATCCGTGATATCACCATTGTCTTCATACCTTTTCCCTTGTGTGATGTCAATAAATTTATTCACTGGATCAAAGGTACATTTTTTTGATGACTCTGGCCAATAAAATTATTCAAGCTCCCATGCTCCACCAAAATACATCCTCCAGACACCATTGCAGTCATGCGCAACATATTTTTTAATTGGATTAGTATTGATTAACTCTGGCTAGGCTGATTCTATCTTGAAATTGCCAAGATTCACATCACAGAAACAATTGATTTGATCCTATGGTACACAATCAACAAGCTAGTTCATTATTGGCTCCCTATACAACCTGACTTCTTGACCATTCACTGGAATAGTTGCATAAGAAAAATCAAACTAAATATTTCCCCCAACTGCTGCTATCCACTGTCTTGATAAAAGCATCCCAAACTGAGGAGGGGTATCGATTACTGTTATATCTATATTATAAACCACTTGTGGATAAGTAGCCAGTTTGACTTCAACATTTCTCATGATACCTACCACTGGAACAGGTTTGTTATCCATTGCATAAAACTTTCCCCCATTAGTATCAACCCACATACCAAGCTGCTTCATAACTCCTCCTAGCATGATGTTTATAGCAGCACCAGATTTTATCATGCAATTCCTCAACAATTTGTTATTTATGAGTAATGTAGTGAAAAAAGGATCAACATGTGGGGGAGTTGCTAATACATCACTTAAGAAAACCTCTAGGATATTTACTTTCTCTTGCTTATTGACTGCTTTAATAACTATTCTATTTTCAGAATTCACATGTTTTTCATTCCCATTTTTTATTAATTGAACAACACTATCTATGTACTCCTTAATTTTCATCATTTCAAGCAGTGGAATAGACATTTTTACCTGAGATAACGCCTGAGTGAAGTCGAAAGAAGAGCCCTCCACCTTAACAATCTTCTTCTGCTCCAATGTTTCTTCTTTGTTTTCTTCCTTCTCTCTTTTACTAGGCTAATCAGGCTTTTGTATCTCTTTGTCTAATTCCTTCACTTCCTCTTTTTGGATAGGCTTTTGTTCACTTTTATCATGCTATTTATTTTCTGATTTCTTCACAGCTCCTTGTGTTGCCTTCCGATCCTTCATAAAGATTCCCCCAAGAATGCCTTCCTTATTTATTGTTTTATTTCTCAACCAGTATTTACTCCTTGCTTCCTCAACTGCAACAACAGTTAGTCTCTCTATTTCATCTTTGGTGAGTCTCCTCATACTACATTGAACAGGCACCTCAACCGAATGTGGCTCTATATAATATTCTTCAAAATCAGAAAGAACCTATTGTTTAGCCATATGGACATTGTATCTCTGATTTGAAACATCATACTCATAACCTTCATCTTTTGAAGATGAGTACCTCTCCTGAATATGATGAAAGGTATTTGAAGTCAAATACACTGTGTGATCTTCTCCATTATTTTCCATCAACATTCCCTCATCTTGCATCCTTTGAGCTACAACACAATAGTCTAGGGAATGTGGCTTATCACAAGCTTCACAGAAGTAATTGTTACTCACCATATAGGTTCCCTTCTTACTCAATGGATCAGGAGTCTCTTTGTTTCTTGGCCTAGCTATTATAGGTTTTCCATCCTTCCAATCTGTATTATAAGGCATATCATGCAACCTCGGCCTTTCATTCCTATATGCATTCTCCTGTCTGTACTGATAATTGTTGCTTTGCTGAGGAGCCCTAGGGTTGTCTCTTTTACTGATTATACCAGTAGCCTTCCTGTTGTTTTCAATTGTCAATGCTATCTTTTGAGCTTTAGCCAGATCTCTTGGGAACCTATTTCTTAATTCATACCCTATCTTAGGATCAAATGCATTCAAATAAACACTCAATGCTACATAATATGACAACCTCGATCCAGGAGGTATTTTAGTTTGCAACTTGTTGAATCTTTGGTTGAAATAAAAAATTGAGTCATTCTATTTTTTTTGAATTCGCATCAATTCATGAAGAGTAGCATCAGGTGCACTTATATTCCCATATTGCTCAAGAAATCGGTCCAGGAATCCTTGGAGATAATTAATTGAGAATGTTGGCAAGTTGTTGAACCAATCTCTAGCGTCTTCAATAAGTGACATCATGAATAACCTCATATGTAAATCTTCATATGGCATACCTATGTCCTAGATGAACACATTGAAACTCCTTAAATGCTCTTCAATAGTAATTGCATTACTCCCTGTAAACTTAGGCACCGGACCTCTCCAACTACCATCCATAGGGTAAGGATATAATTGAAACCCTGCAAAATCAAATTGTCTGATCATTGTTGTATACTGGTGAGGGGGAGGAAAAGGTGGGTACTAATATTGGTTCATAGGATTGTTATATTGTGCATTATGTTGTGGGACAAAAGGCTGACCATGAGATGGCTGCATATTTGTATGCTGTGTGGGAATATGAGGTGGCTGATTTGGCTGATTATAGTGATTTCCTTTCTAATGGTGAGGAGACACAAGTGGATCAGAAGGCCCTGCACTATGATTACCCTGCTTATGAGGTGGTACATACTTTGGGAGGCAATCAACTATCTAAGAAGTAATTTGGGCTATTAGCAATGCAGCCCTTAGTTCCTCTATCTCCTTCCTTTGTGATTCAAACTATGCTTTTAGTTCCTCAAGAAGCTCATAATCAATAAAGTCATTTTGGTTACCCTCCATCTTTTGATCATATTCATGTTGAATTCTGATTCGTTCAGCCTCTAGTTCAGCTCTAAACTCAGCCTATTTTTGAGGATTGAGAAAAGAGAAAGGATTTCTTTGATCTTCTGGAGTACAAGGCTCTACACTCGAATTGTTTCTCCATGTATCATAGCGATCATATGTTTCAAAATGTGCTCTTGATACTTTGTCTTTATCTGTTAGGCACATATCCTCACTTATCCCTTTTCCCTTATCAACCATGTCATCTTTGTGTGTTCACT
Source organism: Sequoia sempervirens (assembly GCA_007258455.2). Classification (NCBI taxonomy): domain Eukaryota; kingdom Viridiplantae; phylum Streptophyta; class Pinopsida; order Cupressales; family Cupressaceae; genus Sequoia; species Sequoia sempervirens. Next base: position 181,234,542 of record VDFB02373365.1, read on the forward strand.
TACTACTGCTAGCATGAACTCTAGTATGACCTCCCGTATATTGAGATCTCCTTACATTCATGTTTGAATAGCTACAAAATTTTTCCAGAGTTGCCACTCACTTTTTCCAAAAGTGAGAAAATACTTGATGTATCTTAGTCCCAGTGGAGTCTGCATAAAGTTCTTGACTCTATGATTAAGGCTTTGATTCTGAATGTATCCCCAGTAGAGTCACCAATTTTTTAGCTCTCAAAAATGCAGGCAGAATGCCTCAAGAGGCTGCCAATCTCTTGATACACTTTAGGGTAACATACAACGTCAAGAGAACTCAACCTTATACTCTTCAAGTGCTGCTAAACCTAGGCAGGTGTACCTTTTTCTGAATGAAGCAGACTTGACTTATGGTTATCCTTCTTCAAATGATTTGTCCACAATGGTAGATGCAAGTGAACAAATGAATTCAAGCGCAATAGCAATCTTCTTAATCTAAATCCTAAAATACTCAATTAAAAAATATAAAGAGAATAAATGAATCTTAATGATGAAACTGTAGAGACCAGTGCCTTATTGGGTATGTGGAGTCAAATGAAATCAAGATGAGCAACACTTTCTGGAGAAAACTCAAATTATCTGGCATACATTCTGTTTACAACTTGTATAAACATGCAATATTGTAATTTCTAAGCTCTTCTTAATGATCCAGATGAATTTCTCTAATTACTCTGATCAACTAAAAGGATTTAATCTTTGCTTGAAAGAACCAATCAATTAACCACACATATACAACAAATGTGTACTGAGAAATTGATTATAAACTTGTTACATCAATTTAAATAACCAAAAAGCATCAATCTTGGAGATAGCTTAGCAATACTTTCATTAAATCCAACAGATAATTGACACCAAAAATGTGCAGCAACATCAATTAACTTTCATAAATACCTCCATTTGAAATCATGCATCATATTCTATGATCTAAGAATGTTTACTCTACTGTATCCATCATCTATCTACTGTATATCAAAAATATAATAGCTAATCCCCATTTTACAATCACAAAATGCATATTTATACACCAGCATCAGAAAAACATATCACTTCCAAGTCCATATCAGCCAACCGTAGTATTCAGGCAAAATTCATGTTGGCCATAGTGTTTGAATTTTATTAATCACCAATGAAATAGTCGCCGTGACATATCATGTAGTTATGCCGAAGGAAATTAAATCATCAATTGTCCCATGGTTCGCTTTCGCCATGACATATATGAGTCGGGGAGATGTTGTATAGATTACAATATGTTTCATCGATGTGCTTCTCTTAGTGTATTATTCATTTTCTGAGACATAAGAAAGTTTCTCACCGAGATGCTCTTTTTGTTTCATTCACTGTTGTTGTAACCTTTTGATATCAGAGAGACCTTATACAGATCACACCATGTTTCACAGAAAGTCTCCTTTTACCCCTTGTATGTTGTTGTAACATAATGGTTCTCTAGCCGATGTATCCTTTTATCTTATGTGGGTCGCTATAACATACTGACACCGGGGAGACCTCTCATAGAATGCTTGAGTCATACTGAAAGTCATCAACCATCTTGTGTGTCGCTGAGAAAAATCAATCTTCATGACGACATAGTCATATTGTGTTCCATCGGTGAGACCCACTACACTTCGCTAAGACCATACACCAAAGTCACATAAGTCTTACCGAAAGTCACCATCCATTTGTGCATCGCCGAGACATATTAGTTCTCTCACCGAAAACAACCAATGAAATGTCGGCGAGACCGAAGGTCACTCACCAAGACCTCACACCGATATCGCTTAGTCAAGCCTAAGTGAACCCTCATATGTTGTTCGGTGAGACCAAAAGGGTTCGCTATGAATTTATATCGAATGCAACAACTCTTGCCGATGAACCTCCACATGTATTAGTCGGTGAGACTTGACCTATTCGGGGATACCTCACCCCAGTGAAAAATACTCCTGCCGATAGACCATTCCACTATCTCCAAAACCATGTGTATGTCTTGCCGATATACACCCATAGGTGAATGCTGATCACTGTAACAATGAAGAAGTCATGCAAATGAACCTGCAGCAAACATATGTGAGCAAAAATGCATTGTGGGTCGGGGAGACAGTTATGAGCTTATGCCGATAGGAACTGCAACATGGAAAATGCATGACCCGATGGATTTTGGGATAAATATAGGCAAAATGCAAACAAAATTTCATGATGGAAGGCCCCTGTGCTTATGATGAGGACTCATATGGAAACTCAAGGGGATGAAAAATATGTAAAATCATCAGATTTTTACAGTTCTAACACCTTCATTTCACCAAATCTTTCCACACAACACTAGTCACCTTCTTCTTTATGTTATCCATATTTACATCCAAAATGATCATGTATTGAATAATGACATCTATTGTTGTTTTCTTATTTTCATCATCTTCATCATAAAATTTAATAGTTGAATCTAATAGACCATCATGCTCTAACATATTGTTAACCAAAGACTCTATCTTCATTGGTGAACGAGCTCTTAATGAAGAGGTTCTAGGCTTCTTATTTTTAGGCTTTGAAGTGCCTTCCTCTATTTTCTTCTCCTTTTTCTTCTTAGGATTTTTGTGAACATGTATGGTGAAATCCTTTTTCTCCTTTTCTATGTCCTCTTCTTTAGAGTTATCCAAAATATTGATCTTGGCCTTCTTTGTTTTAGAGCTAGCCTCTTGTGAGGTACCTTCATCACTTGTGGAGACACTACTTTTTCTTTTCATTTTTTCTTCTTCTTCCAATCCAAGTTCAATTTCTTCTTCTACAATAGCACTCAAACTCCTCTCTCTTGATACTTTTTGTTTCTTCCTCCTTCTAGAGGTAGCAGGAGGTGCTATCGAAGGAACATTCTTCCTTTTTGTAGTCTGGGTGCTGGATCTGAAGGATACTGTTACATCTTCTGATACCAGAGCACTAGGCTCCACCTTATTACCTTTAGCAATAGCAGAACCAAAGGATTTTGGCAATGGAGAGGTAGGGGTGGAAGTTGTTCTTCCTAATCTTTATGACTCAGAGAACTCACCAGTTGTACCTACTACTTTGGCATCCCTTCCTATAGCAATTTACCTTAACCTATCTACTTCACCTTTTGAAATTCCATGTAACCCAAATTATTTCTCTACATGTTTGTTTACTCTTTTGGTCCTTATAGGTTCTGATGTTTCCAAGTGCACCTCAATTGACTTTTCTTCATATGTATCATGTCTTGGCAAGGAGGGGTCCTTAGGACTCTTGAGTAATAATTCAATGTATCCTTCAACATATTTCTTAGTAACCTCATAACCAAGAAGCTCAATCCATATTATCCTAGATCAATTGCCTCTTTTATACACTCATCTATTGAAACAAGAAAAGTGATCTCATTTGCATACTTGTCTACAAGATTTCAAGGAATCTTCACTCTATCATGCATTTTTTTTGGAATACTACAAATAATGCATCCAAAGAATTGTATTGAGCCTTGAAGTCACCAATGTTGTGCATGTAGTAAAAAATATGATGACCTATAGGCTTTATTCTATCCCAAAACATATCTCTTCTACTAGGTAGCTCCCTCAAAAAGTAAAACAATAAACACACAATTATTGTTCCAAACTTGAATGTGTATTTCTTCTCTCTTGTTTGTTTTAGATTCTCCAAAATTTATTGTCAGAGAAACTCACATAAATCATAGTCCTTCCCATTCACCATCATATCATAAGCAACATAGATTGTATTTGTAGACATAAAATTTTCCTTGTTAGTGAAATAAATCGTATAACCAATCATAATTGTAGCATACTTCACAATAGGATTAGTGATAGGTTTTTTAGTAATTTATCTTCTATCAAATGTAGCACCGGTCAACTCCATAAATACTTCATTCTTCATAGAATTTAGTATCAGTATGGGTCTAATATCACACAAATCAATCACGACCTTGATCACTTCTTTTGAAATTAGTCAGAGAATATCTAACCAAATGAACTTGTCATGCATTCTATTCAATGACATCCTCATATATTTTGTATCTAACTCACTGCTATAATTGGGAACCAATTCTAAACATCCAATTTCTTCCGTACTAGGTTGTTGTATTCTAGTTTTACCAAGAATTTATCTCCAGTTAACTCCTTAGTCCATAGATCCTTGATTTTTTGGTGATCATATTTATCCAATTTACCATGTATGTAGACCCTTGTGTCCTCAATAGGTAAAACCCTAGGAGGAATTTTTTAAAAAGCACCTTCGGTGTCTTTTTCAAAGACTTTCCATGAAAATATCTTGAATTTAGGTCTAGGTCTCTTTGTGATGTTAACTATAGTTGGTGTAACCATTATGTCTTCAATTACACCTCAAATACTTATAATGTCACTTTAATTTCAAACCCACAAAGAATAGATAGCTATGAATACCTTAGATACACACAACAAGATCTAGGGTTTGAATGTTTTGCACCAAATTGCTTTGAATCACCTTCAATCACTCTTCAATTCACTCTTCTTTTCTCCAAATATGCAAAAGTGATTAGAATCAACCTAGAAACTCACTTTATGTCTTATCAATTTTCCCTAATTTAGCATTAATTTCTTCAAGTTCCCAAAAATTTGGTAAACTCTTTATTGATACACTATAAACCCTAAAATGCTCTGCAATTCTTTAGATTTGCAAATTTTCTACCATTTTATTTTCCAAAAGCTTAAGAATATCATCTTACACCATATCTTTGTGTCACTTCTTGACACCTCATATTTCTAAGGGTTTTTTGGATTTTTCTATTCTTACTCCCCCTAAACCCATTCCTGTGATTAATTTCTAGGGGAATTATCTGCACCAGAGTGAGGTACAAATGTAATTGATTTATCCTTATTCTTAGGTTCCTCTTTCCTTTTCTAGATCTTCTCCATTTCCTTCTTTACTTCAGTAGGATCAAATTTTTGCATAGGTTCACTTCTCTTTCATAGATTAGTCTGCATTCCATTCTTCTACAAAATATTTAAATGTGTCCAAGTTTGTTACAATTGTAGCATACAACATTTTTTTGACCAAACTGACTTCCATTCATTATTGATCTGCACTGGTTAGCCTTATGTCCAAATACATTACATGTGTAATAGTAACCATTGAAATATTGAAACATTCTACCAATATTAAATCTATTTATCATCTAACTTCTACACTCACTAGCTCTATGTCCAAACTTCTCACATACAAAACATTTTCTAGAAAAGGATCCATCCTTATGATTCATTCTACTTATACATTCTATAGCCTTATGTCCAAATTTATTGCATGAAAAGCAAATAGTATTAAAAGATGGGTACATTTGAGCATTTGGTTATCTGATAGGAGGTCTTCCAGTATTGCTTCTTTGATTTCTGATATGTCTACCATTTCCATAAGTCTACTTTTTATTTTCATCCTTATTAGGAGTCTCATTTCCCTTTGAGCTTTCTCCTTCTTCAAGTCCCAAACCACCTTTACCTTTAGATGGTTTCTATTGAACAATAAATTTATCAAGCATTGTAGTAATTGTTTTGATTTTTCCTCATGAGCTCTTGCTTTCTCTAGATCTGATCTTAGGGTTACCACTTCTTGTTCAAGTTTTGTAAATTCACCAGTCTTGCTTTGTATAGTTGCATTCAGAAAATCCTAAATTATCTTCTTTTCTTCCACTTTCACTTTCACTTTCAGTCTAGTGATATGTTCATTTTCCTTCTTCAATTGTTCATTGACTTCGCTATGTCTTTCTCTAAACTTCTTAATTTATTCTCTCAACTTTTTGATACATTCATTTGCTTCACCTAGGCTTTCCCTTAGACTTTTATTTTTCTCACTTTCAACTCTATCAGGAGCTTCAAGAGAAGCTTTGAGTTCTTCTTTTTCAAACATGCACTCATCTTCTATGTATTCAATTGCAAAAAATTCTTCTAGAGGAATAGGAAACCTTTTATCAGTCATGTGTTCAAACTCCAATATCTTCCTCAAGCTGTTAGGCTTCTCAAAAGGAGCTAGGATCTGATACCAATTGTTGAACACCCAAAATACTAAGAGGGGGTGAATTAGTATTCTATATAACCAATTAATCACAAACCATACAATTAACAAAGTATATCTAACTTCAATAATGAATGAAAACATGAAAGAGATCACAAAACCACATAACACATGAACACAAAGATTTTTACATGGAAAACAAAAAAAAGGGAAAAATCGCAGTGATGATTAGGTCACAATATATTATAACTAGTTATAAGATATTACAAGGGCTCATTGCTAGGACACACTATCCTTATAAGGATCACAACCAAAAATAGATACAAAATAGGAATGGATTTGTAGCCAAAATGTGAACTGATAAAAAGTGCACCTTCCTTGTCCTAAATTTAGCTCCTTTGAAGCTCAGAATACAAAATACTACTCTACTTAGTAGTCACACAACAATTCACAATAATTCTACACTTATTTTGACCACACACATATAAGTTTGTAATTTCACATAGTATCATTGTTAGGGTTAGAAGGACGATATCTAATAGTTAAATGCAGATTTGATCAATAAAATAGAGAAATAAAACACACAAAAAATTATAGCAGAAACAAGACAACACAGAGAATTTAACGTGGTTCACCCAATCTAGGCTACATTCACAAAACCACAACCATCCAATGATTTTATTATCCAGTGCAAAACATATTACAATCTCATGAATAATCACGTTTTTCTACATACTATAACCCCCCTCCCAACCCCTTATAACAAGCTTTTTAGAAGCTTCTAGAATTAGGGTCTTACAAAGTCATTTTTTTTCTTTTTTGGTGATGACGCAAAAAAAATAGGATACATGTTGGGGTGTTCAGTATAGCATGATCAAGCTCCACACAAACATAATCTCCCACTCAAAGATTGATCTTGGATGACATTGCTGCACATACAACTCCCACTTGAAATAAGTACCTTGGATAATATTCCTCTGTTATACCTGAATTCAACCTTGAAGGCCAACCAAAGCTAAAGAGGAGCTCAGCTTCTCCCTTGTCACTTCCTTCATAAACATATCCACTAGATTGGCATCTATATGTATCTTGTCCAACTTGACTTGTCCATCCTCCAACATTGACCAAATGAAATGATATCTCAACTATATGTGTTTTATTTTAGAGTGCAAGGAAGAATTCTTTGCAAGATGTATAGCACTCTAGTTGTCTATAAACAAGTAATTTCCAGCTTGTTGTTTTCCCAACTCTTCCATGAAAAGTTGCAACCATATCATCTCCTTTCCCGCCTCTATTGCAACAACATACTCTGCCTCCATGGTGGATAAAGCAACCACCTTTTGCAACCGAGAAATCTAACTCACTATTGTCCCACCAACTTTAAATACATAGGCTATGGTACTTTTCCTAGTATCTATATACTCTACCAAATATGAGTCAACATAGCCTTTTAAATCAGTATTAGAGCCCCCAAAACATAAAAATTTATTGGATATACCTCTCAAGTACTTGAGAATCCATTTTACCTGCATTCCAATGCTCAACACCGGGATGACTCATATACCTGCTAACAATTCCTACAACATGTGTATTATCTAGTCTTGTGCATACAATGGCGTACATTAAACTACCTATAGCTAAAACATATGGTACCTTGGACATTTTTTCTTCCTCCTCTTGTGTCTTTGGACACATATCCTTAGTCAACTTAACATGACTGGGCAAAGGTGTGCTAACAACTTTTGCATTTTCCATATGAAATCTCTGCAACACCTTCTCAACATAGGCAACTTGAGATAAAAACAATTTTCTATTTTTCCTATCTCTTGTAATCTTCATACCAAGGATTTTCTTTGCTTCCCCCAAATCCTTCATAGCAAATGAATTTTCTAACTATTGTTTTAACTCCCTTATGTGATCCATGTTAGACCCCGCTACAAGCATATCATCAACATATAAACATAAGATAATGTATCTATCATCATCTAACCTCTTAAAATAAACACAATGGTCTGAATTACACTGACCATAGCCTTTCTCAGCATTAAAACTATCAAATTTAATATACGGGTATGTGCAGGATCATGATGGGCCAAAAAGTGGTGATATGTAAGTGATATGATGGCCCATGTGGCTGATGACTTCCTTTTCACCCAAAATTGATGAAACGAAAAGGGTTTTTAAATGAGATTCTCAGCTTTCCACCAATATAAATTATGTTGTACTTTGAATTTAATAAATAATTATTATTCATTTTATATTTGAATTATGACTAAAGTCCTGATTGATAGGTTGATTGAAAAACATCTATAGCTTTCAAATGGTGTCACATTTTTTGAATCCAAAATATGTGTCACATTCTATGCATCACATACTATATGATTAAAAAATGAAAAATTGAATTTCATGAAGTTTTGACCAAGTTAAGGTGGTCAGACATATGAGATTTTATATTTTTTAAAAGTTGTAATAAAAAATTCATAATTAATTATTTACTTGGAAAAAAATTACAAAAAAATATGCATCACATCGGGACATGAGTCCTCTACTTATATCTAAAATATTATAAAAAATATTATCATTTTATTGTGGTTAGGGTGGTCAGATAGACACCTACTTATTTTTTCCCCTAAATTTAAGTGCTAATGCATTGAAATTTCAAATTTTCACTAGATAGATTTTATTTTTTTTAAATAAACTTAGTAGTTTAGAAACTACATTCAATTTGCTACAAATTCTATTCTTACATATATTTTTGAAATAATATAGATAACTTATTCAAATTTTTACATCAAGTTGCCTAACTCTGATTTTTCTAAATTTTTTGCCACTTAAGGGCCTATTTTTTTCGTGATGATCCTGCACATACCCATACCATTGTCAAGGTGCTTGCTTCAAGCCATATAGACTTTTCTTTAATCTGCACACAAGTGTCTCCTTACCTTTGACCTCAAATCCTTGTGGCTGATCCATATATATTTCCTCTTCCAATTCACCATGGAGAAAGGTTGTTTTAACATCAAGTTGTTCTAAATGAAAATCTTCAGCAGCCACAATACTTAAAACAGTATGAATAGAAGTCATTTTAACAACAGGAGAAAATATTTCATCAAAATCAATACCCTTTTTTTATACAAACCCCTTTACAACTAATCTATATTTAAATATTTTCTTACCTCCATCCTCCTCTTTCAGCCTATAAACACATTTATTTAGTAAAGCCTTTTTACCTGTGGGGAACTTGCATAATTCCCAAGTTAAATTAATTTTCAGCAAGGAGTCAATTTCTTCTTCCATTCCATGCTCCCACTGAGCCTTGGTATCCACCTACATAGCTTAATCATAACATTTCAGTTCACTAGCATTAGTTAATAAAATAGAATACAAAGAGGGAAAAAATATTTCTGAAGGTCTACTTATCCTTGAAGATCGTCTAACATTAATTGGAGTTTGAGGTATTTGTTGTTGCTATTGTTGCAGAGCATGAGGAACCACTGGAACATTTTTTTTTGGTGTATCATCCAACACTATATAATCATTTTCTTTCTTCTCATGCTACTGCAACTTATCTTTGTACAACACTTTCTCATTGAATATGACATCCCTGCTTCTCATAATTTTTTTTTATTTTTGAAATCCCAAAGCCTATAACCAAATTCATCAATTCCATGTCCAAGAAATATACATTTCTTTGATTTTTCATCAAGCTTGGTTCTATTTTTAGAAGCTACATGTGCAAATGCTTCACAACCGAAGGTCTTGAGAAAAGAATAACTCGCCTTCTTACTTGTCCATGCTTCCTCTGGAATAACACAACCCAAAGGATTAGAGGGACCTTTATTGATTAAATAAACAACAGTGTTTATAGCCTCTTCCCACATGTTTAAAGGCAGCCCAACATGCAATTTCATAGTCCGTGCACACTCCATTATTGTTCTGTTCATGCGATCAACCACTCGATTTTACTGTGGAGTCCTTGGAACCTTTTTCTGCCTACGAATGCCATTAGATGAACAATAATCTTCAAACTCTTTGCTACAATACTCACCACCATTATCAGATCTAAGACATTTTAACTTTTTACTTGTCTCATTCTCAACCAAGCTTCTCCATTTCTTAAAAGTTTCAAATACATCAGATTTCTGCCTAAGGAAATAAATCCATACCTTCCTTGTTGCATCATCAATAAAAGTGATATAGTACTGAGAGCCATCAAGAGAAGATGCTTGAGTTGGTCCCCATACATTTGTATGCACAAGCTCCAATTTCTCATCTTTCTTTTGCTTCCCATCCTTGAGAAAACTAACTCTCTTTTATTTTCCATACACACAACTTTCACATAAATCCATATTAACACATTTCATACCTGGTAAAAAATTCTTTTAATGAAGTACTTTCATACCTTTTGCACTCATATGCCCAAGTCTATTATGCCATAGTGCTAATTCAAAATTCACAACTATCTGATTTTCTTCCTGCTAAACTGCAACAACTGTTACTGAACATTGATTTTTATTTGCAATAACTAAAGTAGAAGGAATAGTATGACCTATACAAAGATATAAGGTTCCTACTTTCACACCTTTTTCTACCACTAAGGCACCTTTTGTAACCTTCCAATTTTTATCACTAAATGTAACAACACAACCTTCATAATCTAGTTGCCCTGCTGAAATTAAATTTATTTTTAACTTTCTATTGTGCCTTACCTCATGTAGTATCCAATGATTCCCATTCTACAACTTAATCTTGATTCTTCCCTTTCCAACAATCTGACAAGGTTCATTATCTCCCAAATAAACTAGACCAAAATCCCCTTGGACATAATCAAGAAAATAACTTCTATGGGACATAGCATGAAATGAAGCCCTGAATCTAACACCCAAGAATCATCAACATTATCAAGTGAAAGAATCAAAGCATCCTCATCAGATTTATTACTTACCACATTTGCCTCTTTATTGCCTTCCTTTTTGTCTCCTTTATTTTTATGAGACCAACAATCTTTCTTTAAATGACCCAGCTCACCACAGTACCAAGAATCCCTCTTGTCTCTAGATTGGGACCTTTGTCCTTTGATTTTCCTTGTGACTTCCCACGACTTCTAGAATTGTTTCCTCTCTCCTTTGTTCTGCCCTTGCTTTCTACATTCAAAACATTGTCTGATGTGGATGTTCCACCTGAGCTTTTCCTACGAATTTCCTCGCTCAAAATAACACCAACAACATCATCAAATTTCAATGTATTTGAACCAGAAACATAATTGCTAATAGCCATTACCAAGCTATTCCAACTTTCTGGAAAAGATCACAAAATCAAAAGATCCCTAACTTCTTCATCAAAGTTTACATTTATAGAAGTTAATTGACTAGTAACCATATTAAACTATTTAAATGATCAACAACTGACCCACCTTCTACCATTTTCATATTAAATAAACGCTTCATAAGAAATACCTTATTCAAAGTAGACAAATTTTCATATAACTTCGCCAAGGTTTCTATCAACTCTTGAGTTGTCTTTGCTATTATAATATTTAATGCCACCAATTATGCCAGGCATAAATGAATGGCTCCCAATGCCTTTCTATCCAATGGTTTCCATTCCTCATCACTCATTGTTGCCAGTTTATTGGCTATTCCTTCCAATGGCCTCCATAAATCCTTATGATAGAGATAATCCTCCATCTACATCTTCCATAACTGATATTTTTTCCATTGAATTTATCTACCTTCAATTTACCCTTGTCTGTCATTGCTCCCACTTAACCGTGAGACTCCCACTCAACTGCGAGAATTTCCTGCCAACGATAATCGAACACAACCTGCTCTAATACCACTTGTTAGGGTTAGAAGGTAGATATCTAATAGTTAAATGTAGATTTGATCAATAAAATAGAGAAATAAAACACACAAAAAATTATAGCAGAAACAAGACAATACAAAGAATTTAACGTGGTTCACCCAATCCGGGCTACATCCACAAAACCACAACCATCCAATGATTTTATTATCCAATGAAAAACATATTAAAATCTCATGAATAATTACCTTTTTCTACATATTGTAACCCCCATCCCAACCCCTTATAACAAGCTTTTTAGAAGCTTCCAAAATTAGGGTTTTACAATTTTTTTTTTCCTTTTTCGGTGATTTTTCCTTTTTTGGTGACAACGTGAAAAAAATGGGATACATGTCAGGGTGTATAGTATAGCATAATTAGTCACACATACCAACAATCATATCCTTCATACATCACATTACATGTCATCTCATGCCATATATTCTAACAACTCAAAAATGTTCTACATATATACCCTATTACATCTGCATATGTCAATTAGGTCGGCCTAATTAGATGTAGCCCTATTTAATTCAAAATCACTTTTTTGGCTTCATATTTGATTCAAACACTTCTTCATGCTCAAATAAACCATGCAACACTTATTTTAAGTCAACATGGATCTAAAATAGATCCCCTTAACATCTGCAATACATATTTAATCTTTTCAACACATATCAAGTATTAGGTCAACAAAGAATTAGACCTAATCATAAAATAAACTGATTGATCACACAACAACAATCCATCTGATCAAATAAACATGTGCCATCTAGAATATATAGTGCACAAACATCTATAAATCATCCCCCAAAATTGTAGAGTCTGAATCCAAACACTTGAGAATGCAGACCAGATAACTCATACCCATTTACTTTATGTAAAGCCAAAAAATATATGTCAAACTTTTGTTGCTTGTAACTTTCAGCCTGTTAATCCAAAATAATTGAAACCTTAATCATAGGTGCATTTAGTAGTCCTAAATAACATACTATAATATCATAAGCTAATCTTAGAATATGATCAATTTCAAGCCAAATTACTGGATTAAGATGTTACCAAAAACTATTTACCAGATCAGACAAATCTATCAACAAACAATGTTGGCGTCAATGACAACACATGAAAGGGTTTCTTCTTCATTCTTTCAACAAGATTTTGATATCCATGTGTCCATAATATATAGTAAACAATTTTATTGTTAAAATATTACAATTTTTTTGATATATGTTCATTAAAAAAATGTGCTTAAAATTGTTATAAATTCAACATGTACATATATACATGTGTCAAATGATCTATAGGGTGATCATCATAACATAGAAACTCTACAAATGAACCGATATCATTAGATGCTTTGTGTGTAGCTGAAGTGGATGCAACCTGATCAGGTCCATAACATAATTGATTACAACTCATACACAAATGAGGCATTGATGTAGGTGGAGTGGTACTAGGACCAACTCCATCATCAACTCCTCCATGGTCTCACCCAATAACCCTAGTTTCTATCGTAGAAATCTACTTATCAAATTTAGCCAAGAGCACACTCAGTGCTCTTAGTGTAGATACCACCGCATGGTACTAGATGGGTGTAATAATGGTAGAAAAAGGGGGGTCGACAAGAGGTTGAGCAAAAATGGGTCATTGGGGATCAACTAGTGCCCCTAACCTCTATTGTGGCATGCCACTACCAACACCCTAGTATGATTTGAAATCAAAATAATTGGGTTTCCTACCCAAGAAAAAATCTTCATATAATTTTCTCAAAAAATAGAGAGGAACCTCACAATTACCATGTGATGGATGATCAATTACCATCCACCGTTGATCCCCAAAATTGGTGGCCATATATGGATGTTTACACCACCTAATTGATATTCCTTTTTTGTTTGTGGAATTGGTTGATTGTTGTTGTGGTCGATAAAATATGGAGCTAAATGGGATTTTGTTATTTTAAGGTCAATGATCTCCCTATAGGAGAGCATTGAGTGAACAATACAAATGAGAGGGGGTTTGAATAAATTGTATCTAGTTAAAACATCAAAATTCATCTACAGTAATCAGATCCACAAGCATTCATTAAATCCTTATTTTGTTATAGTGATTAATCATGAAATGAAGATAACAAAAATTGAAAAAACAACACCATACACAAGAGAACACCAGATTTATGAGGAAAACCCAATGAGGAAAAAACCACGGTGAGAATTAGCTCACAATATAAGTAATTGAAAAATTGGTACAAAGGATTAATGCTAGAATATGACACATTTTCCAATAGGGCTCACAGCCAAAGCTCACTTCTTAGAATATGAAAATAAGATAGCAAATATGTTACACAAAGAACATTACCTCAATGCAACAAGGAATCCACCACAATTACTCCAAAACTTTTACAACCTTGTTTAAAAGATTGTGGATGCCTTCAACTCACTACATTTAGAAGTCCAACACTTTGAATTTCACACTGATCTGCTTGAATTCACACCCTATACATCTACAATTCACACCACACTCATCACTTATATCTCTCACATATAAATAATATCTTCCAACAACACCACTCCTACTTATACCATCCTCAACCTTGAAAACCTTCTCCAACATCAGTAACAAATCCTTTACATTTACAATTTCAAATTAGGTTGACAACCAAACATTCCCATGGTGGATAGTAATGAAGGTGACCCACATAACTCCCTAATTAGTATCCAAATTTTTCCTAACACACCTCAACATTCTTTCACAAACTTTGAAGCCACTTTGCATGTAGTGTTAACACCAAGTCTACCATTAATTGTGCTAAACACCATAAAACTATTAAGTACATGCTTCCCACTTGATCAAGATGACATGTGGACCACAAAATATCTTTTGCACAATTTGGAACAATCCATGAACCACCTAAGATCCAACAAATATTTCATCCAAAATTGCATCATAGAAATACTTCAACCCAGAACATATGGTTAACCTATATGCACACTAACGTATGAAACACGCATTGTACTACACCAAATCATGAGAAATATTGAATTCTAAAAGATACAATCAACATAAGAAACTTCCCAAATCCACGCAACCTAAAACAAAACTACAGAGAAATGTGGATCAAATACATTTCTGCCACACCATAGCAAATAACACTGAAAGCATAGTTCACACACTGGTGAACGTATCTCACTATGCACAATGATCTAGAAGCCCAGAATCTGGATATAGAAACTAATGAAAACCTTGAAAAACATATCAAATATACACAGGCATAGCATCAACATAGAAGAAATGTGGAGAACATCTCAGAGCACATATTGAACATTTGAACAACATTATTTTCTCTATTTATAAATTTTTCTCAAAAAAAACTTGGAAACTAGGTGCCAGAGACACCATCTCAGCACATTACATCATTCCAACACATCTCTAGACACTAGAACATAAATATAGCTCCACGTACTCACAAAACTTCCTCAATATCTCAACTATACATGCATAAACAACAACAAACTATTTCTCTTTTTCATAATTTTCTCAATATCTTCAGCATCTTCATCATTCAACAACCTTCCTCAACACATAGTTGACATCACTGACAACACCATATTGTTGAAATAAATGACAACACCTTCATACTTGCAACAATATCCCCCTTTCTCATTGATGGCAACACATGATGTGAAAAACCATCAAGGACACAACAACTCTGAACATACCTATTTTTTTTTCTTTACACACTCTTTCCCTTACATGATTTTCTTTCACTTTCTCTCCCCTTGTGTAGATAAAATTTTTCACATGATTCTTTCTTCCCATTTGACATAATTGGAAAAGGATAAAGTTTTTTGCATTGTTCTCTCCCTTTGACACTAAACCAAGATACTTGTAATTTCACATCATTTTCCTTTTTACTACTTTGAATACTCCCTCTTAGGAGTACGCTCAAAGAAATTAGCAACTCTGGACAATGACAATATATATTCCTTATTGCAACAATGACAATACCTACTCCCCTTGAGAGGTAGCCACCAACACTAGTCCAGACAAGAAATGAATCCATATATCCACTGCACTAATGCATCTCCATATGCATCTAGTTCAAAGAAGGATGGGAAATAACCCCCAAATTTTCCTGGAGATACTCAAAACTATCCTTAAGAAGAGCCTTAGTGAATATGTCAACAGTCTAACCCTTTTTAGGTACATATTCAAGCTTTACCTCATTCTCCATAACCTTCTCTCAAAAAATGATACCTAATTGATATATGCTTTGTCCTTGAATGCATCTCTGGGTTCTTTGAAATGTTAATTACACTTGTATTATCACAATAGATAGAGATAGGCTCATCATACACCACTTGTATATCCTTCAATGATTTTCTCATCCACAATTCTTCTGTGCAACAAGATGTTGAAATATACCCAACCCCTATAGTGGATAAGGAAATTGAATCTTGCTTCTGGGTATGTGCAGGATCATTATGGAAAAATAAGGCCCTTAGGTGGAAAAAAATTTAGAAAAATAAAAGTTAGGCAACTTGACATAAAAATTTGAATAATTTATCTATATTATTTCAAAAATATGTAACAATAGAATTTGTAGCAAATTGAATGTAGTGTCTAAACTACTAAGTTTATTTTAATAAAAGAAAAATCTATTTGGTGAAAATTTGAAATTTCAATGCAGTAGTACTTAAATTTCAAGGAAAAAATAAGTAGGTGTCTATATAACCACTCTAACCACAGTAAAATGATAATATTTTTTATAATATTTTAGAAATAAGTAGAGGACTCATGTCTAGATGTGATGCATATTTTTTTGTAATTTTTTTTTTTAATTCAAGGGGTAAATGTTTTTGACCAGAGCTATGAACCGGATACAACCATTCAAGAATACCACCCCAATGGGGTTTGAACCTTGGTGGAAAGAACAACAATGCCACCTATAAACCATCACACCATGCCAATACCGACAACCATCCTTTTGTAATTTTTTTCCAAGTAAATAATTAATTATGAATTTTTTATTACAACTTTAAAAAAATATAAAAACTCGTATGTTTTACCACCTTAACTTGGTCAAAACTTCATGAAATTCATTTTTTCTTTTTTTAATCCTATAGTATGTGAAGCATAGAATGTGATGCATTTTTTGGATTCCAAAAATGTGATACCATTTGAAAGCTATAATTTTTTTTCAATCAGCCTATCAATCAGGACTTTAGTCCTAATTCAAATAGAAAATGAATAATAATTATTTACTAAATTCAAAGTAAAGCATAATTTATATTGGTGGAAAGCTGAGAATCTCCTTTAAAAACCCTTTTCATTTCATCAATTTTGTGTAAAAAAAAATCGTCAACCACATACCCTACAAATACCCATCATATCGCCACTTTTTGGCCCATCCTAATCCTACACATATCCTTCTTACTTAGCCACGCCACCAATCTACATTCAAGAAAGAATGTGCCACCACTTGTACTTTTCCTATCATCAACACATCCAACCCAATCTGCATCTATGTATGCACTTAATGTGAAATTAGTATCCTTTGAATACCATAAGCCATAATCCAGAGTGCCTTTTAAATATCTGAATATCATTTTTTACTACTGCAACATGTGTCTCTTTAGGATGTTCTTTAAATCTAGCCACAAGATAAACTGCATGCATGATATTTGGTCTAGTAGCAGATATTAGATATAGATCTATAGTCAACCAATCATAGATCTATACTTGCTCTGATCAACCTGAGGTGATTCATCATCCCTACACAATTTTCAACTAGTCACCATAGGAGTACATACTAGTTTGGAGTCTTCCATTCCAAACTTTTTCAGCATATCTTTGGCATGCATTGACTATGAAATGAATATACCTTTGTTTGTTTGATTGATTTGTAGCCCAAGGAATAAATTCATCTCCCCAAATATTTACATCTCAAACTCTTTCTACATCTCTTCTACAAATTTCTTACACATAGCTTCATTTCCTCCAAAGATAATGTCATCCACATACACAACCATTATCAAGATTTTGTATTCCTCAAATTTGAAATAAAGATTACTATCTATGATACCTTTACTAAATCCTTGTTGTATCAAATATCTATCCAATCTTGCATACCAAGCTTTGGGAGCTTGCTTTAATCCATACAATGCATTTTTAAATCTGCAAACCATATCCAGTTGATTTGATAACTAAAATCCTTCTAGTTGTTCCATGTAAACTTCTTCTTCCAACTCACCATTCAAGAAAGAGACTTCACATCCATCTGATAAACTTTAAAGTCCTTGTATGCTAAAAAATGCTAAAAGCATTCTAATTGCTTCCATTCTACCCACTAGGGAAAATGTTTCCTCAAAGTCTATTCCCTCCACTTGTGATTAACCCTTACACACAAGCCTTGATTTATTTCTTACCACTTCTCCATTCTCATTCAATTTTTTTTTTGAATAACCACTTAGTTCCAACTATATTCTTATTTTCAAGTCTAGGAACCAATTCCCAAGTCTATTTTTTCTTAACTTGTTGCAACTCTTCTTCCATTTCCTTCATCCAATGTTCATCTCTTAATGCCTCACTATTTTTCATTGAACTTTGGAAAGTAACAAAAATTTACCTTAGCTTCAATAGCTCTCCTTCTTATCAATACTCCTTTCCTCTTGTCTCTAATGATCTATTCTTTAGAATTATTTCTTTGTACATACTTAGGGGTCTTAGGGGTCTTTCCTAGAGTTTCTTCCTCTTCATTCTGAACTTCCTTTTCCTTAGCTTCTTCTTTTTCTTCTTCTTCACAAGTAGGTTCATCTGACACATATCTGTCTATAAAAATTGAATTATGCAAATCTTCATCAACCTTGAAATTTACACTTTTAACAATCTATCTTATCCTTTTGTTGTAACATTTGTAGGCTTTTCTTTTAGTAGAATATCCAAGGAAGATACCTTCATCAGACCTTAAATCAAACTTTCCTAATTTTTCATCATCTCTTCTAAAATAACATTTGCATGCTTACAACCACTCTAAAGTATTTGATAGTAGGAATCCTTCCATACCACAACTCATAAAGAGTCTTTGTATTGTTAACTTTGGCTTTAACTCTGTTAATTATGTAAATAGCAATATGAATTTCTTCTCTCCATTAGACTTCTAGTAGTTTATCTTCTTTCATCATAGTCCTTGCATCTTCTTGAATAGTCCTATTTTTCCTTTCAACCACTCCATTTTGTTGAGGAGTCCTAGGGGTAGACAAGTGCCTATTTATCCCATGACTCTCAAAAGAATGTTAAATTCATTGGAGGTGAATTTTCCATCTCTTTCAAACCTTAAACATTTGATTTTCAACTCCATTTCATTCTCAACCATAGCTTTAAATGCTTCTTTTTTTCTTTTCTTTTTTTAACGAGGGGAATCGAGTGCAACACGACCCCCCATATAACCCCCCACCGCCAGTAAAATTTTTACCATGATCGTCAGTGCTGGCAGGACACACCAACTAGTACCATGGGAGCGCTGAAGAGTCAAACCCATGGTGGGCGCCCTGCTACAAGCTTTAAATGCTTTGAATCTATTTAGAGCATCGTATTTTTCTCTAAGAAAAGTAACCCATTTCATTCTAGAGTAATCACCAATCAAAAGCATGAAATATTTGTCACCTTGAATACTTCTCACCCTTGTAGGACCACATATATATATGTATCAATTCTAGTAATCCAATAGTAGATTGATCTTTTCCTTTGAAACAATACTCCTTGTTTGTTTTTCAAATTAATAATCTTTGTAAAACCATTGATAGGCTTTGTCATTCTTGGTAGGTCTCTTACTTCTTATACTAAACTAATTCTAACCATATTGTCAAAATTCATGTGACACATCCTATGATACCATAACCAACTATCATTAATCTGATTCATAAAGCAATGACCATAAGCACCCTTGAGCTGATAGATATTTCCATCTATCTTCTTTCCAGTAGCAATCACATTTCTAGACCCTTTTTTGATCTCACATCTACCATCATGAAAAAAAAGATTGTACCCTTTGCTACACATTTTTTCAACACTCAAAAGATTATACCTTAATCCTTTAACATAGTAAACATATTCAATGTTATGCTTTCCATAAAAATTGATTGAACCTATTCCACAAATCTTAGCACCTAAATCATCTCCAAATTTAACTAGTCCTCCATCATAATTTTTAATTTTAACAAACATACTTTTGTCTCTGTTCATGTGATTAGAGCAGCCACTATCAACAACCCAATAGTTCTTATCTTGTCTAGCATGAAAATAAGATACCAAAGTTCCTTCAATCTTATCATTCTTTTTTGGAACATAAATTTTAGAGTTAGCAGAAGTAGATTCATATTTTAAAGCTAAGAAAAAGCATTCATTTTCATTAGCATCTCCATAATCAGATTCATCATCAGAGATACCAACATATTCTCTAACATAGTAACTTATCTTAATCATATTTCCTTTTTTCTCCTTCCTTTTATTGTTCACATCTCTGCTTGGACATCTTGAAGTATAGTGACCTAAATTTTCATAGCTAAAGCATTTGAAAGGTAGTTTACCTTTGTACTTATTGATTCCCTTTTCATCATTCTTACAAATTTATCTTCCACATCATCCCTTTTCATCCTTCTTACAAATTTAGCTTCCACATAATCAAGATCATCTCCATCTGAATCTTCAACCTTTGATGATTTTCTAGCTTTGAAAGTAGTCTCCATTTTTGTTAAAATTTCAAACCAAGCTTTCTCACTTCAAATGAAGTTAGTGTACCAAACAACTAATCTCTAGTATAAGTTATTAAATTAGCAACTTCCTTAATAGCATATACCTTTTCATTGTAAGAATCAAGAAGAGATATAAGAACTTTCTTTACCACTCTAGGCTCTTTGACTTGTGCACTAAGACCTCTCATTGCCCTTACCAGCTCATCTACCATTTGCATATAACTTGTAATTGTTTCACCTTCATAAATTTGTAGGGTCTCAAATTATGCCTTCAAATTTTGCAACTTTGATTGTTTAACCTTATCATCTCCTTCATAAATACTTTGTAGCCTATCCCAAACTTCTTTAGTAGTCCTCGACTAATTTAGAATTTAAAAGACTATTCAAAAGAATAAACCCTGCTTTACCATTTGTTTCATGGTCCTTGATCTCATCACTTGTTCTTGAACCATTAAGAGGTGCAACACATTGTTTCTTTATTTCCTTTTTGACCTCAAATCCAAAGGATGCCAGATATCCTTCCATCTTTTCCTTCTAGAATGCATAGTTTGTGCCATCAAACTTAAGACTCTCTATCTTATTCACCATCTCGGATCTACCTCATTCGGTGAAGCTTTTCTCCAAGGAACCTTGCTCTAGTATCAATTGTTGAATGAACAACACAACTAAGAGGGGGGTGAATCAATTGTATCTAATTAAAACATAAAAAAACCCTCAATAGTAATAAGATCCACACACATTCATTAAATCCTTATTTTCTTATAGTGATTAATCATGAAATTCAGATAACATAAATTGAAACAATAACATATAGAAGAGAACACTAGATTTACATGAAAAACCCAATGAGGAAAAAACCTCAATGAGGATTCTAAGCTCACAATATAAGTAATTTCAAAATTGGTACAAGGGCTCACTTCCATAATAGGACACACTATCCAATACGGCTCACAACAAAAGCTCACTTCTTAGAATATGAAAAGAAGATAGACGAGAAATGTTACATAGAGAACACTATCTCAATGCAATAATGAATCCACCGTAACTACTCCAACACTTTTGTAGCCTTTTTTCAAAGATTGTGGACACATTCATCTCACTACATTCAAAATTCAAATAGTTTGAAGTTCACACTACACTTCTCAAATTCATAGCCTATACATCTAAAATTCACACCACACTCATCACTTATATCTCTATCACATATATCTTAAGATCTTCCAACATTTCTGCTCTTATTTATACCATCCTCAACCTTGAAAACATTCTCCAAGGTCAGAAACACATCCTTTACATTTACAATTTCAAATTAGGTCAAAAACCAAACATTCCTGCAGTGGATAGGAATGAAGGAAAGCCACATAAATCCTTAGTTAAGACCCAAATTTATCCTAACACGCCTCAACATGCTTCCACAAACTTCGAAGCCGCTTCACATGTAGTGTTAACACTAGGTCGACCATTACCCATGCTAAACACCATAAAAATATTAAGTACGTACTTCCCACTTATTCAAGATGACACACGGACCACAAATGTATCTATTTCATGATCTAGAACAATCCAACCACCTGAGATCAAACAAAGATTTCATCCAAAATTGTATTATAGAAATACTTCAACCTAGAACATCTGGTTAACCTTATATGCACACTAACGCATGAAACACACACTATATTGTACCAAATCATGAGAAATATTGAATTTTGAAAGATACAATCAACATAAGAAACTTTCCAAATCTACACAACCTAAAACCAAACTACAGAGAAATGTGGAGAAAATACATTTCTCCTAGACCACAACAAACAACACTAAAAGCCTAGTTCACACACACTGGTGAACGTATCTCACTCTGCACAATGATCTCAAAGCCAAAACTATAGATATAGAAATTAATGACAACCCTAAACAACATATGAGATCCCAAAAGGTATAGCATCAACAAAGAAGAAACATGAAGCACATCCCGAAGCACATACTGAATATTTGCACAACATTGTTTTCTCTATTTATCAAATTTTCTCAAAAGCACTTGGAAACCAAGCACCAGAGACACCATCTCATCACATTACATCATTCCAACACATCTCTAGACACTGTAAGATAAATATAGCTCCATGTACTCACAACACTTCCTCAATATCTCAACTATACATGCACAAAGACTAACTGACTGTTTCCCTCTTTCTTAAAATTTTCTCAATATCCTCAACATCTTCATCATGTAAAAAAATTCCTCACCGCATATTTGAAATCAATTACAACATCAACTTATTGACATCAATGAAGGGTATGTGCAGGATCATTGTTATGACCCTCTTTTTTGTTAAAACTTTAGACATATTATAATTTTGTATGGTAATATTATGTAAGTGGTTTTATACAATTAATTTATGTGTGAAGAAGGTAGAGACTAAATAAAGAACAATTTTTTTTATTAAATACAAACCTAAAAAGGAACAAATAAAAGTTAACAATATTAATAAATAAGTGTTTCATTAATAATTTTAGCACATGGTATTAAAGAAATGGAAAAAATAAGGAATAAAATAATTGTGAATAAAAAATTAAGTCATTATATGACAAGTGTCCCCATCCTATATTAAGCATTATTAATTAGCACAATCTATCATTATACTTAATTAATAAAATTAGACACTTTCCTAAGTCACATTAATTTAATATAATACATCATTTAATCTAAGTAATTAGGATTAGGGAGATGTCACTATCCTCCATAATTCATTAATCAATTAATCCTAGATTAATTTATTAATTAATCTTCATTATCATTTTCTTAAATTTAAAAATTTATTCTAATCTCCCTCACATGTGACTTGCATGCACAAGTCACTATCACCTTACAACTCATCCCCACTCATCCTTGTGTGGGAGTTCACACCATGCATATGACCTTTCCTCTTTGAGTCATTTGCATGTGTGAGCACACATGGTCAAACCCCCCTCTCTTACATGTCATAGACATGTCATTATCAAGCCACCCTCTCTCTTACATGTCATAGACATGTCAACATCTCCTCTACCCAAGGTGTGCTCACAAATCAAAATTTGTATTTTAAAATGAGAATTCTCTTGTATAGGGCTATTTGGGCTTGTTTTATTGACTTTAGGGTAAAAATGAAACCCTAGGGTAAGTACCTATGGGGTGGGAGCTTATTGAAAATATAATATGACCTTTTAGGCAAAGTATGAACCCCTAAAAAGTCACTTCAAGAGGAGTGACGAGTTTTATGGTCTTGGGAAAGGTGTGGGGACTTGTCATATCCACCTCTCCCAAGGTGTGTTCACACATGTATGAGCACCCTTGGCTCCTCTCCCCATGTCATGTGGGCCTTTTTTTAAAGCCTTCTCCTTGTGACACTTGTCACAAGGTGAGACTATCAATCCAAACCCCACTTTCTCAAACAATCCTAGCCATTGAATCAATCTTCAATCTTGACCCTCCATTTACCTCCCCTCAAGTCTATAAATTGAGGCCATTTCTTCTCTCATCAACAACACATGAATGTTATCTTTATGTTATCACTTTGAAGAAGGATAGAATCGAAGGAAGGAGAATCAAGTTGAAGAAGGCACAAAGAGAATATTTGGAAGAGGATTTGTTGCAACTCCATCAACATCTAGGTTCCCTTTATTTTGATTTTCTTATAGAATAACTAATTAAATCTAGAAAATTAGTTAGAATCAAGCTATTACTCTCTTTCCTATCCTTGTTTATGAAAATCAAATTTTTAGAATCAATCTATTATTATTGTCCTTACCATTCTTTGTTTTTCCAAACTAAATCTAGAATGAAATTAATTTTCCTATTTTTTTTTCTTTCATCTCTAAATTAAAATATTTTAAATAAATAAATAAATAAATAAATTTATTCTCATCTATGTTTATTTACAAAGAAATAATTTTTCTTTTAATTTTCTTTATGTCATTACAAATATAAATTAATTTCTAATAAAAAAAATTTACAAATAATTTTTTATTTTTATTTTTTTATTGTTAAAATAAAATAAATACATATGTTTTATAATATGAGTTTTTATATTAAAGTTCTTTATAACATTTAATTCTTTCAAGTTAAATTTTGAAAAAATATATATACATATATATACAAGAATTATTTTTTTAATTTAGTTAAGTCATAAATAAAATAGTTTTTATTTATTTTGAAATTAGATTGTCCTTTGAAAATAAATAAATTGATAGAAATTTTCAAAAGGGGTATCAATTAGATAGATTAAATAATAAATTATTTGGTCTAATTAACAATCAAAAGATGAACTTATTCATTAAATAAATTCAAATTATTAAAAAATTCCATGAACTTCTTAATTTTAATAATGTTACCCTAATTTAGTAAGACAACAAATTAACTATCTATGATTGATGAAAATTTGGTCCAAACCATGGTTCTATGAGATAGTATTTAATTTCCTTTGAATAAAAGATGAAAATGATTACTAGCTATTGTTGAATATAATTAATGAACTTAGAATATACCTCTCTTCATAAAATAATGATAAACTATGAGTATGGACTTAGTTATAGAAGATTTTAAAATAGAGGAATGACAACATTTATATCTTATGACAACACTATAACTTTATGACAATAATTACAATTCTATGATAACAATTATGACTATTAGACATTAAATTTTAAGCTTAAATTTATGTTTCATTAAATGAGAAGTTCCTTGTTTTACCGAATGGTAAGTAGTAGAATCAAATTCACGCAAACAAAATACCATCTAACTTAAGGCATTAATAATATCCCTTTAATAAAATTGCTTTCTTGTTATGCCACAAACTTAACTCTTAGATTTATTGTTATTCTTCAAATAAACTTTCTCTCCATGCAATAAATTTATTTCCTTGGGATTCAAGGTTTATAACACAACATCATAGTTATCATTTAATAAATTTGTAGTAAACTTAGTCCTTCAACGTCAGTGTTATTCTTTAAATTAATTTTCTCCCTTAATATGCAAGTAGATATAATTCTTTTTAAAACAAGGTTGATTCATTTAATTACAAGGGCATAGTGTATAAATCATTATGTAATCATTATAATATTATTAAGAATAAACTTATGTAAATTAATGCAAACCTACTTTAGATAGATCATCAATCTTGAGGCATTAGTAGTATAACTTATACAATTAAAATCAAGGCTCTTATTAGATTAAGACATTGTATTGGTTTATCTATCTTAAGACATTAGTGAAATAACTTATTAAATCAAGTCTTCTTTCTAGTTGGATTATTTATTCATGCAATTCAATCAAAATTAATAAACCTTTTGTCTTGAAACAATAGATTATGCCATGAAGTCTCCTTGAGTTGGAATTATTTATGCTTTCTTAGGTGGATATTTATCTTGAAAATATTAGTGTTATGCAATTTAAATTAAAACTACTTTAATTAGATTACTCTATGAAATAGATTATGCAAATAGATTAAAGTTTCTTTTCTAGGAAATACTAACATTGCAATACAATTAGATTCATACCATCTCTGAATTGGATCACCCATCTTAAAGAATCTAACATTATGCATAAGTGTTTTAATTTCACAAATGGATTTGACTATTTTCATGATTCAATTAATTGTCACAAAAAGTTTTAATTTTATAGGATGTAAGTAGATGCAATACTCCTTTCTAGCTAATGTACTTTGAATAAATAGTTTTATTTTTAGTAAGTTCATTTAATTTTACTTCCTTAGCAAGAAGGTATAAAGTTTTTATATTACCATTTAGTTTATGTGCACAAGCTACTTTTCTTATTGTTGATAATGCATTTAATTTCCTTCTTAGATAGAAAACTTAAATAAGAGGGAAAAAAAAAAACTAGCAGCATTCGGTATTAACGGTGCCTCTGACTCATGTTTACGGGTAATGTCATCGTGCTTGAGTTACTGCACTTATAATCTAATAAAGCTACAACAATGAAATCTATGGCATTGTCCCTATAAATCATCGGGGAGTAATAAGGAACATTTTTGGAGTTAAAATCCAAGGGGCAGGAAATCCATCTTGGATTGACATTAATCTAAAAAGATAATACTATAATAGACTTACATCTGCTAGTGAAAATCATAGAAAACCCCAATAGAGTTTGGGCATGTGAATTGATTTTTAATTCTTTTATCTTTGATGATTTGTTATTTAATGGGAAAGGGTGATATGACTTATAGGAATTTAGGACATAGATGAATTAGGAAACAAGGAAAATATCACCATGAATCTTTATACTTTATATGCTCCCTTATGTGGGTAGCAACCAAAGAGAAACTATCTGGGGCAGTGGCTCTAGAAAGGGTCGCGTACCCACAAAATAGTTTACATCAAACAATATATTAGAAATTAGAACTACATATTATACACCTTGATCTCGTGCTGAAATGGTGTATGTAGGCAGTCTAGGGACGAAGTTGTCCCTAGTACGCAGGCCCTCGGGGTGGGGATTTAGGATTGGTTAAGGGTGTTTTCCTTGTTGGTCTTCTTAAGATACCTTGAGTTAAAAAAAGATAAATAAATATTAAAATTGAAGATGGAAATTACTTGTTATACTCAGAAGGAATCCCAGATGGATTCACTTGATTCCTCAAGGCTTTAGGCCAAATTATGAGGCAGAACTCAAGATTTTACTATTATCTCACATACTCTTAATGACGTTGACCTCGGTGCACTCCTAGTAGGGGAGTGTAGTCTTTAGAGAGTGACTCAGGACCCAGATGGTCCCAATGAGTCTAAGTCTCTGGCTAGAGTATTTTCTAACCTATGTGGTTAGATGTCTACCTTATTTGAATAGATAAATCTTGGTCTCGTATGGACATTAACCTAACCCAAATGGTTAGATGCCTATCCTAGATGGATAGATGAGTCATGGTCTAGTATGGACATTAACCTAACCCATATGGTTAGATGCCTATCCCAGATGGATAGATGCCTATCTCGTATGGGTAGAAGTTCCTGAGTATATAACTAATTGAGTAAGACATTAAGAGATTTACTTTGTTAAAAAAAAAATAGTTAATTTTTAGATTAAGGAAGTGTGGGTCTCTACAATCATCATGGAAAAAGCAGGCCCTTAAGTGGCAAAAAATTCAGAAAAATCAGAGTTAGAAAATTTGAAGTAAAAATTTGAATAAGTTATCTATATTATTTCAAAAATATGTAAGAATAGAATCTGTAGAAAATTGAATGTAGTTTCTAAACTACTAGGTTTATTTAAAAAAAATAAAAATTATTTGGTGAAAATTTGAAATTTCAATGTAGTAGTACTTAAATTTCAAAGAAAAATAAAAAGTAGGTGTCTGTTTGACCACCTAACTCAATAAAATGATAATATTTTTATAATATTTTAAATATAAGTAGAGGACTCATGTCCTGATGTGATGCATATTTTTTGTAATTTTTTTCTAAGTAAATAATTAATTATGAATTTTTTATTACAACTTTTGAAAAATATAAAAACGCGTATGTCTAACCACTTTAACTTGGTCAAAACTTCATGAAATTCAATTTTATTTTTTTAATCCTATAGTATGCAAAACATAGAATGTGACACATGTTTTTGATTCAAAAAATGTGATACCATTTGAAAGTTATAGATGATTTTCAATCAACCTATCAATCAGGACTTTAGTCATAATTCAAATAGAAAATGAATAATAATTATTTATTAAATTCAAACTAAAGCATAATTTGTATTGGTGGAAAGCTGAGAATCTCCTTTAAAAACTCTTTTTATTTCATCAATTTTGGGTAAAAAAAAATTGTCAGCCACATACCCTACACATACCCATCATATCACCACTTTTTGGCCCATCATGATCCTGCACATACCCTGAAAACACCTTCATACTTGCAACAAAGAGACCATCAAAATAAAAATTTCACCTCTCCTCTCTCCGTACTCGATAACTATCTAATTCCACTTCAATGGACCTAATAGCATCTACAATTTTTTCCATCAAAGATACAAAATGCATCAGGTAGGGTGGAATGAATGCTTCATTTTGAATTCCATTAATTTTTTCTTCTATGGATCTAATGTTGTCATTGATCTACAATCACAAGCAAGCCTCATCCGATCCTGGGGGTGGAGGTGGGGGGTTTGGAGGTGGAGGGGGTGGAGGTGTAGGTGGAGGTGGAGGGTGTTGAGGTGAAGGGGGTGGAGGCTGGGGATTGAAAAAATACTCAATATCCAAGTTATCCATGATATAATTTAGTGAACCTGCATAAATATAAATATACAAAAAGGTACAAAATTAACTTTCAAGAATCTATATATAAATTATAAATAAACATAGTAAACACTAGATACTATACATGTTGAGTAATTACAATAAATATTTAAATTAAACATACATGAATGTTTAAAATAAAAGTTAGGATACATACGCATGCATACATCATTCAACTTGATAATACATACAAATTTCAAAATTTAAGATCTAACTATGTAATTTTAATACATGTACATACTAACAAAACTTAAAACACACACACAAAAATTTAGTAAGTTTGTGAAAACTTCAAGCATCTAACATTATATAAATTGATCAAATGTGAATGATCAATTTGACTATTATTAGTGGCTTAAGGGGATCAATGAGTAGATTTCAAGTTTTACCATCTACATCCTCTTAGGATGGGCCTTAAGCAATTTTCTTAAATCTCCTTAATCCATGTCATCTTTCCTAGGTCCATAAACCATGCTAATGGAATGATTTTTTCCTAAGCCATTTTCTTAAGTCATCTTAATCTATGGCATGAAGAGGCTACATTTATATGGATTCATGTATAAGGGGAAAATAAGTATGTGGATCCATGTGTAAGGGGAAAATTTCAAAGTTACTATTATTTATTTTACACTCCATCATCAATGTTAGTGTAAAATTTAACAGCCCTCAACCATCTTGACAATGCTTGTATTGGATGATAAAACTATGACTATATAAAACTATGCTTGTGGTTATGATGATAATGAAATGTATTTTCTGGTTTTTAGATGGAGAATGGTTTCATATAAATTTTTTATGTAAAATATCAATCAAACCAATTGATGAAATAAAAATTACTATGAATAAGTTTGGTATGTATTTTGAATAATGCGGACTATGTTGGTGTAACCCTCTTATGTGACCTAAGTGTGTAAAGAGAAAATGTGGTATGAGATCATAATATGAATTTTATGATCATCCCTTGAGAATGAGATGTGGTTTGTCAACCTTTGAAAAAATAAATAATTGTTAATGTGATGTGAAATCTAGTTTTGTAGCCACATTTTGATGAGCTATTGTTCTAAGTTAGTTGTTGGTTGTTTCAACCCCCTACCAATAATTAATTGATAGTACACTTAATTTTACATATCCTATTTTTTTAAATGTATTTATGAGGCAATTAATAACATATGATGCCCTCCTATTATTAATGAATAACTATAAACTTACCAATTTTATGAGATATTATTGATTTCTATTGATACTTTTGTATGGACTCCTATTGACAAATTTTATGGAAAAATTTGAAAAAAATTAATAATTCTTCCTTAATATTGATAGCCATAAAGAACTATTCTAACGATTCTCTACTTACATGCACTACCAAACTTAAAGCCTCCTTAGTATCCTTTTAAATTCCTACTCAAGTTTCTCAATTATTTCCCTATACTCTAGCATACCTTGCCACATAGAGGTCCTTCAATGCTATTGGTTTTATCCTTTATTTCTATTCCCCCCATAGTCTACCTATTCATATATCTAGAATCATTCCCATCTCTAAAAAATTCCTTCATCTACCTCCTTAATAAATTGACCATCTTTAAGGGGTTTATTACCATAAAATTCACACTTATCCTATTACTCTCAATGAAATACCATTTTAATAATTAGTTTGAACCATTAAGGCTTAAAAATAATAATCTATATTAGAATCGATTAATTTTACAAACTCATTCAGATCCTCCAAAGTCTCAAGTTCCTCACAAGTATGAGAATTAAATTTATAGATTGGGTGGTGGGGATTAGACACACTAGCCCGACAATATCTATGAGATAAATTATATGATGAGAATTAAATTTATAGATATACCCTAAGAAACTTTTTAAACATGAAATTATTTGATGAGGGAAGATATAAATTAAGATTAGTTTGTCTTACTTACCTCATGCTCATCCATTTTTTTCCCATAAATCTCTCAAATCAAATTGTATTTTGAAAAGAGGATAGCTATATTTTGAATGCTCACTCTTAGTCAAATTTATCAATATCTAGTATTTATTTTTTGGTTGTTGCATATTTAGGATAAATGTTTCCTTATCTAGTAATTACAATTATCTAGATAGAAATATTCAATTCTAAAAGATATGATTCCTAGAGGATACAACTTTTATAAATACATTATAGTTTCTCATTTAGGATGAAATTTGGTTAGCCATGGATTGACATATTATTCATATAATTCCAATTGAACCACATGGATATATTTCATTAATGGCATGGAATAAAATATCTCACACATGAACATTATGTGTAAATTTCTAGGTAAATTTAATCCCCCTAAACCATTTGAGGAGGATAACCTCAATGAACAATCATATTTTAGGAGGGAGCATTAGATGCTCCATTATCAATATGATCATGATAACATATTCCAAGATTATGGTTTCTATCAATTTTATTATTCTATCATGGATCTAATGCGTGACCCTAATGATATGGCTAGGTATATGTAGGGAACGATAAGATTATGGCAATGTGTGATTCTAATTTTCCATTTTAATGTGAAACTAAGTAATTATTTTATACGTTTGACTAATTTCTCTCTTATTCATAATTCAACATATAGAGAAACCTCATAGGGTTTACAATTATAAAATATATATATATATATATACTAGAAAATTTGCACCTAAAGTAGGTTCAAGTATTATGCCAACAAATAATTATATGTATACTAATATGTTAGAGAGTACAGGTTTTTGTGCATGGGTACATATGGATAGTATATGTTGAAAATTATAGTTGTATGTGGCTAGATTAAACAATTAATAATAAGTGCTAAATAATGGAATGATATAAACTTAGGAAAATCTATATTTTTTCTCAAAGAAATTAATTATTATTTGATTTTGAAATATTTGCATACAAATTTAAAACATAAAGAAATGCAAATAAAAAAATTAATTTACCATCAAATTAACAAAAAACATTGCAAATAGAAATAATTCTATGTTCCCATCTAGTTTATTTATCTCGATTTTACATGATAAATGATATTTTGGAGGCTTTCACATGATATTTTGGAGGCTTTTACTATTAAATGATAGTCATTTTACCAGTAAATGGTACGTAAAACGTGTTTTTCAATGACAAGCAATAGTGGCTTGCAGGCATGAATGAATCTCAATTTAGGGTTCATATTTTTCGTTGAGGGGTAAATATTTTTGTTTCAATTCAGTTTAGGGTTATTTTTATGTGTAGGTTAAATATTTTAGTTTCATTTCAATATAGGGTTTATATGTTTGTAGGAAGATTCAAACCAAATATAAAGACCTAATTTGAACAAAATACATAAAATAAACCAAAATACAAATAAAAAATACCAAAAAATGAAAAAATTAACTCACATAGACTGTTTGATGGCAAGAAATCACTATCTTCTACTTGAGATCTCATTCTCTCTGCTTTGGCCACTAGTGAAAATGAGCTCATAGGGTATTTTTTAAAAATTAAATACTTTTACGAAAAATATCCCATTTATTACAAAATGGGATCCTGTTTCGTAGTAAATGGGATCCCATTTCATGGTAAACGAGATCCCATTTTGTAATTCTTGGCTTGAGATCTCGCCACGAAATGGGATTCCATTTTAAATTTAGGCTCAAGATCCCAAAGCATGAAGGGATCTTTTTTGCTAAATAACAGGATCTCGTTTCATTTTTCCTAATTTAAGATTTTTGGCTAAGTCTAAAACTTCCATGAGAAGTGGACTCATCTTCTTGCATTTACTAGGTTTTATAACTTTTTTTATTGCCAAAAAAAAAAATTCTACTCTTTTTTTATTTTTGAAATAAATATTCTTGAGTGGTGGTGTCAAAGTTTTATTATGGTTTCAAAACCATCATCAGCCTCTAGCAAGGTTGTCACAACCTTGTCACCACCTAGTGTGTACTTTTAAAAGTCTTTGAAGAAAGATTAAAAAACTATTGTTGGAAAGATAAGGAAAACTTTTACAAAGGACTTTGAAACTTGGAGTTATTTTTTAAATCAATGTTGGATCCCAATGAGGTTATCATGTAACCTCATAAAAAATTGACAAGGTTTTCAAAACCTTATCATAACTCAATGTTCAAATCATATCCTTTGTAAAAAGGAATTATTTTAAGGATGGTGTAATGAAGAAGTTTGAGGAAATTCCTTGGTTTCAAAACCATTTTCAGAAAGTGATAATTTTTTGAGAGCCTCTCGAACCTTTAACAAGTTTTAGAAGTACTATTAATTCCAAAAAATTTAAAAGAATTCTAACATGGACCGTCTTGTATTAATTAATATAATTGGTTACAATAGCTAAATATTCTAATGTAATGGACTGTAGAGGAGATATAAAGAAGGAGAAACATATTCTTCAAAATGGGAGTGTAACACTAGAGGAAAAGGAGAGAAATGGAAGAAGTGAAAATGAAAGAGGGAGAAGAAGGAATATGTGGACTGGTAAAGGGAGATTAAAAGAGTCAATGGTTGGTAAATAAAAAATTTGGTTGAAAGGCTTAAGATCATGGAGGATGACTGGTAAAAAATGTGCAAAAAAAAAAATTGTAATAATTTTGAAACATAATGTTTTTTTATTTTAATTGCATCAATATTGCATCCATTGTGTTGGTGTGTCTTTTGGCTAGGTTAACTTAGTCTGGTAAGAACCCCTACTCATGATTACTTTAGATGGTATTAGAGAAGGTTATTTTCTAAGATATTTTTTGAGGAGATTGTGGTGGTGAGTTGAAAGTGAAGAGAGATGTAATATTTTTGTTGTGGGTATGAGAGACTCATGTAATTGTAGAGAGTTGGTATATGATTTATGAGGGTTTTATTTGTTGTTTGTCCTCTGGTAGATATTAAAGTTTAGTAGAAGGTGTACAAATGTCTTCCACTATGGGAAAGTAGGTAGATAAATTTTTGAGAGGTACATTTTCAAAGGTCTTTGTTAGGTAGAGGATACTTGTGGTTGTGGGTGTGTGATTTTTTTTGCAAGTCAAGGTGAACTATAAATCTAGAGGGCATAGGCTCTAAGAGAAATTTGTTATGATTTGATGTTGTGCCTATAGGTGTGTGTGCAAGTAGAAAATTGTGAGTAAAATTTTATATGTAATTGAAGATGGAAAAGGTGAAATGTATGAATTTATCCTTGGTAAGGTCCTTATGAATTTGTTTTGTTGTGAGGACAGAGAGAATATTAAGATTTTATATTAATAGAATGTAGAAGATGTTTAAAATTTTAAGGGAGAATAGAAAATAGATAGCCAAGAGGAAAGAAGAAGAGAAGAATATGGATAAGGTTGAGTCCCTTTATTTTTTTATAATGATTTGTTTGTAGGTGAATCTATGTGTATAGGAAAAGATGAAGAAGATGGGGAAGTTACAATAACATGTCTTATTAGAGGTATGGAGGAAGTGGTGAAAGAGATTGTAATTGAGTTTGAGGAGATTCAAAGTGCACTAGTAGTTGTTGTTAGAGTAATAAGTTATTTCACTTAATTAATTATATCATATCAATTGGTTAATTAATTAAGTCACTTATTCCTTTAGTTACTTAAGCTAAACTTAGGCACATTAATAATTGATTAATTATTAAGTGTGCACACTAAGGTTTCATTTAGGGTTTCCCTTTTAGGGTTTCTTGATCTCCTTCATAAGAATTGATCTCTTTGTAATAATTGATTCTCAATAATGCATTTTTAATTTGAGGTTTACAGAGCATCTTCTTTGGTTCTACATGTCTTTTGCATGTGATAGGTATCCCTTTGCATGCAGGTGATCTTGGTTTCTAACATGGTATCAGAGCTCTAGATCTGCAGCTGCCTATTCGTGATATGAAGATATGGCCTTTCAATGAGTTTCTAATGCAAGGGTTTCCACGGGCATCTTTTTTGCAAGATCTAGGGGTAGCCAAATTTTTGGGGCACTTTGAGCAGAAATGGAGGTCACCATTGTGTTCACAACGGCCAAAAACCCTAAGAACGCCCTTCATTTTGTCGATTTCTAAGTAGTTGATCTGGAAGGCAATTTTTTTTTGTTTGGGGGGTCATACGGCCTCCCCAGCACGCCTTTTGATGCACGAAAATTGAAAAAAAATTAAAGAAATGGAGTTTTTTGGGTTTTGGGCCGACACTTCCATTTATGCAGAAACCCACCACCTGGCAGCCACTGGGCTCCCACCACACCGCCACTGCCACTGGCCTCTGCCACCGGTCCGCCACCGGCCCTGCGTAGCCCCTGAGGGCTCCCTCCACTCTGCCCTAGTCCTATGGTGGACTGGGGGCCCTGCAGTTAGCCCCTGTGGGCCATTCTTCCCAGTCGGTGGTCATATGTATGACCAAGGGCCCACAAACAACACCGGCCACCTCTCAGAATATTTTAGGAGAAGAGAATATACCGGTTGCAATCGAAATATTCTGGTAAATGAACAGCATATTCCATCGCCGAATTTTTTTTCCGGTAAGGGGGGCATTTTTTGTCCCGACAGCCAAATGGCTGTCATTTTTAAGCTCGTGAAGTGCTGACGCCAACGGCCGTACGGCACTCCAAGCCCCCTCTAGCCCTAATTTTCCCTAAAAGAGCAATTTTTTTCTTTTGGTCATAACTTGGGCATACAGTATCAAAATTGGGCAAACGAGATATCACCGGAAAGCTGGTTTTGAGTACTTTCCTGTGGTGTAGTTTATTATATAGCATTTTTTTTACTGCATTTATTGTTGTTTGAATTCAGATGTTTATTTTATGCTTCTGAGCTCAACTTTTTACCACGATCTCTGATTTTCTCTATCTTTGCAGCATTGGAAAGGTATTAAGGAGCCTATGTTGCTGTCTATGCACTTTTTTTATATCTATCCTAGGTTGATCGCTTAGTCTATATTTGGCCCGATGGGTTGTTTGGAGATTACTTGGATGTTTTGGTAGTTGGGAGGGTGCATCTTGCATCTTTGCACTTCATTTTTAGTAATAAATCATTCAATAATCGCTTGCTGCTTCATAGATTCCAGGGTTGTTCCCGTTTGGAGTTTTTCGAGTGTTCTATGGCATCAGGTGTTTTGTTGCTTTATCATGATTCCTTGAGTCAATCAGTGACTCTCATTTGGTTTCAGTAGTAAACAAAAGTATCTTTCCTTGCTTGCCAGTTTTAGGTTCCAGTGTTACTCTACAAAGTTCTTCCAGTGCTTCTTTGTAGCATGTCATGTCATTGTAGGGGGGTTTTGTCCCACTGGGTTTTTCCTTCTCTACCTCATTCCTTCATTTGTAAATGGGTACCTGATCAGACCTAGTTGTCGGGACCCATCTTTGCTTTCATGCATCTTCTTCTAGTGTTTTAGCTTCTTCATAAGTTCATCTTAAGGGGGGTGTTAGAGTAATAAGTTATTTCACTTAATTAATTATATCATATTGGTTAATTAATTAAGTCACTTATTCCTTTAGTTACTTAAGCTAAACTTAGGCACATTAAAAATTGATTAATTATTAAGTGTGCACACTAAGGTTTCATTTAGGGTTTCTTGATCTCCTTCATAAGGATTGATCTCTTTGTAATAATTGATTCTCAATAATGCATTTTTACTTTGAGGTTTACATAACATATTCTTTGGTTTTGCATGTCTTTTGCATGTGACAGGTATGCCTTTGCATGCAGGTGATCTTGGTTTCTAACAGTTGTGTGTTCTTTAGAGAGCATGAAGAGGTTGGAAGATGATGTTATGCCCTTACCCCTATAATGTGTATCAGGTTATGAGTAGTCATCTTGTGGCTACTATTGTCACATAAAACTACACTCTAATGAATAAGAGTTTAGTGTTCTAATGACACAAAGGAAATGACCTCAAGGTGTCGGACCTTGCAAATTGAGGTCAAGTCTCTGGAGAAGGT
Source organism: Sequoia sempervirens (assembly GCA_007258455.2). Lineage (NCBI taxonomy): Eukaryota > Viridiplantae > Streptophyta > Pinopsida > Cupressales > Cupressaceae > Sequoia > Sequoia sempervirens. The sequence goes on from VDFB02373365.1 coordinate 181,271,315, forward strand.
CATATTCCTTTTCTAAACTAAGTGCAAATGTATTGGCCTAACCCAACACATGAAAGTCCTAATGCTAACCTACTTTAAAGATCACAAGGGAATAGGGGAGAAGGAGACATGAAATGTGAAAGAAGTTCATTCATCGAATTTAGAGTGTGTTTCTTCCTACTTCTAAATAACATAATACATCAATAAATCAACTAAACACATACTCAAACATGAATGCAAAAATAATTTTACTCAAACATGCAAGAGATAACAGTGATAATAGTTAAAATTTAGTAACATGAAATCTTAGAAGCAATCTAAGTTACAATGGAAGAATTCAAAAAAATGTAGTGTCTGTAATAGAAAAACCCTAGAGAAGCCAAAGGAATAACCCTTGGAAAGAATACAAGCATTTCCTTTATAGTTCAAGAATAACCGAGGATTGAGTTCAAATCCCTAACCCTAACCTAACTATGGTTACAAAAAGATGAATTTTGATTAGTTTTGGAAAAGATATGAATTGTGCTCATTATAGAGCAATTGCCAAGCCATAAGGGCTCTAACATCTTGAATGAGCCCCAGAATGATGGCTCTCATGAATGTAGGGATGGGCATCCACAAATTTTGCAACAAAATTTGAACCAACATACCCTGATAAGAAAATAAGGAATCTGCAACACATCAAGGAGTAATTGCATGATCCAAAAATGAAAAGAAGTGTTGAAAAGGTGTAAAAAATTGATCCAAGTCGATCAAATTTGATATGGTATTTGAGAATGTCACTAAACAATAACTTTTGCAAATCTACTGCGAATAGGATCAATTAACCACTAAAGTTTGAATGTGGACCATCAGATTGGAGATGAAGGGCTCAGATTGAACATTGAGAAAAGTTTAAAACACATTCGTTGATCTTCATTTCACACACTAGCAACCAAAGAATTAGGCCCTATTCTGACACATGTCGCCTATCTGCTAGCCCTCTGAGATTTTTATGTTTTGGATCTACAGTCACAGGGTAGCAGGGAATAGCCTAGATCAGCTTAACGACCACCAACATGCATCCTCTTTAACCACTTGGCTAGTGATCATAATAGACATCCTCCTTTAGCAATACATGGCTGAGATCAAATTTCCAAATGAATTTTAAAATGCGGTTGTTGATTGCATGAAAGAGCTCCATTACACCATAAGCCACAATACTATGGTAGGGAAAGAGGAATAGTATGGTATAGCAGGGAACAACCTACTACCCTTTGAGGAAAAGGATCATGAAGAGCAATAGTGCGGTAATAATCCCACTATACAATGACAAATAAGGTCAAGAATAGTGGTAGAGTGTTAAGCTAGAAGAGATTGTTAAGAGTAAGCCTGCAGTACCGCATACTGAACATTTAAAGCTTGTGGTGTAGCGGTAAGAATCCCGCTATCCTACAAGGAAGAATGAAGGAGCTTGTGGTATAGCGGTAGATCGAAGGTCGAAATCCAAAAGAAGAAAGGAAAACATGGAAGAAGAAAGGGAATCGGTAAGGGGAAGGAGGGAAGGGCGACCCTAGAAGTCTGACAAGGAAAAAGACTTGGCCAAATCTTGAAACTTAAATGAGCTTTGATGGTGAGAGGTAAGGCCTGAGGCTTACCTTTAAAGATCGGTAGAGGGTAAAGGGTAAGGCCGAAGGCCAACACTCGAAATACTTAGAACAAAAAGGCTAAGGAAGCGAGTGATGGAGAAAGCATGCAAATAAGCAAGTGATAGCTGAAAAATCTAAAATTTTGGGACTTAGCAAAATTCAGGAAACTTCAAGGAGAAGAACATACAAGATGCCCCATGGGAAATATTTCAGATCAGATATAAATGATGGGCATCCAAGGGGGCCATGAAATGTCAACAACTACCTTAACTCTAATTAAGTCATATTATCATTATTATATTGTTCTTTAGTTATTTAGGTCATCCTATGGATTATATAGGGTTATCTATGTTAGCTTTGGTGATATCCTATGCATAAATAGGTATATATAGGATGTTGTGAGTCTTATTTCTTCATCATATTGAGTATTGTGTTCTTATTGAAGACTATTGGAGGTATCCCCTCGAAGTAGATTAGGAGGTTGTGTCCTTGAAGTGGCATATTTTTTTTATTATTATTTTTAGACTGCAGGAATCGAGTAGCACGACCCCCTATAAACTGCAGTGCACCTGGTAAACTTTTTAACATGACCGGTGGCGCTGGCACGACACGCCTTCCGATACCACGGGACGGGGGAGACTAGAACTCGTGACCAGCAGAGCCGCAACAGAATTACTTAGCCAACCGAGCTAGGGCCCCCGCCCTCCTTGAAGTGGCATATTATTATCAAGTATTTTCAACATATTTCATATTATACTGTTCTTGTGTAAGTTATTTCATTACAAGTGGTAACAGAGCATGATCTTGGTGTCATTATGATAAGGCATTTTTTTCAAATTTGGAGGTAATTTTGTGAAAACTATATCTCCCCTATTTTGGTGAGTTTTTATTTTATTTTTAAAGGTTTTTTGAAGGACGTTTCTTTCAAATTCTATAGTTTATATTTCAGAAGAATTAGAGAAAAATTGAGTGAGTTATTGCAGAATTAGGGTTTCTTTCCATTTTATTTAGAAAGCACATATCTCTCACATATTGAATAATTGATTCCAATTTTTTTATGGGTTTTCTAAGAAATACTAGAGGAGTATATATTATAATTTTTAAAGAAATTAAAGTAGAAATAAGTGGTTTATTGGAAAATTAGTGTTTCCAACAAATTCACTCTCAAGGTTGTAAATCGCCTAATTTTTTAGATATTTTTCTATTAAAGTGTAACCTAGGCCTTGGTAAGTTACATAAAAAAAATAGAGTATTTTTACTGTATTTGGGTGATTTATTACAAAATTATCTTTCTGGACCTTCTTTACAACAAAAGGTAGCCACAAAAAAGAAGGGAATAAGAAGTAGAACAAAAAAGAGCAAGAGAAAGAGAAAGAGAAAGAGAAAGAACAAGAGTAAGAACAAGAACAAGAGTAATAGAAAGAGAAAGAGAAAGAGAAAGAGAAAGAGAAAGAGAAAGAGAAAGAGAAAGAGAAAGAGAAAGAGAAAGAGAAAGAGAAAGAGAAAGAAAAAGAAAAAGAAAAAGAGCAAGAGAAGAGTAGGAACAAGAAGAAGAACAAGAAGTAGCAGTAGAAGAAGTAGAAGTAAAAAAGAGAAAGAGAAAGAGAAAGAACAAGAACAAGAACAAGAACAAAAACAAGAACAAGAGCAAGACAAGAGTAGGAACAAGAAGAAGCAATAGAAAAAGAAGAAAAAGTAAAAAAGGAGATGAAGAAGAAAAATAAAAAATATTAACATTGAGGACAATACTTTTGTAAAGAGGAGCGAAATTTTATGCCCTTACCCCTATAGTGTGTATCAGGTTATGAGTAGTTGGATTGTGGCTACCTTAACTCTTAATTAAGTCATATTATCATTATCATATTATTTAGTTATTTAGGTCAACCTAGGGCTTTTATAGGGTTATCTAAGTTGGCCTAAGTGATATCCTAGGCATAAATAGGTATATATAGGAGGTTGTGAGTCTTATTTATTCATCATATTGAGTATTGTGTTCTTATTAAATACTATTGGAGGTATCCCCCTCAAAGTGGATTAAGAGGTTGCCCCCTCGAAGTGGCATATTATTATCAAGTATTTTTAGCATATTTTGTATTATATTCTTCTTGTGCAAGTTGCTTCTTTACAGGTGATAGTAGTTGTGTGTATTGGAAAAGACATGAATATGTTCATAGAAAGGGAGGATACTAAGGTGATAAATGTTATAGTAGTAAAGGGTAGTGAAGAATACATTGTAGAAGAATAATATTTTGTAACAAATATTTTTGAAGGAGTTGTAGGAGATAAGAAGGATTTAAGGATGAAGAGATGTTGGTGAATATGAAACAAAAAATTAAGGAAGAGAACATGGATGTATATTTAGATGTGAGGTAGCTAAGTGCAAAAAATAAGAATGCGAAAGATGTAAAATTTATACCTAAGGAGTGTGTAGAAGAAGAGGTAAATTTCGAGGAGAAGATGGAAATATTTAATTTTCATAGTGCATATTTGTATGCAAGTTGAGTGGAGATTGTAGAAAAAAGAAGATTTTTTTTGTGGAGGAGGATGAATATGGTGGGTTGAATCCCTAAAGAGAAGTGAGAGGAGAGTACAATTTGTTGTGGAGGGTGGTCAATGGTGTAAGTGGGTTCTTGAGAGTAATAAGGAGTGAAGAGCATACTTGGTGAAGAAGGATGGAGTTTGTTCCAACAAATGTTGGAAATGGAGAAGGAAGAAGTATTTTGAGGTACCTATTATAGTGGTGGAATTCACTATAGGTTGTTTAAAACATGGAAGGATGATCCTATTATTCAACTCGATTTTGTGAGCTTGTGCTCACAAAATTCTTACTCAGTATTTTCGATGTAGGAGCATCCGAGTCCACAAACAATCTTGTATCATCCAAAAAAACTTAGATTTCACTTTTAATTTAAGTTTAGTTATGTTGTGCTCCTATTTATTTTACCAATTTCTTCTAGATAAATTTTTAGTTTATAAGTGGTGAAGTTTTTCTAAGGGAAAAACCATTGGAAAAACTAAGAGGTTTCATAACTCATGTCAACATCAAAAAAGGTTGTCAAAACCTTGCTAGCTCTTGACAAGGTTTTCACAACCTTTTCAGATCTCGATAACCATTTCACAACCTCCTTACTTTAAAATAAACTTCTTAATATGTAAGGATTTATCTTTGGTTTTAGAACTTGTTTCTATTGTTCATAAACTTGTCCAACTCATGTTTTGGAAAGAAAGAATCTTGAAAGGTGGCATCAAATTTTTATCATGTTTTCAAATCCATTGTGGGACTCCAAAAAGGTTGTCAAAATATTTTTATCACTCAATGTACTTTTCAAAACCTCAAAATAAAGATTTTTTTTTCTCTCTTGTTAAAAAGATAAGGAAAAGTTTTATAAATAATTTTAACTTTTGAAGTTAATTTCAAAACTAATGTCAACACCTAACAAGGTTTTCCAAAACATCATTGCTACCCATCAAGTTTTTCAAAACCTTATCAAAACCTAATGTACAACTCATAAGATTTATAAAAAGGAAATATTTTAAGGATGGTGCTCAGATGAAGAAGTTGGAGGAAATTTTGATGTCAAATTTTTGACTTGGTTTCAAAACTATTGTAGGAAGTTAACAAGGCTTTGAAAACTCCTTGAACCTCTTACAGGGTTTGAAAGTACTCTTTGTAGTGTCAAAAATTGTCACCCTTGAAAATTTCACACTATATTTTTCTCCCCATAAATTATTGAGCCTAATTAGATCCCTAGTTTCCTAAATTATGCATTCTATAGCTCATTTGTACCACTTTTTGAGAAATTGCAAGCATTGAAAAAATGCATCTAATTAATATTTTCCCCCCAACACTTAATGTCCTAGAAAATAAGGCCAGGATCCATTTCGCCTAGGGCACATGGGTCCCCTATTTTGCTGGGGGACAATTTTGGATATGTCGATGTCAGAATTTTAACATTCAAAATTCAAATTGCAAATTTCAGCTATTAGAATTTAATTATTGAGAAATTAGATAAATTCCTATAAATATCTAGTTATTACATCATTTGAAGATCATCTAGAAAACTATTGGCAAACTTATGATCAAGAGCACTATTAAGCAAGTCAAAAGCAACATTTCAGAGCTTTATTACAATAATTCAAGATCCAACATCATGTCAAATCCTATTTGGGTTATTATGTATTTATGTTATCATTGTTTTGTGAAGGCTAACACTTTTGTAAGTCTCCAAAGAAATTCAAGAAATCAAGCAAGCAAGATCCAATACCTTGAGGTGATGTGTATGACTTCAGTCCTTCAAGGAAGCCATTGAAGGGTGGTGAGTTGTAGCACTTTGTGATTTCATCATTCCTTCCTATCATTTATCTATTTTATCATTGACATTTCCATTGTGGAGGTGGAAAAACTAACATGGTGTTTGACTAAGGAAAGCCCCTAAATGGCACATAGCTTCTCTCAAAGTGAATGTGCAAATTTCAAGTTTGAAGAGGATTAAAGAAAGCTTGAAGAAAAATTGTTCCTTGTTGAAATTAATGCCCTACATCTTGTCAACTCACAAAAACTCGCCTACAAATTTTTCTGACAGTGTTCCAATGACTTTGCAGTTAGAAATCAGAAGCTTAGATCTATCATCAGAGGACGTCAAAAGCCAAGCTAGAAAGGCATAGAAGGACCCATATGTCGTAGGGCGACTCTGTCCTCATGCAATGATTAGAACCAAATTTTTAGGATAGGTAAATACTCCCATGCACTTCCCAAATATTCCTGCAAGTTAATGTTTCAGTCTTTTAATTGTCAGATTATTACATTTTGCATATTAGGTCATATAGTCTAATTAGGTTAATCATAGAAAATCAATAAAAATCTATTCCAAGGCTCAATAGGATTGATATCTAGACATGATTGGCTCACCTTCATGGTTGAAAGTCAATCTATTCACCTTGTTGATCTCCATCTTAATGAAACAGTAGAAAAACACCCACAAGAACAACTTAGCATGAATCCTAGGTTTATAAATTAGACCTAGGATTCCTAATTTTCTTTGTTTCACTTTGAATTCCCAAAATTTCAAAGGAATTCTAGCTTGTATCATTAGGAAATGATGAATAGACTTTGTTACAATAACCAAATATTCTCATGTAATAGACTGTAGAGGAGATATAGAGAAATATTTTCTTCAAAAAGGGAGTGTAATCCTAGATGAAGGGGAGAGAAACACAAGAAGTGGAATAGAAGAGGAAGAAGGAGGAATCTATGGATTGGAAAAGGGAGATGAAAGGATTCAATGGATGGTAAAGATAGAGGCTAGCTGAGAGGCTAAAGATCATGGAGAATGACTAGTAAAGAATGGGGAATAGAATTTTATGTTTGTAATAAATTGCAAAACTATAATATTTTTTGTTTTAATTGCATCAATCTTGCTTTGTTTGTGCTGATGTGTTTTTTGACTAAGTGATTGAGTGCCATGCTTGTAACTCTTGGCACATGTGATGGCATATCTTTTGCATGTAGACTACTTAGCTCATGGTTTGAGTATGTGGTATCTAGAAACCATTTATGATTTTGTATTTTATAAATTGAAACTTGGAGTAAGAGGAAGAACATTTTTTTGCATGTTGTAAAAGTAATGAAGTGCTACAAAAATTCAAAGGGAGAAGTTGTATCAATGCAACTCATTTGAAAGATAAATGCAAGCTTTAGATCTCTTTGGATGTGGAAAATTTTCTTGCAAGAGTTTCTTGTCATATATATTGTGTTACGGTTTGTATTTCTTTTATGGTTATTTGGTTTCCATCTATGATTTGTCACTTCTTTTTTGAATTGTTGACAGATTACCAATAGAAAATAATTCGTTACATAATATTTTTCAGCTCATATTTGATCCCAATCTAACATACCACTCAAGGTCTAAAAAGGATATCACATAGAGTATAAGCATTTTAAACTAGCCATGCAATGTCTTCCTATTTTATAGGGCTATAGCTAGACAATCTAAGGTCCTTAGTATGAATAAGTATAGAACATAACATGCATTACAAACTTTACAAAAACTACTATCAAATTCATGTGTTTCAGAAGTTAATACTTTCATTATAATTCCCCATGTCATTCCACCCAATTGGTGGATTAATTCAAGACATTTCTTCATTTGATCTCGCCACCTCCATTATGAGGTCTTCTCCCTAGTTTACAAAGAACCTTGATCCTCCCTGAAACCTAAGATCTTTTTGCAATGTTTCTACCTTATATTTCTTGTTATACTTCTTTTGAAACTCTAGATATCTCTTCAGAAATGGTATGTTGTCTTCTCTGTTGAATGGTCAGTGTCTTGCATAGTTGATTTCTTCTTTATTGACATCCACCTTATTTATCGCTATTTATATACTTAGATGTATTGAATATATAACATACTTTTACTTGTAAATTATATAATATATCTTCAAAGTTATGAAAAATTGTCATGAAAAAAAATTCCATGAGATAGAGTCGACCAACTAATTTAGATTCTTTCATTAGTAATTTAGCTGTATGTATACGGCTTAATCAAAATATAACATTTTTTGATAGTATAATATTGGCCTTACGGTAAAAGTCATAAGCACAACTATACGACAAAAAGATTTAAAAATGATCAAATAGTTTTTGTTGGAATGAAAATTAATATGTGGTCGAGGTTTCGAGTAATTCAAATATGTTACGTTCCGGCGCCGGAGAAGAGGACAGTGACAGATGCCAAACTTTATGTCACCTCACAGTGGTCGAGGTTTCGAGTAATTCAAATATGTTACGTTCCGGCGCCGGAGAAGAGGACGGTGACAGATTCCAAACTTTATGTTACCTCAGTCTGTGATTGTAGTTCACCCACATGTATTATTTTGCTGCAAGCCTTTTCCAGAGCGCCTCAGAACGTTAGTCGTTGTATCCACTTTAGCAAGATAATGAGAAACAAGTAAATTGAAGAGAAACAATTTGGCCATGGCCCACAATTATCACAGACAAATATATTTTATTATCCTACACTTATGAAAGGTGGGCTCTTTTTATCCCTAATGAGAACAAAGGAAGACTCTGACTCGTAATGCGCGCAGCACTCCTGATTCTTTTCAATGGGCTTACCATCTGTAGACATTTGCATATTACGAATCATAGAAGTTGAAGAAATTTCACAAATAGATTTTACCCAAGTCAATTAAATCCTCAATACCCAGAGAACATCGATGTTTCATCATTTCTTTAGTACATGAAGTCAAAGACTAGCGGCTTATCTAAATCTATGAAGTGAAGCTGATGTAGCCACGTTTCCTTTCATACGATGGAGAAGATTACTCTCCACATCGTCTCTCAGATAGATTTACACAGAAGGTCTCATCGCCTTCGTAGATACAAGAAATCAGATTGGTTTACGTTGTTTGGTTGAAGAAAGCCTGAGGGGGAGTCCCCTGGCAGGAACACAGAGTGGATTTCGAACGATGGGCTCTTCTGGGTCCTCTGAAATCCATCTGTATCTTTTCACCAGATGATGCATTGTTATTAGTATCTCTAGTTTTGCATACTCGTTTCCTGGACACATGCGCGGCCCTCCTCCAAACGGTAAGAAGCTGTAAGGAGGTAACCGAGACGAGCCTTCGAATCGCTTGGGATTGAAGTTGTGTGGCTCTGGAAATAAATCCTCAAGATAGACTGTTGAATAATTTGACCAGTAGAGCTGTACGAAAAAGTGCAAAAAACAGAATAGAATTATTGTTTGAAAGCGAGATCAATAAAAACATTGCTTAAAAATTGAACAGGTGGAACGAGTGTAAGTGAATTACTAATGGATATGAGATTGGGTGATACACCATTTTCTAAACTAAAGTGGTTTTTATGTAGGATTTTATATCATTCATAATATCATTGTTGGTTTTTCGATATGGGATTATGAGTTTTAGGTTGAATCTCTTGAGTAAAGAGTTAATGATAGAGAAATATCCATTCTGACCAAAGTCATTGAAACATTTCGAGACTAATCACTCAACAAGATTATATTTTGGTGGGCTCATTTAAAATCATTCGATTTCACCAACAGACCCAAGACCCATTGACAATTGATACAACTGAAATTACTTCTAAATTAAGTGTTTTTTATGTAGGATTTTACATCATTCACAAGATCATTTTTGTTTTTCAATACAGAAGTATGAGTCTTAGCTTGAATCTCTTGAACCAAGAATTAATGATAGAGGGATACCCACTCCGACCACAATTGTTGGGACATTTCCAGACTCATCACTCAACAAGACTAAACCTTGGTGAGTTCATTTAGACTCCAACAACAGGCCCAAGACCCATTGACAATTGATACCACTGAAAATAAAAATTATTTCTAGAAATCTAGAAAAGTCATCACAAAAATCAATACAATGAGAAGACAACACTTATATGGTAATTGTACGAATAGAAACTTACGGCCCATCCTTTTGGAATGGTGTATCCTCCGTACACGATGTCGGTAATGGCCTGTCGGAATATGCCTGAAACGGGAGGAATGATACGCAGCGTTTCCTGAACTACCGTCCACAGGTACTTCATGCGCTGAACGTCCTCCCATGTCAGCTGCTCTCCAGCGCATTTGTTGGAAGCAATCTCTTCGCTTTCTGCAACAAGAAGCAAAATTATATTTCCTTACCAACGAATTCAGATACCAGATAAGGATATTACAGCATTATACCTTGGGCTATTCGATGAAAGTGGTGAGGATTAGCTGCAAGCAGTTTGCACATAAGAGCGAGCGTCATGGCAGTAGTTTCATAACCGGCAATGGTGAGAAGCACGATGTTATCTTTCAATTGTTGGTCGCTGAGCGGCTTCGCGTCTTTGTTGGTGATTCTGAGCAGAGCCGAAATCAAATCTGGGTAAGAAGACCCACGACCTTCTCGAATGTCATTTTTGCGTCGCGCTATAAGCAAGGAAAGAATCCGGTCGATATGAGACCTCGCCCTTAACGCTCGATGGAGACGAGTCCCCGGAAAATTAAAAGGGAAGCTGTAAATCCCCTCCGTAGCCACCGTAAAATGCTCGCGCAGCTCCTCCACTTCCTTCTCCTCCTGCAAGTTAAACAGAACGTTGCATGTAACAGAGAACGTCTGAAACTTCATCAGCGGGACGGCGTGGACAACATCTCTGCCGTCCCAGAAGTCGTCGAGATGGCGGCGTATGACGGAATCCATTCTTCCGACCACTTTCTTTAGCGATTCGGGAGAGAAGAAGTTCATAAAGGCGGCTCGCATGCGCTTGTGTTCTTCTCCGTTTCTGTCAAGCAAAGAATTTACCCCCAGAATGGCTCTGTGAGGGCCTCGGGCATTGCCATGAAAGAGTTTGCCATCGTTAAACAACCAGAATTGGTTACCCGCCGGGCCGGTGAAAACTACAGTGGGCTGCCCAAACAGACATGTTTTGAACACCGGTCCATATGCCGCCACCCTTTCACTGATGAATTCATCAATTTTATTAAGCTTGAAAGCTCGGAGAAACCGGATTGTCTCTCCAACTAAAGGCTGGCCCAGAGTTCCAGGCGGAAGGCCGTGGCAACAGGCTTTTCGCTTCTTGGTGAAGAGCAGAATCCCCACCACAAAAATCACTGTCACGCCTAAAAAAGACGGAACTGTAGATTTATCTAGGAGGAAAATTTCCTTTGCCTCCATCACTTTGAGATGGGTATTGCAGACCAAACATTGAATGCCGTCGCCGGGTATTTTATAAACATCATCGGTAACACCATTGGGGAAATCTCAACACACGTAATAAACTTTCATTGGACCAAAACCAAATCGTATCATTGGCCTAGTTTCTTCGTAATAGGATTTTCCTTCTAACAAGGCGCGTATACGTGACAACGGGAACGAAGATTACAAGAACAGGCGTCGACAAATAAATAGTCGGCACGTAGGCTACAACGTTTCGGCGATTCACACTGAGCGAATATTAGGCAATGTTTCCTGAGTGACCTACGAATCACCATAATCCACAACGTCTCCCGCGTTAACACCTTTGAATTATATTTTATTTTCATTTTTTCAATATGATATTATATTTTCTTTATACCACGAACTCGAGAGGTGTTTTGCTTAGTAGTTACCAAACACAAAATATTAGTAATAGTAGTTTATTGAATTCAGCTTTTTATATTCTAGTATTTTATATTTAATATGAATTTCTTTGAAAGTAAAGTTTGACTGTTTATGATATTAATGCAGTAATTTTTTTTGGGTTTTGGTTATGTACTATCTTTAATTATCAATATTTCAGATCATAGTAAATGATTTATAAACAAATGAGTTATAATATGAGAAAAGAATAATATAAAATATTAATAATAGTAGTTTACTAAATTCAATTTTTTATATTTCTATAATTTTATATTTAGTTTGAAATTTTATTGAAAATAAAAAGTTTCACATATCAGTACATAAAAAAATTTGGATTTTGGTGATGTATAATTTTTTAATTATTAATATTTCAGGTCATATTCTATCACCCATCATCAAAATGAGTTAGAATATGAGAATAGAATGAATTTTTGTTATGACACTTCTATCTAATGATAATTTATTATTTGATTTTTTAATTTATGTTATTATTGAACTTTTAAATATATTTATATAAAAGATGTTATTTTCAAATTAAACCTTTTGTATCTTTTAAATAAATCTAATAGGATAATTATATTATTTTAGATTGTCATATATTATCATTTATTTATATATATATTGTCTTATCTATATAGTTATTTATTCCAAATTCAACTACATAATTATTTATATATATATATTATTTATTATATTTATAATAGAATTTAAAAAAATAAAAAATTGGGTAGTGGGCCTAACTTGATTGGCTAAAGCATCCTGTTGCAGGCAAGAGTCACAAGGTCTAGTCTCCCCACTATTCTCGTGGTACCAGAGGGTGTGTTGCGCCGGTGTCACCGGTCACATGAAAAAAGTTTACCACACACCATAGTTTATAGGGGTGGATACCCGACCGATTCTTGTAGTCTAAAAATATAAAATAGAATATTTTTTTTAATTTAATTAGATAAAAGGGAAAAACAAGGGTCCCTTCTCTTGAAAAGTCTGAATAGAAGTCAATCTATAGCAAAAATTAATAAAAAACCTATGTCTAATAACACTATTAGACTAACTATCATGGTTTGAAGATGGCCCAATCTAAAGCCTTTAGGAAGGTGTGGCTTGAGGGATATTCTCTAAATATTATCAATAATTTGAAGAAGTCTTTTGTCCCCTCTTGGAGTGATGAGTCGCTTATTTTGGATGTCATTGAAATTTTAAACTCTTTTGATTAATTTTATATCTCTCATATTGTTAGGGAAGGCAATGGTCTTGCAGATGTTTTCGCTAACTTTGGTGTTAGCGGCTATAGGGTTTGGGATGTGGATGATCCCCTTCCTATTGAGGAAATGGCTTGTCTTAACAATGATCACCAAAGATGTTGAGTTGGTTGACAACTTCATCATGATCTGTGCTCACATGACCTTGTTCACATGGCAGATCATTGTTTGGAGTGATTGTGAGTTGGATTGTGCTTGGGCTTATGGGAATTCGAGCAATCTCCATATGGGGTGGCCTTCAAGGCTAATTATGACCCTTTGCCACCATGTCATTGTCACATGGATTGTGGGTATTTTTTGGCCTTCATTCTTGAGGCTTCTCTTAATTGTTTGTAAATTTTTCAAGCTCTTGGGTTTTGCTAAGTTTGTGATCATGGGTGGCGATAGAAATAGGGCGGAGCCTTTCTCTTGTGACACCTTGAAAAATAAGACTAAAGTATGGGAAATTTTGCAGAAGGGTGGGCTCATGCCATACTTGGAGTGGCTCCATGGGAATGATCTGCAGGCTATGGCATTGTTTGTTAAGGGATGGAATAATAGGGTTTTGAAGTTGGGTGGTACTGAATTTGATATCAATGAGGATTTCATAGAGAACATTATCAGTCTTTCCACGGAGGCTAGAAAGGTGTATAGAGATAAGAAGGAATCTAATGCTTCTATGCAAATTTTATTTAAAGGGGATGAAGAACTGAAGCTCAAGTGCGCTAGAAGTGGTGGATACTAGTGCAGTTCAATAAAATCTCTGTGGGGAGATGTTTTTTGAAGAATTGATGAGGTACATAACCTTAGAAGGTCAGTTCTCTACTATAAATGGTTATCATTTTGTTCTGTTGAATCACTTTCATCATAAGAAGAAAGTTTATTTTCCTTTCTGTCTCTTAGCTTCTTTCGAGAGTGGTGTTAAGGACCATAAAACAAATCCTAAGAAGTTTTTGCTACATGTTGGTTTAATTATTTTGATAATGGATTACATAAAGGATTTTGTGGTTCCTAAGTAGCCTAAAAAGGATCCTAAAGGTAAGCAAAAGAAACTGACCTTGGAATATGAGACTGTGTCAAAGAAGGAACTGGTGCGTCAAAAAGGGAAAAAGAAGATATAGGTTTTGGAGGAGTCTAAGTCAGAAGAGGATGTGGACTATGTTCTTGACTCTAAGGCCTCTATGGAAGTGTATTTGCAACCCCCTGCTCTGAGTAAGAGTGGAAAAGGTTTTCCTATTCCCAACCCAAGGGATTATGAGACTTGCAGTGAGGAAGGGGTCAGTGTTAAACCTTATAGCCTATTGCTCCCTCTACCATTTTGAAAGAAATGATTGATGTTGATGAGGATTTGACTCATATGCCCCCTATTTTGGGATCTAAGAGAAAGAAGGGTTTGAAGGAATGTAGCAGTAAGAAGATGGCTAAGAGGTCGGGTAGACCTATGTTGGAGGAACCTACTATTGCTTCTTCAAAGATTGGTGTGGGTAAGATGCTATGGAAGCCCTTAATGAGGGAATGGAAAAGTAGAATAGGAGGACAGTGGCTAAGGACATTGTGAGTTCTCTTCATAAAATTTAGATGCCAGTGACTAGTGCTAAAGGTAAGGAGGTTTGTGAGAACCAAGAAATGAATAGTACCTCCCAAGAGGGTGAAGTTGAGGCTATGGATGTCTTCAATATTAATCAGAAGGATCTGCCTAATGTTTTGGGGTTGGCTACGAAGGGTACTATTTCCCTGTTTAGATTGTTCAAATGGTTTTTTCATGAGCTTAATATGACTAATGTGAAGGTTTGGGTGACTGTGAGCAAAGCTGTGGAATCTTCGCATTCTTCTATACAGACTCAAGTTGACTAACTGTATGATATCCTAAAGATTGTTGCTGAGGAGATGCTTAAGCTAAAGTAGATTTTTGAACAAAGAATTATGAATTTGGAAATGCAAATGGATCGGGTTAACATGAAGTTGGATAAGGTTGTTGAAGTTACTAAAAATGTTAAGAGGAATGAGGCTAAGGGCCTCAATGAGAAGGCTCAAAAATGGATGGAGGGAGGTCCTAGTGTTAAAGATGTTGCTAGGGAAAGGTAGGTGGTGGAGGAAGCTTCAGTTGAGAAGGTTGTTGGTTTGTACAATGTTTTTGCTAAGGAGGTAAATGTTTTGAGGCTTGGTGCTAAAACTCACAACAAGACTAAGATGCAAGCTGGGGTCCTTGTTAAAGAGATTTCTAAACTTATGGATGCACATTAGAAGATAATTGAGAGCAATGTGGAAGCTACTAATATTCTGAAGAATATGTAGTTTTTTGTTTTTTTCATCTTTTTTGGCAGCTTTCTTGCTGATGTTTTGTTGTGTGTTGGCTATTGGTTGGTCTATTTAGTTATCTTTATTATACAATTTTTCTTTTTTGTAAAGAGTTTTGAGGTCCCTTGAAAACTTGCTTTACCTCTAATCAAAAACACTATTAGACTAACAAAAAAAATTAATTGAAAAAAAAAAGACAACAATAGTAGAACCAACCTATAATCCTCAAGAGATCCAACAAAAATTTGAAGGCTTCAAGCTACCTCTCATTCTTTAGATAACATGTGGAGCTTGACTCTCAAAAATTCAAACTCATTATTGGGAACCTCCTTAGTATATTTTCCTTTTTTGGCTCTAGCCTTGTCCTCCTCCCATAGAATCTTGTAATTATTGTTGTTAAAGTTGATGATTTCCTTATTTAGCTTTAATATTATGTAAACAAAATTTATTGAATTAATGAATTTTCTCAGGATTCTCACATCCTTTTAGGATTCCAAAATACACTTGCGATAGGAGCATCCATACATAATATTTTATTTTCTCTATCTTGATTGTTGTGAAGGTAAAGAAATCAATCTAAGGGTTTGACTTGAAGGAAAACCCCAACCAACCCAAAAAAAACCTTTTTCTTGCAAGTATTTTAAGACAACTTAACCACATAGAGGTTTATAAGTGCTCTCTTGTTTGCAAATTTATTTATATTTTAATTAAAATCATGCAAATGTCATTATTTAGTATGTATTTATTTATTTATACTATTTTCTAACATCTTCCCTTGTTTGTTTGGATAGATTTAATGAACTATTGGGATATAATTATATATTTTTTAGAAGTCCTTTGGTATTTTGGGTCATGCCAATGATAGCACTATGTGTGAATGTTTACACAATGCACTAACATCATAGATAGCATTCTCTATCTTTGGGAACTAAGATCCTTATTTTATATTATTCATAAATTTTGTACTTCATATTCTTGTAAATTACCATTTTCATTCCCAACATATATCAATGTAATCTTAAATTTAAAATAGATTAGATTTAAATCTCTTTACAAGTTTAGGGAATACCATATTTATTGTTTTCTATTTTTGATCTTTAACCTCCTCTTTGGTTTTATCCATATTTTTCCTATTAATATAGGTTCTCATCACTAGCTGTCTTCCCCATTTGGGTTGGGTTTCTATATTTGATTTTTCAATAGAAAAAGAGGTCTTTTAAGGACTTTTTTAGTATTGACATTGTTGACTTAATAACCCAATCTTGGATTATCCACCCTTTGGATTTATTTGAGGTCATTATCTTTAGAATTAGAAGCATAATTTCTCAGTTTAGAAATATCTTATTTAGAGTCCCTGTGCACATATAGACTATCCTTCTTTCACTTTAACCCACAACATTCACATCTTCCTACATGTGATTCTCCTTTAGTTTATGTTTATAGTTGGACATTCTAGTATATCTATGCTTCATTTTGGGGCTTGAGTGGGAAATTAGCTTCCTCTTCACACTTATCCAAAATTTATTCTTAGTCTTTCCCAAATATGGTTTCTTCCCAATTGTAGCAACTTAGGGACCTTTGACCTCTTCAATAGGCTTCTCGTCCTTCTCTATAGTAATAGGCTTACTAGGGGAAGATATATTGTACTTTTTAGGTTTGAGGGTGTGTATTTTGAAGACTTGAAAGAGTATTTTAACCATACTATTTGAATTATTTAGCAAATAGTTGTATAGGTAGAAAATTAACTCCTAATATAGGAGGATAGTAGCTTTATTGGACATGGCTTCCTTCATAAAATTTTCATAAACAACAATAGATAATAGGGGAAGCTTATGACCAAGTTGTAACACAAGTGATTCAATAGATGAAAATGATATGTGTATATACACTATAATCTTCCCTCTAAAGTGAAATATCTTATGAGGTGATAACTTTCCTGACTCTAAGGGCTAGATAGATCTGCCCTCCTATAATCATTATAAATTTCATTGGCTACTCATCTCACTTAAGAAACACATTTATGCACTCTTTGTGTCTTATAATTTTATTTATAATATAGACAAATTCTAATTGTATTAAAATAAATTTAAGATATCATTTTTTATTATTATTATTATTTTTTCTTTTTTTAGACTGCAGGAATCGGGTAGCACGACCCCCTATAAACTGCAGTGCGCCTGGTAAACTTTTTAACGTGACTGGCGGCGCTGGCGCGACACGCCCTCCGGTACCACGGGACGGGGGAGACTAGAACTCGTGACCAGCAGAGCCGCAACGGAATTACTTAGCCAACCGAGCTAGGGCCCCCGCATTTTTTATTATTTTATTAATAACATTATAATTAAATGAATAATATCTATTTTATTTTTTGTATTTTAAAAAATTAAAAAATAAATTATTTAGTACAGTTTAAATATTTAAACATAAATTATCTTTTCCAAAACAATATCTAATTAAAATTTTACATATTTTTACACCATCTTTATGAAATTTGAATACAAATAACATGATTATGATTCCATGGATTGACTAACTAATTATTGTTTGACTTTAATAGATATTAATTATTATAATGAATAATTATTGTTTGATTTTAATATATATTAATTATTACAATGTAATATTTTATTTTGATTATGATAGTTAGATTAAAAATAAATAATGAACATCATATATAATTATTTAAATGGTGAAAAATACATTTTTAATTATTTTATTTAATTTCATATATTTTTGGGGTAATGTTTTAGTATATTTATATAATTAAAAATAATATATTTTTGGTAATACTAGATTTATATATAGAGATTTAGCTATATTTATTTATTATTTATTCTTATGTTTATGTGCATACAATATTGATCATATTAAGTTTTTCCTAATTATAATAATTAATTTAATATTTATCTATATTTCAATTCTATAAGACATAGATCTAACCCATTTGTTTAGTCAATGTTGTGTGTATAAGCGAGTGAAATTTAAAAGTTATGCCACATATTTAGGTAGATTTGTGCACATCAAAATTAAAGCATTTTTAAATAAAAATATTTTCTAGCCAAAAACATGTTATAGTTAGATTTGTTTTGGCTAAAATAGATCTATCCAAAAAATTTCTAGTAAAAAATATTTTTCAAATGAATACTTGAAATCAATTTGGCAAATATTATAAACATGTTTAGAAAAAAGAATATTCCCAACACTTTTATTCATGATTACAACTTTTCCAAATAATATAAAAATCCTTTTGCATATCTTAATGTGCATATTCTATAATAATGTTTTATTATTTTAATTGATATTTTATCTTAATCTACAAGTCAAATGTATAAAATTCAAAAGTTGAGGTCGATTCATTTGGTAAAAAGATAATAAATTTTATTTTGAAAGTTTGAAAAATTTTCTATAATAGAGGAGAGAATCCTTGTTGAACTAGAATATTTTATATTTTATTTCCATAATTAGTCATGAAAATATTTGATATCTTTTTCGTTGATGATCTTAGCGACATTTGATGTTTTGAGAATGCCGAAATAGACCTCTTCCTCTTCGCTTCTGTCCATTTCTGATTTGAATGTGGAGTGCCTACAAGAAGTTGTGAGGAGAGGGCATTGGTCTTGTCCTTATTGGAAGCACCCACAAGAGTGCCAACTACCACGACAAATGATAAAGCCTCCTCATGATCACCAACCTCCATTTTGAAATCTTTTGCTAATAAGGTTGAGGGGGCAGTTTAGAGGCCCCATCATTTGGGACCTCAAGAGACAACACAGAAGATTCTTGCACAACCAGAGGAGAGGAAGAAATTGATTTTGAAATGGTCTTTTGAGGAGCTTGAGCAGAAGACAAGTCATTTGGGATTCTAGGAGAAATGACATAATAGTGGGAATTTGTCTGAAGCTTGGTTGATGGTTTGCCTCTTTTGACATTGATGAGTCAAATGATCAATTTAGAAACATTTCTTGCATCTGAAGACAATTTTTTCATAGTCGACTGGTTGCCTCCAACACCTGTTACCCACTTTCAAAGATATCTTATATGGTAGCCCATTAGATAAATCTATTTCCATGCATATACGTGCACAAGTGGAACTCCTGTAGTTGATTGTTTCATTGGATGTACAGTGATATTTACCCAAGCCATTACCAATTGCGTGCAAACAATCCGATTACCAGAATTGGAGGGGGAGATAGGGTAGTCTGACCAAAAGGAATGCAGATGGGAAAATCTAAATTCGGAAATAAAAAAAAGCATGCCAAGGCTTCATACTCATGAATTTGCCCTGAAAGATTTAGGGGCCTGCTTTCAACACCAGATTCATGTCTTCAGTAGAATCAAATTCCAAAATAAAGAATCCTTGGCACATGGATAGAGACAAATTTCTTCTTTCATATATTCCTTCGAATTCTGGGTGTTCCAAGATCTTAAGTTGCACAACCTGGGCCAAGATTTTGTCCGTCTGCGGATGAGAGCATGTTCTTGCAAATACTCCTCTCGATCACAGGAAATCTTGACTGTCCAAGTTAACCTCGGGAATGAGCACAGAGTGTCGAACCGGGAGGAGGCAGATCTTGGTGCCATTCGTATTTGATGCATTGATATCATTGAATAAGGTTTTCGAAGGAGGAGTGGGAGGCAATGTACCCCGGCGATCCGAAGCACGGAAACACACCATATCCCTGCGAAGAGGATCGCCCCTTTTAGAAACAACACCAGCATGGGCCGATGAGGGCGAAAGATGTGGCATGGAGGGCAAGTCCGCCCCTGTACTGGCAGGGGAAACAAAGCCATGCGCCACCATGGGTGAGACCGTCCATCGCGGATTGGAGTGGGAAGAGGACGTCAGCAACACATCCGCACAGTGAGGGTATGAGCGATCCGCCGAGATGGTAAGCCTGTGCCCTTGAACCGCTTTTTGGAGGCCCATCCCAAGCGCATCCCGGTAGTCTTTCCTACGATTTTTGACCCCATGCAGCTCAGGAAGACGCGAAGTAGGGTTTGCAGGCGCAGGAGGCATTACGGAGCAGAGCTTTGGTGATATATTCCATTGAAGATGTTGCGATTATTCAAACTAAAAAACATTTATTAAAATGTATTTATCAAAGTTTTTTTTTTTTGGCCTACACCAAAAATTTGAGTTATGGTGAAAATAAAATCTATTATAGATAATATTTTGTTAAATTTACTTCATTATTATTTTAAGTAACTAAATAGTAATAATGGTTTTTTTTTTGGAAAAATTAAACCAAAATATATTTTTATTTTGAAATAAAATAGTTTTTAAAATTAAACTAAAATATAACTTTGGTTTTAAGTTGACTTTGAAAAAATATTTTGATGTGGTGTTATTTCTATGTATAAAAAATAATTATTCTATTTTAATCATTAATCAGCATCCATACACCATCTAAATACCATCCAAGAATATCTCAATATAAGGACATTAAAGAATAGTAACTTGCACTTGCATTTAATCACTAATCTTACCAAATGTGATTTCCTTGACAATTATTCTATGATTCATGTGCACATTTAAAGCTTGATATTTGGCAATGTATTTTTAAATATTACTAGATAGACAAAAAACATTAGATTCTAATAAAAATAATTACTGCTTAATTTTTTTTTGTTCTTTGAATGTTCACATGGAAAATTCTAGAGATCATCAAAGATCGAGTTCATAGATGGAGAGAAAGCTTACATATATAGCTAGATCAACAAAGACCCAGTTTAGAGATGAAGAACAAATTTATATGTGTAAACTAGATATGGAATGATAAACTTAACTTATTGATGCAGGAGGATCCAGCGGTGTAAGGGCAATCTTGCATCACCCAAAAATAGTTAAATTTGAAGTTTCTCAGTTTTTAGATGTTTTTATATTTTTGGATACCCTTTTTGTCATAATAAAATTCTCAATTTACAGTTTTTATTTTCTATTCCTGGGTTGAAAGATATTACAGTTTTAGTTTCCTAGATTTGCACCTAAAAATCTTTCGAATTAGATTTGAGGCACTTAAAGTTCTCGGAACGGCCCCGAAACTTGCCAAAATTGGTGTAGAAAATTTTAAACATGTTATTGACTTCGAGATCTTTCCAACGGTTCAAACGGTTCGCGAATCAGAGTCCCGGATCAAAAACTATGGCCCCAGGAAGTTGGCGCACTTTTTAGAAGATACAATTGCAAATGTTCTTTTGAAATTTGAACTTCAAGTTGTAATTTTTCAGCACCAAACTGCCTAAACTCAAATTTGAATGTTGTTTTGGCTCCAAACTAAAGAGGATCTCTATTTATGGGTGGGTTTCTAATTTTTGAGTAACATTTTGGGGACAAGCTCGCATATTGTGAAAGGGTGATTCTGTATCTTTCTGTAACTTGCATGTGTTGTAGAACTTGGGGATTTGAGATCCTCTGCATGTAAGAAGTTCTATTTTCTAAATAATAAAATTATTCTCTTATTTGTAAGTTATTCTCTAAGTCTCGGGATGTGCCCTCATCAAGTGGTATAAGAGCAGGTTTTCTTGAGCGTGTGGACAGATCACCGATTGTGAAGCAGTTCGCACCAGGACCGTGGTTGTGGGTCGAGGTCAAGAAAGATGCCTCCAAGAGTGATGCCTGGTAGGCATGGTGGTGCCAGAGGTGGTCAAGGCAGCAGAAATGCTGGTGAAAGAGATGCACTGGTAGCCCTCCAAAGACAGATTGATGTGTTACAAGAACAGTTGAGAAGAGGGTTAAACCTAAGGGAGGAAAGTGAGGATGAAGGAGAGGAAGAAGGTTCAAATGTAGAAGAGGAAGAAGAAGCAATTGATCAGGACCAAATGCGGCTAATAAGGGCCATTTTAAAGATCGAAAAAAGACCTAGAGCAGAAGTCCCCAGTTATTCCAGAAGTCTGAACCCAAAAGAGTTGATCGACTGGATCAATGAGCTAGAAGAATATTTTGAGTATGAGGAAATAGAGGACCCAAATCGGGTTAAGTTTCTAAAAATGAAGCTAAAGGGCCATGCCAGTATTTGGTAGAAAGAGGTCCATTTAGAAAGAAATCGAAGAGGAAAAGGAAATATCACCAGATGGGATCACATGGTAGAAAAACTAAAGAAGCAGTTCATACTAGTGGACTACGAGTTAAATCTGTGAAAGAAATTGCAAGGGTTGAAGCAAGGAAGCAAATCTGTGAAAGAATATACTGAAGATTTTCACAAGATAATCATCAGAACGGGCCACACAAAGGCCAATAAGAGAAGGTAGCCCGATATCTTAATGGGTTACGATCGAGCATTCAGGAGGAGTTAAGCCTAGTCAGAATGACCACCATTGAGGATGTGTATCAGTTTTCTCTGAAGGTGGAAGAGAAGCTGAACAAAAGATTGATGGCAAGAAAAAAGGACAAGGAGGTCAAAGTGGAAGGGGCAATGGAAGACCTTCATGAAGCCAAAATGATGATGAAAAGAAAAGTGAAGATGTGGGTACCAGCTGAAGCCAAATGAATGACAACTTTTACTACTCTCATGATCAAAACAGTGGTGATCAAAGAGGTAGAGGACGAGGGAGATATGGACAAGGATCTAGAAGAGGTGGTTTCAAAAGAATGTGTTTCCAATGTGGTGAAGAAGGGCATGAGCCTATTAATGTCCACAACACCAAGGAAGGGTAGACAAAAGGCCAAAAGGTCGTGGAAGGGTTACGCATGCAGATGAGAAGGCTCAATCTGAACATTCAGATGATGCTGAAAGGGGAGAAGCCCTAGTGATTAGGAGAGCCCTGGTGACTAAGGAAAAGGAATCAGAATAGAGGAAGAATCTGTTTCGCACAAGGTGTAAGTGTGAAGGAAAATGTTGTGATGTCATTGACGGTGGGAGCACTGATAATCTAGTGTCAGAAGAGATGGTCACAAAGTTGAAGCTGAAGAGGGAAAGGCACCCGCATCTGTATCGGATTGCCTGGTTACAGAAAGACCACAAAGTTTTGGTCAATGAGCAGTGCCTAGTAAAGTTCAAGATCGGGAGCTACCAAGATGAGGTACTCTATGATATCATCCCCATGGATGCATGTCACATGTTGTTGGGGAGGCCATGGTAGATCGATAGGCGAGCTATACATGATGGCCATGCAAACACTTATTCCTTGACATAGGATGGGGTTCGTCACAAGTTGAAACCCCTGAAGGAGACTGAAGAAAAGGTATGCAGTAGTGCTAGAATTTGTTATGTAGATGGAAGAAAATTTTTAAAAGGTATGAAGCATGAGCGTGTGTGTTATGCATTAATTCCTAAAGTGAGTAAGGAGGATAATGAGAAGGTTCTAAAAGAAGTTTCTGGGATGTTGGATGAGTTTCAGGATATTGTTTCTGATAATGTACCTAAGGGTTTACCACCAATAAGGAAGATCAGTCATCAGATTGACTTGATTCCTAGAGCAAGTTTGCCAAATAAGACAGCTCATAGAATGACTCCAGCAGAAAATGAGAAGTTGAACAGACAAGTTCAAAAGTTATCGAGAAAGGTTTGATACGGGAGAGTTTGAGTCCATGTGCAGTACTTGTAGTACTAGCACCAAAGAAGGATGGGGAGTGGAGGATGTATACAGATTCCCAAGCCATAAACAAGATAATAATCAAGTATAGATTTCTCCTACCAAGGATGGATGACCTGATGGACTGTTTGAGTGGAGCTCAGTACTTCACAAAGTTTGATCTAAAGAGTGGATATCACCAGATCCAGATTCGAGAGGGAGATGAATGGAAGACTGCCTTCAAGACCAAAGAGGACTTGTACGAGTGGTTAGTCGTGCCTTTTGGGCTAACCAATGCACCAAGCACATTCATGCGGCTCATGAATGAGGTACTAAAAGAATTTTTGGGAAGTTTCATTATTGTGTATTTAGATCATATTTTGATTTTCAGTAAGACATTGGATGATCATTTGATGCATATTTTGAGAGCTTTTGAGAAGTTAAGAGAAGAGAAACTATTGATTAATCTAAAGAAGTGCAATTTTGTGAAAAGGGAGTTAGTGTACTTGGGGCTTGTTGTTTCAAAAAAAGGTCTCAAGATGGACCTAGAGAAGGTGAAGGCTATTCTGGAATGGCCTACCCCAAGAATTGCTACCGAGGTGAGATCTTTCCATGGTTTGGCTAGTTTTTATAAAAAGTTCATTAGAAACTTCAGTAGTATTTGTGGACCCCTGACTGAAACAATGAGAGGGGATAGAAAAGAATTTAAGTGGAGCACTGGATTGGCAAAGAGTTTTGAACTGTTGAAGCAAAAGGTAACAGAGCAACCTATTCTAGCCCTTCCAGATTTCAACAAGGTATTTCAGGTGGATTGTGATGCCAGTGGTTGTGCCATTGGAGCAGTGTTGAGCCAAGAAGGTAAGCCCATTGCCTATTTCAGTGAATAGTTAAATGATGCCAAGAGAAAGTATTATGTATATGATCAGAAATTTTATGCAATAGTTCAAGCATTAAAGAAATGGAGACATTATTTGTTGCCGAAGGAATTTGTTCTATATACTGATCATCAGGCCTTGCAGTACCTAAATAGTCAGGAAAAATTAAATTAGAAGCATAAGAAATTGGTAGAGTTTTTACAAAGTTATACCTTTGTTTTGAAACATAGGAGTGGGAAGTCAAATAGGGTTGTAGATGCCTTAAGTAGGAGGCATACATTGATGACAAAGATGCAGATTGAAGTGGTTGGGTTCAATGAACTTAAGACATTATACGTAGAAGATCCTGATTTTACATAGGCTTGGAAAGCTTGCAATGAACCTGTTACAATGGAGGATTTCATAATCCAGGATGACATGTTATTTAAGGGAAGTCAATTGTGTATCCCAAGGAGTTCCATGAGGGAGAACCTAATAAAGGAGAAGCATAGTGGAGGAATGGCAGGACATTTTGGTCGGGATAAGACCATTGCCATTATCAGTGAGCATTATTATTGGCCTCAGTTGTCACAAGATGTGAAGAAGTTTGTACAAAGCTGCAGGGTATGTCAAATGGCTAAAGGAGTGAGATAGAATACATGCTTATATCAGCCCTTATCTGTACCAGAGAGGCCATGGGAGGATATAAGTATGGACTTTTTTCTTGGTTTGCCAAGGACACAACGAGGGAATGATTCAGTCTTTGTCGTGGTTGATAGGTTTTCAAAGATGGCACATTTCATTCCATGTCAGAAGACCCATGATGCAGTCCACATTGCTGACTTGTTCTTTAAAGAGGTAGTGAGACTACATAGTCTGCCAAAGAGTATTGTTTTAGATCGTGACACCAAATTTGTGGGGTAATTTTGGAGGACCTTATGGAAGTAGTTGAAGACAGAGTTGAAGTTCAGTTCTGCACACCATCCACAAATAGATGGGTAGACAGAGGTTGTTAATAGGAGTCTAGGTAACCTACTGAGATGTTTGGTAGGAGATAAACCCAAGGGATGGGACTTGATCTTACCCCAGGCAAAATTTTCTTACAATAATTCTATCAATAGAAGTACTGATAGATCACCATTCCAGATTGTGTATGGAAGTAGCCCCAGAACAGCTCCAGAATTGAAGAAGATGGACCAAGAGAAGAAAATAAGTGCTGAAGCCGAATATTTTGCATAGCACATCAAGAATATACATGAGAAGGTACAAGAACATATTAATAAGATGAATATGTAATATAAGGCTAAGGCAGATCAGAAAAGGAGGAATAAGGAGTTTCAGACTGGCGATGAAGTAATGGTCCACTTGAGGAAAGAAAGGTTTCCCGTGGGAACCTATAACAAATTGAAGATGAAGAAATTCGGTCCCTGTAAGGTTTTGAAGAAGCATGATTTAGGGAATGCATATGAGGTAGAGTTTCTTGATGGAATCAAAATTTCCTCTATGTTCAACATTTCAGATTTGATAGAGTATCATGAAGGTGGAATGGAGGAAGCACCAGCAATAGGGCAGTATGGCATTCTAGCACCTACTTCAGAAAGGGAGGAGATTGAAGCAATCTTAGATAGTCGTGTGGGAATGAGTACCAGAAATAGACAGTATGAAGAATATCTGGTGAAATGGAGAGGAAGGCTTGTGGAAGATTCATCCTGGCTATCTAAGGCAGCAGTTGACCAGTTGGGATTTTATCAACCATCTGAGACGTGATGGGTCACTTCTCAAATTACCCTGGGTGTCTGATGTAGGAGCATCCAGTGGTGTAAGGGAAATCTTGCATCACCCAAAAATAGTTAAATTTTAAGTTCCTCAGTTTTTATGTTTTTACATTTTTGAATACCCTTTTGTCATAATGAAATTCCCAATTTACGGTTTTTATTTTCTATTCCTGGGTTGAAAGATATTACAGTTTTAGTTTCCCAGATTTGCACCTGAAAATCTTTCGAGTTAGATCTGAGGTACTTAGATTTCCCAGAACAGCCCCAAAACTTGCCGAAATCGGTGTAGTGAATTTTGAGCACATTATTGACTTCGAGACCTTTCCAACGGTTCAAATGGTTCGTGAATCAGAGTCCCGGATCAAAAGTTATGGCCTCAGGAAGTTAGCACACTTTCTAGAAGATACAATTGCAAATGTTCTTTTGAAATTTGAACTTCAAGTTGTAATTTTTCAGCGCCAAACCACCTAAACTCAAATTTGAATGTTGTTTTGGCTCCAAACAAAAGAGCAGCTCTATTTATGGGCGGGTTTCTAATTTTTGGGTAACTTTTTGGGGACAATCTCGCATATTGCGAAAGGGTGATTCTGTAGCTTTCTGTAACTTGCATGTGTTGTAGAACTTGGGGATTTGAGATCCTCTGTATGTAAGAAGCTCCATTTTCTAAATAATAAAATTATTCTCTTGTTTGTGGGTTATTTTCTAAGTCTCGGGCTGTGCCCTCATCACTTATCCTAAAGTATAAATGAATAATATAATTATTATATACATAATGGTTTTCTATGACATCTCCAAAATATAATGTGCATTAAACTATTTATCTTCAATAGTAAACATACATTCTTTAGTTATAAACTTAAGCAATCTATTTTCATTGATTACTATTTAGGATATGATTATAACTTATTTTCTAATAGTATTCAATATAATTCACTCCACTTCACTCCAAAAAAAAATCATAAATTCAATCCTAAGGGTAAACTATGCTTATTTGTGTTTATTTACTTATTTTTCCTACAAAATATTTTCTCTACTCATTTTGATGAACATGGAAAACCCATCCAACCTTGAAAATTATAATAAGGTTATGAGATCTGTAATTTAATTTGAATTTTTCCTGTTTAGATATGGTTTACCGTTTTCCTCATAACATATATTGATACATTATCTGCCAAGGTTTGGTGTTGATTTATATAGTTTATCTTTTTCACACCATAACTGCATTTGTGCTAACCTAGGGTATACATTTACAATAAATTTAAATCTATAATCTACATCTCAAGATATTATAAAATTATTTAGGAGCATATAGGTCTACAAGAAATATTGAATCAACCATAAATAGAATAAAATTTATCTCATATAATTTTGTCTTTTTGCAGGATTTTATGACATGATTGGTTGATTCTTAGGGTCTAAAAATATTTAAGCTAAATGTAGAAATAAAATAAAACATAATTGCATCTTCAAAAATATTCACTTGAGCTAGATTGACAACACTAAAATATTTAGTAGCAAGATTTCTTGCAATTTTTGTAGTAGGGTGATTCATCTTAGCAATGTTGTCTTCACATTTTTTTATCATATCCATATTCAAAATTTTAGGACTTTGTTAAATGTTTCAAATTATTAGAGTAACTTTTATCCTTCAATATTTTCCTTTTATTGTTGAATTAATATTTCCAAATTTATAGCTCAAAGTAATTATGGGTCATAGACCCCTTTAGAAAATCCTTGGCTCTTAGGTTGATCCTAAAGAGCCTAAAGAATTTTTAGGTCTCAATATTTTTTGTAGAATTACAAATTTTAGGCACAACCTTGCAAGTGTATCATTATTTTCATAATTGTGTAAGGAAATAAAGCATTAGGATGATGGATTTCCCATAAAATTTTATATGAATAATACTAACTTACTTTGTTTCTACCTCTCAAATGCACAAAATATAATATATTAAGATACAAGAAATTGTGTCAATTTATGTCATTCTCACACATTCTTTAAAATTTCACAATTCACTTCATTGGCTCCAAAACCTAAAGTCCTAATATTTCAATATAGAGTTTAAAATATAAACTTTAAGAGCCTGTGCAAACAAATTGAATTGTCATTATATCCTACTCACCTCTTCCTTTGATTAAGTTTCTTAAACACACACACACACACACACACACACACACACACACACACATATATATATATCCATACAACATTTACATGTTGCATACTTATTTCTAATATTTATATTTTTAATATTTGAGTAAACATTTTAGTTTGTGTATGAAGATCCCTTGCATAAACACACCTTCAATATATGTAAATTGTTTAATTATTCCCACAACCTATAGTTATAATTCTATCCTCATGGAAATGAGGTTCCTTGCTAGCCATACATGTACAAAAATCAACTCCATAAGAAGTAGTAAAAGAATAGAAACCAAAAACATATAGTGAATATATATGTGAATGAAGATTTTATAAAAGTGGCATTTTTACCTTATTTTAATGTTTATCCAAGCTTATATGTGTTTATGCTGAAAACTGAAAAAAAGCCAAAATGATTTAATCTATAAATTCAAATCACAATTTCAGCATATCATCAATAAAGCCTTTCCAAATGAATATAAATGCAAAATGCAAACTAAACTATGCAAAACTAAAATAAATGCATTCAAAGGAAAATCAGCTCCATTGTTTTCCTATTTCACCATGATTCTTGATCTATGCATTTGATGCTCTCAGATTTTTATGAGCACAAGTGCAACAAGAAGCTGTGATGAGTGGAAGAGAATTGAAATTGATTTTTTAATAAAAATGTGTATCAAAATGTGTATCCCCAAAAATTGAGAAGGAGGAGGTTTTTATAAATGAATGCATAATGTGAAAATAATAAATGAGAAATGAGTGGAGTGATTTATGCCATGATTCATGTTTGGAAGCTCAAATTGTGCAATTTTAAGCTAATTCCATGGAAATTGATTTGTGCAATTTTAAGCTAATTTCATGGAATTTGATTTATGAATTTTAAATTATTTAATGAAATATGGATGCATTTTAATGATTAATGCAAATGAATAATCATGCAAATAGTCAAAGTGAAATGATTTATGTAAATGGATGAATATGAAATGATTTATGAATATGTTAATGATTAATGAAATGATAAATATTTATGAAATGAATTAATGAAATATGCATTTGGATAAATATTGGATAAATGAAATGATTTATGTAAATGGATTATGGTTATGAGTAAATGCTTATAAATGCTTATAATATTTTAATGGTTTTATGGAGATATGATTATGCAATGGATAAAAATGATTAAGAGGACATTTTTATGCATCTACATTTTGCCCCTCTTTGAGACAATGCAGCCTGTCGCATTGTTTCAAAGAAAAAAGATTGATTAACTGATACATGCCCCAAGGATATCCTAATAAGGATGATGATAAGGATGATATGCCCCCTTGAGAGATTGATCAAACAGATTGTAAAAAGATTAATCTCTAGATAGATGTCTAGAAAATGATTAGATACCTGATATTGCACAAGTGATAAAGTGGTGATGTACATTTGATGAAAATGCACAGTTGATGGGCGTAACTGAACAATTGATGGAAATGATCAGTATAGCCAGGTTGATGAGCTAATGAAGTTGATTGAGCTAATTAAGCTGATTTAGAATGATGCTTATGCAAGACAAGGTGTTGCAATGATGGATTGACTGATTGATTAAGGGGGCATGAAATTTCGAGAAGCAGGTTGATTGATTTGAGATTTGATTCAAGAGACATATATCAGTGAGTTAAGCAATTGATTGATTTCTCTATGATAAGAATGATGAAGAAAATGAAATGCAAGATGGAAGAGAATGAAGGTGATGAAGCTTCTTGTGCCTTTTAAGTGCTTTTATCATCATCGAGCTTATTATGTCACAAATTAGTATAAGCGTATAGATAACATGAACATCTAGACAATCTGAATACTGTTTGCATTTTTATTTAGTAATGAAGTATAAGCATCTAGGTGTAAGGACCTTAGATGACTTGAATACTTATTGCATGGAAGACACTATCAGACAAGGAATGCTCTCATCCATAGTAGACTCATAGGTCCTTGATGGTTTTAGACAACCATGTCCTAAGATGAGTCATCCTGTGAATAAGAAACAATCCACAAACAGAAAATAAGTGAACATGCCCCATCCTCGCTTCTCTAGTCCAAGACATCCTGGAGAAGCTAAAAGACATGTCACCAAAGATAAAATCATAAAGCAAGCAAAGATCAACAAACAAACATGCATCATGCTTCAATGTAAATCTGATTCTTGTTATAGTTTATGTGTTTGGTTGGATTTGTAAGATGGGTTGATATATATTTTATAATGTTTGTTTGATTGTCAACACTTGCATGTTTTGATTTTGTTGAAGTTCAAAGCTGTGTGGTGATCTGAAAGTATCACTGTTTTTTGGAATATTTGATTTTTTTGGATTTCTTTAGGACATTTTATGGTTTTTTTTTTTTATTTCTTTTCGGACATTTTATGAGTTTTTGGATTTTTAGGACATTTTATGATTTTTTGGATTATTTTAGGATATTTTACTATTTTTTGGGATTTTTCAGATTTTATGATTTTTGGGATTTTTTAGGACATTTAATGATTTTTTAGGACTTTTATGATTTTTGGGAACTTTTAGGAAATTTTTCGATTTTTTTTTTGGGGATTTTTTAGGACATTTTATGATTTTTTTGGATTTTTTGAAGTTTTAAAGATGGAGTGAAATGAAATGTGATATGGCTGATTGAAGAAACTAGATGCCCCACACTAGAGGTAGTGCAACCATGGATAAGTGATAGATCAAAATGAAAGATTCATTGCAAAACATATCACACAAGCAACATATCTTTTGTCAAAAGATGATAATGGTTGGTTGATTGGATGCCAAGAATGATTGATTCCATAAGGCATGATGATGATAAGTACTTAGGATCACTGATTCCTCTAAGTATGATAAGTTTGATGATTGTTGATGTTTTATTGACAAAAGATATGTGGATTGGATAATGTTTTACAACTAGGCTTAAATATGATTCACATGATAAGATTCAAGGTTGCAAAGGGACATGATGACCAACATTGGAGGTAATTTAATCATGGATAAATGATAAGGATGTGAACTATGATGGAATGGTAGCACATAAGGATATGAAAGGAAATCCAAAGCATGCATTCGTAATTTTTCCCCTAATCTATCAAGAACAAAGGAAGGGAATGGGACATGGATTTTGATAACCTAGGAGATATGGAATGGAAGAAAGAAAGGATAAGAATAATGAATAGGATGATCAAGATCGATAAGATATGGAAAAAAATCCTAAGTATTTTTCCCCTATTCCTCATCAAGACCAAGGAAGGGAAGAAAGGATGCATTTAGATAGAATGGTGGAATATGGATGAAGTGAAGGATATGACATGGAAGATATGGATAAAGTATATAGGATAAGATGTATGGCATTCATGAAAATGCTTAACCTTGTCAAGATCAAAGGTGGAAAGGTAAAGGATGAACGTAAAGAGGATAATGGATATGAATGACAAGATGGATGAAACTTTCCCCCAAGTGTAGAGTGCAAGAGGAATATGGAAGACAAGATATGGATAGGGATAAATGAAAATGGAAGGTAATATATGCATGATAGGAAGATGGAGGGAGGAATAAAGCATCAAGTTTCATAGCTAATATCCCTCAAATATGTGTTCTAATAAACCATGGTAATGGGGATTAGACTCATAAACATAGGTATTTTAATGGTATGATGGGAGAAGCTAAGGAATCATGCAAAGGTTTGGACTAAAGGAGAGTAATGGGGGGTGAATGTTGGATAATGGATAGGAGGTTGGAATGCTTGTTGATGGTTATTCGAAAAGGATGGAAAGATCAACATCGGCACACACCTTGAAGGGTGGTGGAGTGATGGAGGAAAAATGGAGTTTGACGGTGATAGGTTTTTAGATGGACGATTGGAGGAAGCTTTTGGATTAGCAAATTTGGATGCCAATTTAGATTTGATTGCTTCTACGAGACTTTTAGGAATCCACATAGATTTTGAATTTGATTTTTGATTCATGGGCCTTTGTGGCCTTTGAGATTCTTCTTTTTTCTTTATGGGCCATTGTGGCCTTTGAAATTTTCCTTTTTGATTTATGGACCTTTGTGGCCTTTGAATTTTTTCTTTTTGATTTATGGGCCTTTGTGGCCTTTGAATTTTTTTCTTTTGACTTCATGAGCCTTTGTGGCTTTTTGGATTTTTATCTTGACTTGGGAACAAATTTTCTTTTATTTTTGCATGTCTCTTCAAGGAGACATGTTGATCCTTTGATATATGCGGTTTTTGATATGGAAGCTTTTGACATTTGGCACCCAAATTGCTTCCAAGAGCAATGGGATGGGTGGATGGAGATGAATGATATGGAGGTATTATGGATGGGTTAATGTAGGTATAATTTTGAGAGGGCATCAAGGATGTGTGCCTTTGTTGTTCTTGATAAATAGGAGATGGAGGGATGTAGGGCCCCAATATGGATGAAAGGGTTGATGAACTAGGGTTTGGATGATAAGGACCAAGGATAGATGGAAGGTTTGATGGAATAGGATAAGGACCTAGGATAGATGGAAGGTTTGATGGACTATGATAAGGACCTAGGATAGATGGAAGGTTTGATGGACTAGGATACTTAGGTTTATTCTGATGGATTGTGGACTTACGATGAGTATCAATGTCTTGAGCATGAGGTGTATAACCAAGGCCATGATAGTATGTGTTTTCTTGGATATAAAGGGGTTCTAGGATACCTTGTTCATGAAGGCCTAATCCTTTGCCTTTGTAGTTCATACTTTGACACATTCGT
Organism: Sequoia sempervirens; assembly: GCA_007258455.2. NCBI lineage: Eukaryota > Viridiplantae > Streptophyta > Pinopsida > Cupressales > Cupressaceae > Sequoia > Sequoia sempervirens. Next base: position 181,304,631 of record VDFB02373365.1, read on the forward strand.
TTGGCAACAGGATATGTATTATTTATGAAACAAGATGCAAGTCTATCATGAGGTGGATGTGATATGGAAGGAATAACAAGATCTTCGAGTAGACAACCTTGGATAAAAGTGAGGGAACCCATTTGATATGTAAGAGGTTCATGGATAGCTTGAATAGGGGTGACAGACTCTTGTGGAGGATTGTGATCATGAGGGGAATTAGGATGGGTGATAGGATCTTGACATGGGGATGAGGAGGTACTTTGATCTTGACTTGGAAAAGGATCACGAGGTGTAGGAGATGGAGTAGCTTTCTCTTTATTAGGTGTGGAATCATCATGAAGTGGTATGAAAAGCATATCTTGATCATTGGATATGATGGAATCATGAGATGGTATGGATTCATTAGATGAGGTGGAAGGAGTATTTGGAAAGATAATTTTCTTTTGAGACGGAAGGGGACCATCATGAGGTTCTTGAGAGATGGGATCTTGGTCAAAGATTAGAGAGCATTGGATATTTTTGGTATCATTGGATGGAATGGAAGGAACACTTTGATCTTGATGTGTAGGGGAGTCTATTCTAGCATGCTTTGGACTAATAGATTGACATGACTCATTGGATGGAGATGGTATGATGAGAGAGGATGGTTGGATAGATTAGTTAACTTGGGTGAAAGACTCATGAGGTTTATTTTGACTTATAGGAGATGAAGATAGGTGCATGACATGGTATGATTGCTCAATATTATTTGTGTTTGAGGACATAGATTTAGGTTTCTCATTTAGCCTTTGCAGAAATTCATGGACATTGAACTTGGATGATGTAGTTTTGGGTGAGGATAAAGGCTTATGAGATGAATGCATCACTTCTTTCAAATGTTGGGGTTCAAGTTGTTTTTCAAGCTCTTTCAAATGATTGTCAAGATATTTAATCCTTTGGTTTTGCTCATAGGTCATGGATGAATATGGAGGATAGCGGTTAGACATGTTTGGTTTTGAGAGTTTTGGGAATGTTTTGAGGTGTGATGTTTGTTTGAGGTCGATTGTTTGTGTTCAGATTTGTGAATGTGGTGAATACTGTTTGAAAATCTAGAAAACACTTGACAAGCATGATGTTTTGGTGTATACAAACGCACATGAGACAAGCACAATCGTAATAGGCCAAGGGTTTGTATACATGATATAGCCCACCGATATACCCTAGATTGGTGCTAAACACCTTTCCTTCTCGAGAGCAGATAGCTTAGAAGTTTGGTGGCATTGGCTCCCCTCCACAGCTCATTAACGTCATTCGAGCACACCAACTTTGAATTCTTGGGTCATCACTTCCCAAGAACTGCTATCTCTACTCAAGGGAGTTAGTAGTGAGTATCTTCGGACATGATACTATCCCTGCACTATACCAGGCAACGACTGAAAATGGTTGGCTTATAAAACAATAGGTGTTTAGTTAGGGCATCCGTTTGAGTGGCCACACATGGGGCGAGAGATTAATCACCAATTAGGTGACACTCCAGCTTGAAGAGGTTACGCTCAACAGGGTTTATGGGAGTACTACTCCATTCGTGTGACACATCTGCACTCATGGTACTTGAACTTTCCTCAAGCACCTATTTTATATCTCGGCTGGAAGTGGCTTGGCTTTAGCCTATTACCGGTCCGGTCGTCCCTTAAGGTGAGTACTTTTTCCCTTAAGGTAGGCCCATTTCTAGAAATAATAATTGTTTCTCTTACACCCAAGATCACTTGAAAGTGCAAGGGGAGAGGATACTTCAATTATTAAGTCGTGAAGGTGACAAAAAAATAAGGTGGGTCTGGTTTTCTGATCACCTAGTTTTTACAAGGTGAGAGCATAATCACCTACCACCTTCAAGCACAGTCAGACAAAATCAAACACATGTTCATTTTAATGCACCAAAAGAAGTGTTTTATAATCTAAAAGACAATTGGTTTCAAAATCATGTCTTCAACGAATGTCTTGCATCAAAATCTCATTAGTAGTTTCATGTCTCCTTTCCTTGACAAGCGTATGTTTTAATTTTCAATTCTTTGCCAAACAAACCTAGCAAAAGAAACCAAATTAACAAAATTAGTCACAAAACCAAAACTTAACCAAAATGAAAACTAACATAAATCCTAATGAAATTAATTTAATCTAAATTAAATTAAAATCTAAGTTTAATTTAATTCTAACTTTAAAATGCACACTAAAAGAAAAGAAATCTAAAACTAAAATCTAAACTATATTAGTAAAAAATTAAACTAAATTAAATGAGTAACTAAAAATCTAGACTAAATTAAAAATAATCTAACTAAATGAGAAATTAGAGACTAAATTAAATCTAAACTAAAAAGTTAAGAATCTAAATAAAAAAAATTTAAAAAATTTAAATTAAATTAGAAACTAAAACTCTTAACTAAATTAAAAATCAGTCCAAGTTAATTAAAACTAATCTAAATTAATCTAAGCCTTAAAATTAATCTAGTTCTAAAAATTAATCTAAACTAGATTAAATTAAATTAAATCTGAAATAAATCTATATTAAATCTACATTCTAAATTTAGAAAGATCAAAATTAAAAAAAAAACAAAATCTAATTTAGAAAAAGCTATTAAAAGTTAAAAGCTAAACACAAAAGCTAAATCTAATTTAAAAATTAAAAGCTAACTCTACATTAAAAGTTAAAAAAAAGCTAAAAAGTAAAATCTAATTTAAAAGCTAAAAAGTAAAAATCTAATTTAAATGTTAAAAACTAAAAATCTAATTTAAATGTTAAAACTAAAATCTGACACTCAAAATTAAATTGCTAAAATAACCTAGATTTGGGGACCAAGAACCACAAAAAATTAAAGGGAGAAACTCCCACATATGTAGGTCACATTTTTTAAACTAGCGCAAACCAAAAGCATTCCATTGGCATTTAAACAACATTCATGTCAATGTTGTCTTCAATAAGTATTGCTAGAACATCACATGGGAAGCCAGCCTCCCACAACCTATAAAATGTGCCAAAATTTAGCCCAAGTTTGGAGCCAAAATTTGCAACCTAGTTAGCAACAGAGTTCACAGACTTACCAATGTGATAAATTTTAACCTCCTTAAGTTCACCCACTAGACCCTTTGCAACAGTAATGATATCCTCAAGGAGACAATTATAGACACTACCCCCCTTTAATGCTCTTGTAACTAGCTTTGAATCACCTTCAACCCACAAATTTTTCCAGCCTTTCGCCTTGGTAATCATCAACCCCCAAAGCATAACTCTAGACTCGGCTAAATTATGTTGGGTTAAACTAATTATTGGGTTAGAGTTAGTGGATTAACCTTTAGTGGTCTTTAGCACATGGTTTTGTGCTAGTTGTATTAGTCCATGGTTTTGGACCTCATGGTTTTGAGCCCATGGTTTTGCATGTATGGAAGTCTATATAATGGCTTGGTGACTCCATTGTATGTGTGGCTGGTTGAAGCCTCGAGGCTCAGGTCAGTTGGGGCTGAGGGTTAATATGAAGATCTTTATTGCTATTTTTTCGCTGATTTGGGGTTTTCTAGGGTAAATCACTGTGTTGTGATTGTGTTCTTGTTTCATGCTTGATTTGTGTTTCTATTTTTATTCTTCATCTAGTTCCTAACAACTGGTATCAGAGCTTTCTTCTAGGATTTACTTTTTGATTGCATGTGCAAGGTTTGTGAGTTGCATGTACTTGCATGTGTGTTGCATGTACTTGCATGCACTCACATGTGGCTTGCATGTGCTTGCATGGAAGAATTCTTGGTGTTTAAGGTTCTGGGTATTTTTTCTGTGAAGATTTCTTACCCTGACAAGCTTGAGGAAGTCTAAAGGAATTAGATGAAGATTGATCCTTTGCTCACAACGTGTAGAGATAAGAAAACATTTTTTTTATCTAATATTCTTTCTAAAACAAAAGGTTTGAGTGTTTGCCTCAATGCTCTGACTCCCAAAAGAAGGTTGATCAGGTCTGTGCAAGATTGGTGTGGTTGTTTCTATAAGCATGTTGGTTGTAGCAAGAACAAGATTGTAATGGAGTTGTATGTAAAATTTAATACATGTATTTGGGATAATGGTCAAGTAAGACCTAGTATGGATTCTTCAATCCTTGAAAAGAAAGGCCTGGTAAGAGGGAGTTCTCTTAGGTGATAAGGGGGGCTTAGAGTCATGTGGATTCCCAGTTTGATGTCGATCTCGATGATAGAGAGGGCTTTGCAATTGGTGCTTGTGGAAGGAGGGTTTGATGCTAACCCCAAGAGCAAGTTTAAAGGGGGGATTTTTGGGTTAAACTAGTTCTTGGGTTAGAGTTAGTGGATTAACCTTTAGTGGTCTTTAGCACATGGTTTTGTGCTAGTTGTATTGGTCCATGGTTTTGGAGCTCATGGTTTTGAGCCCATGGTTTTGCATGTATGGAAGTCTATATAATGGCTTGGTGACTCCATTATATGTGTGGTTGGTTGAAGCCTCTAGGCTCAGCCTGGTTGTGGCTGAGGGTTAATATGAAGATCTTCATTACTGGTTTTTCCCCAGTTTGGGGTTTTCCAAGGTAAATCACTATGTTGTGATTGTGATCTTGTTCCATGCTTGATTTGTGTTTTTTTTTTATTCTTCATCTAGTTCCTAATGAGTTGTTGGTGTCATTGTTTAAATCCATAGAAAAAAGTAGAATTCCTGCCGCATGTGCATCCTTGAATGCACCAAAACCCCTAGCTTTCCCAAGATTCTTCTTTCTAGTGCCATCAAAATTGAACTTAATCAGCCACGAGTAAGGAGACTTCCACTTGGCTCCATTTTGCTTGTTTTTAACAATGTTGGCAGCCTAAACATTGCTTGTGAAGGTGGTCAAGGCATTGGCCCAACTGGACTCGGCATCCTTCAATTCACAATGTTCTTTATTATGTGAGTCCCCTAGCTTAATAATGGTACTAACCACCCTATCCCATAGCCTATCCAAAAGAGCATTCTTTGTCCCTAATTTTTTTGCAATTCTGCTAATTCTAGAGAGTCCATATAATGATGGATAGAGTAGCCTCCCAAATCAAATAAAGTGTTGGAACACAATGATCTACTTAGAGGGGGGTGAATCAGTAGATATTAAAAATTTAGCTCTTAAAACATTTTGTGCAGACTACTTTCTTTAACCCTTAATGTGCAGATATTAATCATGTGATACAACAATATGCATGCACACAAAAAAATTGCATAACACCATATGTATGTTGAAAACCCGATATGGGAAAAACCACAGTGACCAAGGTTGCTTGAGTGTTATGCTCAAATATAGCATCACAAATAAAATCTATGTTACAATTTTTTAGGGCTACAACCTAAGGAAGAATCAACTACCTACTTAGAAGCAACCATTTCAAGGATGCAACAACACCCTATTTTAGGAGCCACAACTCCAAGGATGCAATAACACCCTAGTTTAGAAGCTACAACTTCAAGGAAGCAACAACTCCCTGATTTAAGAGCTACAACTCCAAGGATGTAATAAAACCCTATTTAGAAGAAAAATCTTCTAGAAGACTAAAATCCCCTAATCTGTGCTACAACTCAGTACTACGAGGCTACAACCTCTTACAACACTTAAAGCTCAAATATGCATAAATTAGTTCTCCCTAACCTATAATGCATCATTACATTTAGTACATTGTTGCACATACTGCAACTCACACTCTGTTGCTATAGTTGCACTCTTAGCAACACACCCCTCTGCTCTACTCTGCACTCTCTCTTTTCTTCCTCTACACTTAGAACATTTCATTCTATCTTCCTACACTACACACTCACTAACTCTACCTCCATTGCACACTCAGCTTGATACATAACTCTATTCAGCACCCTGTGCACTTTGCAGATGTCTCACACACACAACGGATGCAACTCTCTTAGAATATTCATAGATTGTCTTCTTTTTGTTTAACTCCACTGATCTGTAATCTCTTCCTTGAGATTCTCACCACCGTTTAGATCTTCTCAAAAAAAATTCTAGGGTTTCCTTAGCTTGCAAAATTCACTAGCAAGCTACTTATACCTTGAGCCACACACACACACTACTGCCTAGCTCATCATAAAGATATTTGATAAGGTTTATCAGATATCACCATATCCTGCATTGAGCCTCCCAACATTCAATTCTAGTGCAAAGAATTTTCCTTCATTCTCTTTGTTAAACCCTAAGAATCTAATTATGCATTCAATGCATTTAGCTATCCATTTGATTTGATCTTGATTCTCATCACTGCGATCATCTATTAGGGTTTTCAAGAAACCTTCATTACAAAACCTTTTCATCAAGCCTCACAACACTAAATTTAAATACAAAGAATTTTCTAAGAATAGAAATTTGTGAAACCATAGAATCAAATATGTGTTTTAAAAATGCATTCTCCTGTTCAATCAATCTAATCAAATTTTGATCACCTCTATAGTCTATTATGGCATCTTGAAGATCAAATCTTCATTCAATTGGTTGTAGGTGCAATTGGACCAATTAAATCCTTCCTTTGTTTCAGTTACCGGACAAAAACCTCATTCACACTGAGTTAGCCATTTGTGATTACTACATTCAAATCCGGGTCATCAATCTATAGACTTCACACCATGATCTTATGCTTTCCATTCATCTCAACACTTTTAAAACACCATCATTCGATTAGCTTCAATTTGACTATCAACATTTATCCTCATCTTATGCCAATCACTTATTGCAAGAACACTTAGAACAATCGCATCCATTTTCATGATGTAGCGATCACTGTCTGATCACTTTTGCTATTCTCCATCATCCATCACATATCGGTGATATGCTGCAAACATCACCATTCCTACCCATGATGCACCAAAATGTAGCGATCACTATTGGATTAGCTATCAATCAATCTACATTGTTCATCGCTATCCCATTGGCTCTAACAATGGGTCCACTAAATCTTTGCACGTTGGAGGGCTAATGCCAAGTGTCTACCTTTGACGTCATTCTCCACTGCTGCTCAACACTCATCATGCATCACTAAAGGCTTGAATTACTTTGAACTCATAACCATGATGAACTAAGATCCTGTAATGCTATTTCATCTGTTGTATGTTCTTTCACTCAATCTCACCCATACATCGCATATCGCTCAAATCATCTTGACTTCAAGGATCTATAAACGTGATACAATAACACCCAATGATGCAATAATCCTTTGACACCTATCCTTACTGACGTCACATTCCACTACTATGGCTTATCGCCCATATCTTCAACCTTCTTCACTTTACAAGAGCGATGTGAAGTGATGGGGCGATATGATGCCATGTGTTACTGGTCCCACCAAGGCTCTATTTTCCTTTAACATGCATCACCTAATCATCATGATTGTGATCGTTGAATGTCTTCATCATGTATCACTGACCTTAAGGAAAAATTCAACTTGCTTTTTGTGATGTGTGAGATCCAACAATAGTCATTCATTGCATATCGCTGAACTACAAACCAATTTTTAAACACTTTTTATGATGCACAATATCTAGCAATAACTGTTGGATCTTCAACTTTTGATCACCACCATTCCCTGCTAACCCTGTGGGTCTTGATCAGGTCCCACCAAAATCTTAGCAGGGTATGCGGGCACCACCTAATCTTGTAGCCTCAATCACAAATATTTTCCACAAGACCTAGGAAACATTGAAGTTAATATTGTCAGGCTAGTGACAGGTAGGAGAAAGGGATTTATCACCCTCATGACTTAAATGACATAAGTTATAACTTACATGACCAATAACCTACGATAGGCAGTCAATGATAAAATATAATTTATGTTGGATGAGACCATGATTTCAAACACATTAGGGTTTATCTCTAAGCCCTAGAATCACCCAAGAGCAAAAATAATGCATTTCTTGGTGCATCCTTCACTTTCTCGACCTGCAAAGCACATCACTGGAATGCTCTTGAAAAACCTATATTGAATATGCTTCTTGTTTACACCTTTGTCTTTTGGAAGAACTCTTTGCAATCCTCATGTTCATCTTGCATGACAAAAATGAAAAATTTCCAGAACCATGCTTCTTTCATTAGCATCTTGAACCATAACTTCCAGAACCAGATCCATTACATCTCCATAACATCTAGGAACACCACTAAACTATCATCATTCCAACATCTCCCTTGCATGATCAATTCCACTTCCTTTGACATCAAAGACACTTTTGACATCAATGCATTCACCAGCAACCTTATCTCTTCTTGACATCAATGACACTTTCCATTAATGCCATCATCCTCACTTGCATGAGCACCTCCATTCCATCTTTGAACCTCTTTCAACGTGCTAGCATTCTGCCTTGGATGCTTTCCCTTTTGACCTCAATGAAAACTATATTCCAACAATCTCCCCCTTTGTCATTAATGGAAAAACTTAAATGCTTAATGATACTAATTAACCAATTCAAAATTTGTACCAATGTCATTTTTAATTTCTCTTCTATTACTGCTTTCTCCAATGCTCCTCTTTGAGCATGTTAGAAATCTACCTTGCATTCTTTCCCTTTTGACATCAATGACAACTATATGCCAACAATCTCCCCTTTTTCATTTATGGAAAAACTTAAATGCTCAATGATAGTAATTAACCAATTCAATGTTTGTACCAGTATCATTTTTACTTTCTCCTTCTATTGTTGCTTTCTCCAATGCTCCACTTTGAGCATGCTAGAAATCTACCTTGCATGCTTTCCCTTTTGAAATCAATGACAACTATATGCCAACAATCTCCCCCTTTGTCATTGATGGAAAAAATTAAATGCTCAATGATACTAATTAACCAATTCAATGTTTGTACCAATATCATTTTTACTTTCTCCTTCTATTGTTTCTTTCTCCAATGCTCCTTTTTGAGCATTTGCATGAATTTCTCCCCCTTTGACATCAATGGAAAAGGAATCACTCCACCTGAAAGAATTCTCCCCCTTTAACAAGCAGTACAAAGCGTCTAGCTATTCACTAATATCCTCCTTTGGCATTCCTTCTCCTTTTCTCATCCTTTCTCTTCTTATTTATCTTAGGTCACCATACTACTGCAGTCTTCACTTTTTCTTAGCAATGACAAAGGGACTTAGCTCCCCCTTTGAGTGATACCAATTTAAAAATATATACATAGAATATCTCCCCCTAATACATATATCTTCTCCTTACAGAGAAGGATCATTTCTCTTAATAGAGCATTTACACCACTTTTTCTTTAATAACTAATACCAATGGTTGATATCAATTTTTGCAACTAATAATCCACTTCTCTACTAATGCTCTTACCCTCTGACAAGCATTTCAAAGAGCAAGAATGTGACCATAAATTTGCAACCATCAAGTCATTAGAAATTTGTAAAACATGTTTTACCTGACTTGATCTCCTTCTTCATTTTCAAGGATGGATGGAATATCAATTTAGCTCGCCCTGGACTCATGCCCCATCACTACAAATTAGTGATGTAAGGAAAAAGTGGCCTCATGGAGTTCTACTTGCTAGTCTTTCTATTCCTAGAGATTCTTTTCCTTTTTCTCTATCTGACTAGCCTTCCTCTCATAAATATGTGAACCATTGTTCACCTTGGGGGACATATTCCTTTTCTCACTATGTTCTTTTGGTCTTATATGATTCATTTTACAATGTTTTGCAAAGTGACCAAAATTTTAGTAGTTAAAACACATCACACCCATGTCTATAGTAGGGGAAAATGAATTTATATGCATATGTTCTATGCTCCTACTAGGTGCTACTATACACTCACATGCTCTATGACCAAATTTATTATAGGTAAAATAATAACCATAAAAATGTGAGGAGTACCTGGTCAGAGAATTCCTTTTCGTAGGATGAGGTGGTCTTCTTTGTCTAGGTCTCCTTGGATAGTGTGCTCTTGTGAAACCATCATTGTCTATTCTCTTAGTATTCTGCTGCTTTTGTTGATAAGGAATTGGCCTATTAGCTTTCTTGTCTTCAATTGGCTCCTTCTCTCTAACAAATTTCTCAATTGTAGTTGACTTCATTTCATCTTCAGAAGCTTCTCCATTGTCAGATTTTTCACAATTTGGGACTGATTTTTCTTCTTCTCTAAATCTTTAATAGAGCTTTGCAGAGGCATCAATAAATGAACTTTTTCTTTTTTCAAGTCCCAAGCCTAATTTTTCTTTATTATCTAACTTTTGTGTACTTATCAATTCATCCAAGATATTGGTACCACCTTTTAACTTAAGAAATTTATTGATATGCTCATTAGCTTTCTCCAATTCTTTTCTTAAGGAAACTATTTCTGCCTCAAGTTCCAAGCATCTATTCATCTCATATTGCAATCTATATTTCATAACATCTTCAACTCTTTTGAGCTCTTCTACATGAACTTTCAGACCAACTATCACCTTATTGGATTCCTCAAGTTCTTGAGTTAATATGCCAGTCTCCTTTTGAGCATTCCTTTTTAGTTTCTTGTTTTCTCTCTTAAGATCATCAAATTTATCTCTTAGTTCATCAAGATCTTCAAGAGCACTAATTAATTCTCCTTCAAGATCAACAACTGCCTCCTCTTCTCCTTCATATAAGTCTTCAATTTGTTCATCTTTTTGATCCATAGTTTCTTTAGTCATAAATAGAAATTATCCTCCATCTTCTCTCATTACAAGGGCATAGTCTTGATCCTCTTCTAAACTGTCGCTAGCATTAGATGCTTCACTTTCTTCATTGATGTATAGTCTCTTCTTCATCTTTCCAAAATTCTTCCTTTTTGGATAAAATGTTTTCTCCTTTTTGCTATCTTCTTCTTGCTCGAAACTGTCCTTTTTACCATATGGAAACTTTGAAGCAAAATGACCTATTTTTCCACAATTAAAACACTTGAAAGGAAGCTTACCCTTATACTTTCTAGATCCTCTCCATAGTCTTCTTATGAAGTCTGCTTCTTCCTCATCAGTTTCTTCATGATCAGAAGCAATCACATCAACTTTGTCTTTCTTATCAGCTTCATCCTTTTGTTTCTTGACAACCTTAAATATAGCTTCTCTCCTAGATGATTCAGTATCTGGCATTCTCATCTCATATGCAGTAATTATGCCATGCACCTCATCAAGAGTAAGTTTATCAATTTCTCTTCCTTCTTCGATAGAAGAAATCTTGGAATCATATTTAGTTGTCATGGACCTGAGAACTTTCAACACAACATCTTCTTCTTTTAGATCTACACCATATCCTTTAATGGAATTTACCACATCATCAACTCTTTGAATATAGTCTACAATCTTCTCTTCTTCAGTCATCTTCAAGCCTTCAAATTTTTCTTTCAACACTTGTAACTTTGCTAGCTTCACTTTGGTATCATCTTCATAGATATTCTTTAATTTTTCCTAGACATCATAGGTAGTTTTCTAATGCATAACTTTGATATGCATAGAATTACACAAATTGTTCATAATAATAAACCAAGATTTCTTATTATCTACAAACTCCTTTCCTGCAGGATCAATAGGAATAGTAGCAGGAATAGTATATTTGGTCTCGACAGACTTCCAAACTTCAGTTCCAAGAGAAACTAAGTATCCTTCCATTAATGAGCTCCACTTAGCATAATTTGTTCCATCAAACCTAGGTGGCTTGTTTGAACCTTACTAAAAATCCATTGTGTTCACCTATCCAAGATCTACCTAAGCTAATTAAGCTTCTCTAAGTGAACCTAAGGCTCTGATACCAATTGTTGGAACACAATGAACTACTAAGAGGGGGGTGAATAAGTAGATATTAAAAATTTAGCTCTTAAAACATTTTGTGCAGAATAATTTCTTTAACCCTTAATGTGCATATATTAATCATGTGATACAACAATATGCATGCACACAAAAAAATCACATAACACCATATGTACGTGGAAAACCCAATATGGGAAAAACCACAGTGACCAAGGCTGCTTGAGTCTACTACTCAAATCTAGCATCACAAATAAAATCTCTGTTACAATGTCTTAGGACTACAACCCAAGGAGGCATCAACTACCAAATTTAGAAGCAACCACTTCAAGGATGCAACAACACCCTATTTTAGGAGCCACAACTCCAATGATGCAACAACACCCTATTTTAGAAGCTACAACTTCAAGGAAGCAACAACTCCCTAATTTAGGAGCTACAACTCCAAGGATGCCACAACACCCTATTTAGAAGCAACAACTTCTAGGAGACTACAATCCCCTAACCTAAGCTACAACTTAGTACTATGAGGCTACAACCTCTTACAACGGTTAAATCTCAAATATGCATAAATTGGTTCTCCCTAACCTATAATGCATCATTACATTCAGTATATTGTTGCACTTGCTGCAACTCACACTCTGTTGCTATAGCTACACTCTCAACAACACACCCCTCTACTTTGCACTCTCTCTTTTCTTCCTCTGCACTTAGAAAATTTTGTTCTATCTTCTTGCACTACACACTCACTAAATTTTCCTTTGCTACACACTTAGCAATACATAACTCTATTCAACACCATGTGCACTTTGTAGATGTATCACACACACAACAAATGAAAATCTCTTAGACTATTCTTAGATTGTCTTCTTTTTGTTTAACTCCACCAATCTGCAATCTCTTCCTTGATATTCTCACCACTATTTAGATCTTCTCAAAACTTCTTCTAGGGTTTCATTAGCTTGCAAAATTCACCAGAAAGCTACCTGTACCTCGAGCCACACACACACACACTACTATCTAGCTCATTATAAAGACATCTGATAAGGTTTATTAGACATCACCATATCTTGCATTGAGCTACCCAACATTCAATTCTAGTGCAGAGAATTTTCCTTCATTCTCTCTGTTAAACCCTAAGAATTTGATTATGCATTCAATGCATTCAACTGTCCATTCGATCTAATCTTGATTCTCATCCATACAATCATCTATTAAGGTTTTCAAGAAACCCTCATTACAGAACCTCATCATCGAGCCTCACAACATAAAATTTGGGTATAAATAATTTTCTAACAATAGCAATCTAATAAACCCTAGAATCAGATATGTTTTAAATGTGTTCTCCTGTTCTATCGATCTGACCTGATTTTGATCAACTCTATAGTATTTTCTATCATATTGAAGATAAAATCTTCATTAAATTGGTCACATGTGGAGTTGGACCAATTAAATCATTCATTTTTGTTAGTTACCAGATGAAAACTTCATTCACACTGAGTTAGCCATTTTTGATTACTACATTCAAACCTGGGCCATCGATCTACAAACTACACACCATGATCCTACACTTTCCATTCATCTCAACACTTTTAAAACACCACCATTCGATTAGCTTTAATTTGAATATCACCATTTATCCTCATCTCATGCCAATCGCTTATCGCTAAAACACTTAAAACAATCACATCCATTTTCGTGATGTAGCAATCACCATCTAATCGCTTTCCTTTGATCTTTGTCATCCATCACATATCACTGATATGCTACAAGCATCACCATTCGTATCCACGATGCACCAAAATGAAGCAATCACCATTGGATTAGCTATCGATCGATCTGCATCATTCACCACTATCTCGTTGGCTCTAACAACGGGTCCACTAAATCTCTATGGGATAGAGGGCTAACGCCAAGTGTCTACCTCTAACATCATTCTCCACTATTGCTCAACACTCATCATGCATCATTGAAGGCTTGACTTACTTTGAACTCATAACCATGATGAACTAAGACCCTATGATGCAATTTCATCTATTGGATGTTCTTTCATTCAATCTCACCCATGCATCGCCTATTATTCAAATCATCTTGACTCAAGGATGTATAAATGTAATACAATAACACCCAGTGATGCAATAATCTTTTGACAGTTATCCTTACTGACATCACTTTCCACTACTATCACTTATTTCCCATATCTTCAACCTTCTTCACTTCACAACAACGATGTGAAGCAATGGAGTGATATGATGCCACATGTCACTGGTCCAACCAAGGTTCTATTTTCCTTTATCGTGCATCACCTAATCATCATGATTGCAACCATTGAATGTCTTCATCATGTATTGCTAATCCTAAGGAAAACTTCAACTTGCTTTCCATGATGTGTGAGATCCAACAATAGTTGTTCATCATTTATCACTGAACTACAAACCAATTTTCAAATGCTTTTTGTGATGCATGATATCTAGTGATAACTATTGGATCTTCAACTTTTGATCACCATCGTTCCCTACTGACCCTGCGGGTCTTGATTGGGCCCCACTGAAATCTCAGTAGGGTATGTGGGCATCACCCGATCTTGTAGCCTCAACCACAATTGTTGATCATTCCAAAGATAAATATTTTTCTCAGGACTTAGGAAACATTGAAGTAAATATTTTTCAAGCTAGTGATAGCTAGGAGAAAGGAGCTAGTCACCCTCACGACTTCAATGACATAAGTTATAAATTATGTGACCGATAACCTATGATAGGTAGTCAACAACATACTATAATTTTTGTTGGATGATGCCATGAATGCAAACACATTAGGGTTTATCTATAAACCCTAGAATCACCTTAGAGTAGAAATAATGCATTTCTAGGTGCATCCTTAACTTTCTCGACCTATAGAGCACATCACTAGAATGCTCTCAAAATACCCATATTAAATCTACTACCTGTTCACACCTTTTTCTTCTAGAAGAACCCTCTACAATCCTCATATTAATCTTGCATGACAACAATGTAACATTTGTAGAACCATGCTTCTTTCATCAACATCCTACACCATAACTTCCAAAACCAAACCCACTACATATCCATAACATCTAGGCACACCACTGAACTATCATCATGCCAACATCTCCCTTGCATGATCAATTCCACTTCCATTGACATCAAAGACACTTTTGACATCAATGCATTCACCAACACCCTTATATCTTTTTAACATCAATGACACTTTCCATTAATGCCATCATCCTCACTTGCATGAGTACCTCCATTCGATCATTGTTCCTCTTTCAACATGCTAGCAATCTACCTTGCATGCTTTCCCATTTCACATCAATGAAAACTATATTCCAACACAAAGTCTAGGGCTAGACACTTTGATTACCCAAGACTCAATCATATGAACAACACTTTTAGGATACACTCATTTCAAGTCCCATCTTTCCAAGAAACAACACCATAATTTCCATGGCACTTCGCAATGGATAAAATGATGTTCATTATTTTCCTCATCTAACTTACATAGGATATAGCATGACAGGCCAACCTTTCCCAACAAGCCCAACTAATCCCAAGTGAGAGCCCTTTTCTTCCATGCCATCTACAAGAACGCATTCATCTTGGGTATGCTCAATTTGAACCAGATCTTAGGATTACCAACAAATTTTTTTTTTACAAATTAATTGGAGTAAGTTTCCTTGACCATCACTACCCCATTGTTGTGCCCTTTCCAAATAAGTCTATCCTCACGCTCCTCACCAAACATAGGATTTTTGTTAAGTTTCACTTGAACTTCCACCCACTCCTACATTAGCTCATTCACTAGAGCAATAAGACTTTTCCATTTTCGATTAGGAGGGACACCATCAATATAGTTCCTAACCATCCTTCCTTCCATGGCTTCAAAGAGGGGCATAAAGGGGATGAAGGAATGATTTTCACATAAAGCTTTATCCTCCAACCAACAATCCCTCCAAAAATTGATCACGTTGCCCTTCCCAAGCCTCCAAGAAAGATCAAGACAAAAGATGAAGAAAAAAAACCTTCGGAAAGTTCCAAATGCTTGAGCCACATGGTAGCTCACATGAAAAAAAATTGTCAACATTTTATGTAAATACTTGGCCTAAAGAAGATTATTCCAAGCTTATCTCACTCAGAATATATCCTCCAAGAAATCTTAGTACCCAAAGCCAAATTCATAGTTCTGCACTTTCTTATACCTAGCCCACCTTGAGACATTGGGTTGCATACATCATCCCATTTAAATATATTGTATTTGAACTATATGTCACATCCCCACCACAAGAAGCATCTCCTAACTTCCATATAATTGGTGAATTTGTTTAGAAATTGGAAAACCAACATCATATAAACATGGACCACTAAAAGGGATTCTTTTATGAGGGTAACTATTCCCACCAAGGAAAGCCACTTGCCTTTCCAAGAACCCAACATAGAGAGCATTTTGTTAGTAAGCCCACTCCAAATTTTGGTGGAGGATCTTTATTGAAAAGGGGCATGCCAAGGTATTTACTCAGGAGAGAGCCTAGCTTGAATACCAATATGCACTAAATCTCTAGTTGCTCTAAACACTTGTCTTTTAAGAAAAAAAATGACTTAGAAGTATTCACCTTCTATCCAACACTACCTCATATTTTTGTAGAATTTTCTTCAAAGTTCTAGCATATTGAGCCTTAGAAGCCCCAAAAAGTAAGGCATCATCAACAAACTAGAGGTGGGTAATATTATCACTTCCACCAGAGACTTGAAACCCAATCAGGTTGCCATCCCTCTGAGCCTTGAAAAAGTTGTCCTAAAACCTCAACAATTATGAGAAGAAGGAAGGGGGACAAGGAGTCCCCTTAACGCAATTAATGCTTTGCATAAAAGAACTCTAGGAACATCATTCACAAGCATAGGATGGGGAATATATGCAATTGTGTACCTAATGACACTAGAACTCACTGAATTTTTTTTTCCTCATATCCTTAAATAAAAAATCCCAAGGAACCTGATCATAAGCCTTGTTCATGTATGCTTTTATGATCATCCCCTCACTCTTTCTATATTGAACCAAATGTACTGCTTCATGAGAAATAATAATGCCATCTAATATCTACCTATCTTTGAGAAACCTGCTTTGTTCCTTAGAAATAATACTATTGAGACATGACTTGAGCCTCAAGTCCATGACCTTTGAAATGTTGTGGATAACATTACATAGTGCTATAGGCTTGAATTGGTTGAAGGAAGAGGGAGACTTGACCTTGGGGATCAGGGTGAGATAGGTAGAATTTCAAACTTTTAAAATAGGTCTTCTCAATAAATATTCTTCCACATCCCTCCAAACATCCTCCCCCACGATGTGCCAAAGTGCTAAAAAATCTCAGGTTGGAACCCATCTAGCTTAGGGGTCTTACTCATGCCTAAGTAGAAAATGACACATCTAATTTCCTCCATAGAGAAAGGAGCCAAGAGAGCCTCATTTTGTTGATCAGTTAATAGGTTGGTGATGCAATCAATCAATTCATCTTCAACAAAAGGATTGACATCCCTAGGAGTACCAAGAAGCTCAAGAAAAACTGCTTACCTTTAGCCCTAATGTCATCAATATCTTCTAGCACCGTATCATCGACTTTACATATGTGTAGTATTTTGTTGCAATCCCTCCTGATTTTAGTGGACAACTAGAAGAATCTTGTATTCCTATCACCTTCTTTAATCCACTTAATGCTTAATTTCTACAACCAAAAGATCTCCTCCATCCTAATAAATTTTTTATGTTCCTCTAGGAGCTTGAGATCTTTGTCTCTAATTTCATGAGTATAGCCTGAATTAGAAATGAGACCCTCAATATGCTTCAACACCTCTTCCATTTTTCTTTTGTTAACAAACAAATCACCCATCGCTTCCCTATTCTATATTTTAGCTCCATCCTTACAAATTGCAACTTATTTTCCCCTATAAATCTTTTACATCCTCTAACCCTTGTACTCCACCATTTAGCAATTAGATTTTCAAAATTTGGGTGCTCAAAATAGAAAGATTTCATCTTAAAAGGGATACCAAGTGGTTTATTGGGGTGGATTAAGGAGACAATAATGAGTGTGTGGTCAAAACCACCAAACTACACCACCTTCATTGAGAACACACCCAAATCAAGAAGCTAATTGGAGTTGAGGAAGAATCAATCCAATTTGCACTGAATGAAATCATCATCTAGCCTCTTATTACTCCATGTAAACCAACCAAATTTTAGCCTAATATCCACTATTTCCAAATCATCACAACAATTTTTGAAACTTGTAGAGCCACAGCCTTTAGGGGAATGACCTCCTTGTTTATCTTCCAAGGAAATGATGGTGTTAAAAGTTCTACCAACAATCTAGTTGTCTCGAGAATGGGATGCCTTGAGATTCCTGAGGTAGTGGGTCTATGCAAGATCATGGGGGTCCAAAAAGTGGTGATGTGAAAAAAAGGTGTTTTTAACTTGCTAAAAAATGTGAAAATCCACTTTGACTTTTCCTAGGCTAGGGTATAAAGTACATGGTGCCATAGCAAACACGAAATTGAAATAGATATTCATTCAAAATGGATATCCATTATCAAATGGATATCTCCATTATGTTTAGATTGGTTTTTTAAATTTGGTCTGGTTTGAGACCAACCACATATTTAATTTAATATATTATCATAATTTTTTTTATAAAGGAAACATATATCATTTTCATAATGGATATCTATTTCGTAACGAATATTCTTTTCAAAACAGATATCCATTTCTTGTTCCATAAAATCAAAAAATAAAACCCAAGAGCTCATTTTTCTACAGTCTGTTAATTATCTGTGTGCGGGGTTTGCATTGAGTGACTCAAATATCCATTTGGGAGTCAATTTTTTTCTCAAATCAGTCACATTTCCAAGGTATTTATAATATTTATTGCTTTTTTTCAATTTATATTAGCTTTGCATTATTTTTTTGAGAATTTTAGTCAAAAATAGGATTTTTAAAAGGTTTTTTATTGCATTAAAATGATTGTTAATTTTTTAAAAAATTATCAATTAACAGGCTTAAGAATGGTTGATCCCAACCCCACTCAACTTGAATACCCTAACCCCATTCAAGATGAAAACCCTCCAAATACTCCTTCACCACAACTAATGTTTCCAAACCAAAATGTGCCAACAATACATGAATCTATTCATAGAAATTTAGATCAATCAAGAGAAACATATGTTGAATCTATGAGATACTCACTAAGATATTAGATATGAAAAAACACTTTAGAAACAATCATTTCAAATGTTGACTTTGGAAAATCAACACAATAGGTTTACACAGTGGCGATAGTCCAAGAGGTAATTTTATGCCAATGGGTTATCATATGATGAAGTGAGGGAACTTGATATTGACAAATCCAAATTAGCCCAGTTATTTATCAATCCAAAAACACATAGCCCGTAAATGTGTGGAAGGAAAAATTTTCAATTAAATGGTGCACACATAGAGGGATATTAGCTAATTTATGGAGACGTTGGTGGATGGTTTTTGATAAACCACCCAAAAAAAATCTTGATGTCCCTCAGTATTTCCTCTGAAAATTATATGTCGAGCTTTTCCTAGGGAGGCATGTCAATTACTTTGACATGCGAGATTTCTAGGGTGTGGGTAAAGGGATGCCACAAGATAGACCTAGAGCACACTGAGTCACCCTAGTTCTTACTACTCTACCTATTGTTGCCCCAGCTCTAGTACCTTACCCTGAGATTGCTTTAGATGTAGGGATTCAAAGAATTTTTTCTTACATTCATTGAGTGATCATTTGATCATGCAGAGCAAGCATGTTGCATAGCCATATGGCGGTGTATACCATCATGATGGTGATGCGCCTATTGCATTAGCTTCAACTAGTACACCATCCTCTTTGCAACATATTTGTGTGCCCCATTATTGCATGATGTGCCACAATATATGTTTGGGTCCTATTTGATACTCCACTAGATGTAGGAGTTGATAGAGCACAGAGTGGACCATTTCTAGGAGAGACATCAGGTGCCATAGAAAATGTTGAAGCACTGGTAAGAATTAAAGTAATTTCATAGTGTGTTTTATCTAAATTCTTTCATATTTTATAAGAGATGTTTGTACTAATATATGTTTATGTTCTGGAATCTTTAACAGTTGTTGAAAGAGGACTAGATTTCCCAAGTGCAAGAGGCTACACAATCAGCCATTTCATTTGGCCTAGGGACTCAATATACAACATCATCTAAATTGTTATTTAGATGTTAATTTTTGAAATCTATTATGTTTAAATACATGTAAGTTACATAGATTGATAGTCTAATGTATTCTTGTCTTCTTATGTAGCAACTTGGTACTTTTATAGCCATGTTGACTGAGCCTAACCCATTGGAAGAAGTTGCACAACAAGTTTTTTTTTTTATATTCTTGACATTATGATTATATGTGCATGTACATTTAAATTATGTTACATTCTTGTCATTTTTTATATAGAAAACCATCTTAGCTGCTTCATCCACCATGAACTCATCTAGTGTAGAAGCATCATAATGGGTATGTCTTTATTTTATATTGCAGATATTTATTTTTAGATAGGAGTAGATATATGCTTAGTAAATATGATTATTTGTCAACAATTATATGCTAATTCATATCATTTTTATTTTACCTGCTATAGTCCTTTGCCTGATTCAACAATGTGATGAGTGTGGGACCATTTCTTTATATGAGGACTTTTGATCATCCTAAGGGACAATCATAAGTAGAACATCCTACAAAAAAGAGAGCAAGACTTGAGGTAAACAAGAATTTCATTTTTGATATATATAATATAACTCAATATAGTGATTTTGATGTTAAATTCATAATTTATAAATTATAGTATATAAGTTTCTATTTACTAGTCTATCTTGTCAACCATTCACATAATTAATCTAATTTGTGGTTTGAATTGTTATTGTGCAAAAAGCTTCAAACAACTAAGTTCTTTGAGGAGGCTTGATTTTGAAGGTCCAACACACGATTAGGATTTGATATAGATTGATATGTATTTAGGGTTTGATAGATCTTGAGATGGCATATATGCCACAATTTGTAAAACTTGTTCTAAGTAGGAATATATGCCAAATTTGTAAATGGACAAACACAATTATTCTCCATTTTGATATATAAGAACTGATATTCAATCTAATTTATTTGTTGTGTGCATGTCTTTCTAATTTGAATCTTCAAAATGTAATGTATAATTATTCTAGAATGGTTTAAATTTATGATCAATAACATGTTATAGGTTAATGAAATTTCATTTTAATAGAACTTATGAATTATAATTGGTAATCCATCCATGTTAGAGTTCATTCATATTAAGGTTCACATACATTACATTCCATGAGACCACATTTCTTTGAGGAGTCGTTTCAAACAATTCACCGCCTTTTCTATTGTACCACATTTTTCATACATGTCTACCAAATCATTTTTATCGAACACTCAATTTGAGAATACACATGATTTTAATCTCTCTTGAATGAATTTACATTTGACATTATTTTGTTTTTTGAACTCTTGTAATGAAGTGGGTAGCTAATTTTTTTTCAAAAGAACTTAAAATTAATGAAAAATGGTATGAGAATAATTGTATAATATTTGTTGAGAAGAACCATTTGAAAATATGCCTCAAAGAATTGTGGTCTCATAGACAAGGAAAAAATATGAAAAGATCATATTATGATAATCTTATGGAATTGATTCTTTTGATTGAATAAACACTTCAAACAAATGGATACAACTTAATAAAATATATGTCATTACAGTGTTCATTCAAAAGTAATATAATCATCTTGATAAAAATCAATGTCACTCAATGGTGCTAAACACTCTATACAAACCATATGAGTGATGCAACCATCGAACAAAACCTTTACAACTCAATGCAACATTCATTCCATTAAACCTTCAAGCTTAATAACATGTGAAAGGTATAAAATCATCATGAATAAGAATCACTATCTTTCAACCATGATACATGAACAAGAACATTATCTACACCATAGGGGTTTGATGCAATCTTCAAAAAAAGTTCTTACAACTAAACAAGATACATGTTTATTAGATTGTTCATGTGAAATCAATACAATAATTATGATCAACAATTAAGACATCACTCGACCATGATGCATGACAAAACACTATGTATGTACACCATATTAGTGTGATACAACCATTAAAAAAACCAAATACAACTCCATGACATGCATGTTATTTGACCTACCACATGCAATTTGTATTATCATAATGTACACCAATGAATGTTCCTAACAATAATGCATGAATACACAAAACAAGCATACCATATGGGCTTGATGCACACTTCACACGAAAGAAATAACCTCATATGATATTTTCATATATGTCAATCAACCTTGAATTGCACCAAACTTGCCATATCACAATTGTTGTCATATATTCCATTCAACCTAATGCAATTTAGGTTTTATATTTGGTAATAATTTGTGCAGGAAAAGAAAGTGAGAGATGATGCTATAGGTGAATTTAAACAAATGAATTTTTTGTCCTAAGAATTCAAAAATCTATCAAACAAATGGATGTTTTTTTCTTAAGCATTGAAATTGAAGCAAAACAACTGAAGACTAAAAATAACCACTTAGAAAAGGAATGAAAAGATAAGAAGAAGATTTTATCATCAATGAAAAAGAGGTTAGTCTGCTCTAAAAATAGTTCCAACATGTCTCTATGGGTATGTTTAGGCTAGGCATGGTCCTATTTCAAACCCAAACATGTCAAAATAGTTTGAGCTACATTGGACTGACAATATCCCTTAAGAGTCCAAAATGCAGAAAGATAGTAATCTTTGACAAGTTGTTACTCAGAAACCATGTCACCTAGAAATAATCCATCCGAGTCTACAAGATCATGTAGAGCCCCTCTACAACAACCTATCTCATTTTTTGATATCTCTAAGGTGTTTTCCTATGATGTAGATTTTTCAATTGATGGAAAAAGGGTCAGATGGAGGTAGTGTAAAGTTGTAAAGCAGTGTAACTTTTGTTTTGATCCTCATTCAACCAAACTGATAGTTTCAACATGTCCATATTGGTGCATTTATGCTAGGAATGGTCCCGTTTCACACCCAAACACATTAAAATAGTCTGAGCTACATTCAATCGGCTCAATCCCTTAAGAGTCCAAAGTGAAAAATGGCTACAATCTTTGGTGGAATGTTACTTAGAAACCTTGACACTTAGAAACTTTTCATCTAAGGCTATGGGATCATGTTTGGCCCCTCTATAATAACCTCTCTCAGTTTTTGATATTTTGAAGGCATTTTCCCGTGGTGATGACTTTTCAATTGATGGAAAAAGTGTCAAATGCAAGTAGTGTAAAGTTGTGAAGGGGTGTAACTTTCATTCTGCAACTCGTGTGACCAAACAAACTATACCAACATGTCCAGATGGGTATTTTTAGGCTAGGAATGGTCATATTTAACACCCAAACATGTCAAATCATTCCAAGCTACGTTCAACTGGCTCAATTGCTTAAGAGTCCAAAGTGCAAAATGCAACAATATTTGACAAGCTATTACTCAAACACCATGACACTTAGAAACTTTTCATCTAAGTCTACAGGATCGGGTTGGGACCTTATACAATAACCTCTCTCAGTTTTTGATATCTCAAAGGAATTTTCTAGCGGTGACAACTTTTTAGTTGATGGAAAAAGTGTTAGATGGATGTAGTGTAAACTTGCAAAGGGGTGTAAAATTCATTTTGCAAGTCACGTGACCAAAAAAAATGTTACAACACATCCAAATGGGTATGTTTAGGCTAGGAATGGTACTCTTTTACACCCAAACACACTAAATTATTTCGAGCTATGTTCAACTAGCTCAATGCCTTAAAGTCTAAAGTGAAAAAAGATAACAATTTTTGATGAGATGTTACTCAGAAACCGGGACACTTAGAAACTTTTCTTTTGAGGCTACAACATCACATTGGGCCCCTCCATAATAAACTCTTAGTCTTTGATATCTCAAAGGAATTTTCTAGTGGTGATGACTTTTTAGTTGATGGAAAAAGTGTTAGATGGATGTAGTGTAAAGTTGCAAAGGGGTGTAACTTTTGTTTTAGAACTCATGTGATCAAACAAACTATTCCAACACATTTGTATGGGTATTTTTAGGCTAGGAATGGTCCTTTTTCACACCCAAACATACTAAATCATTCTAAACTATGTTCAACTGGCTCAATCCCTTAAGAGTCCAAAGTGCAAAAAAATAACAATCTTTGATGAGTTGTTACTTAAAAACCATGTCACCTAGAAACAATCTGTCTAAGGCTACAAGATCATGTAGGGACCATATACAATAACCTCTCTCATTTTTTGATATCTTGAAGGCATTTTCAGTGGTGATGACTTTTTAGCTGATGGAAAAAGTGTCAGGTGTATGTATTGAAAACTTGCAAAGGGGTATAAATTTTGTTATGTAACTTGTGTGACCAAACAGATTGTTCCAACACATCTAGAGGGTATTTTTAGGCTAGGAATGGTCCTCTTTAACACCCAAACATGTCAAATATTTTTAAGCTAAGTTCAACTGGCTCAATCCCTTAAGAGTCCAAAGTGCAAAAAGGAAACAATCTTTGATGAGTTGTTACTCAGAAACTATGATACTTCAAAAAAAATTGTCTGAGGCTATGATATTTCTTTGGGCCCCTCTACAATAACCTCTCTCTATTTTTGATATCTTGAAGGAATTTTCTAGTGGTGATGACTTTTCAGTTGAGGGAAAAAGTGTCAAATGGATGTAGTGTAAAGTTGCAAAGGGTTGTAACTTTCATTCTGCAACTCATGTGACCAAATGGATTATTCCAACACATTTGTATGGGTACATTTAGGCTAGGCATGGTCCTCTTTTTCACCTAAACATTCCAATCATTCCGAGCTATGTTCAACTAGCTCAATACCTTAAGAGTTCAAAGTGTAAAAAGACAACAATCTTTGACAAGATGTTACTCAAAAATCATGTCACCTAGAAACAATCCATCTAAGGGTACGACATCATGTAGGGACCCTCTACAATTACCTCTCTCAGTTTTTGATATCTCAAAGATTTTTTCTAGTGGTGATGACTTTTTAGTTGATCAAAAAGTGTCAAATGGATGCAGTGTAAAGTTGCAAAGGGGTGTAACTTATGTTCTACAACTCGTGTAACCAAATAGACTATTCCAAAATGTTCACATGGGTATGTTTAGGCTAGGCATGGTCCTCTTTAACACCAAACATGTTGAATCATTCTAAGCTACGTTCAACTGACTTAATCCCTTAAGAGTCCAAAGTATAAAAAGGCAACAATCTTTGATTAGTTGTTACTCAGAAACTGTGTCACCTAGAAACAATTTATCTAAGGCTATGGGTTCATGTAGAGCCCCTCTACAAAAAATGCTCTTAGTTTTTTTATATCTCTAAGGCATTTTCCCGTGATGTCAAGTTTTCAGTTGATGAACAAAGGGTTAGATGGATGTAGTGTAAAGGTGCAAAAGGGTTTAGGGTTCATTTTTCTCCCCATGAATAAGTGAATAAGTGAATCATTTACTAAAATACACATAAGTCATGAAGTACACACATGAATATAAATTATATGCATGAAAACGCGTATGTCATAAAGTATACATTGGAATACTCATAAGTCACAAAGTATACATGTAAGTTGTAAAGTATACGCTTGAGTACACGTAAGTCATAAGTCGCAAGTCATCATCAACACCCATGCCTACAACATTTAAGATATAATTTACACAATATGCATGATATCATCATTTAAGAATTTCTATCAAATATAGGATTTACAAAATGCCACGTAGGCATACAACAAAAAACCCTAATACATAGTCATTTCCCACTAGAGGAAGGAAATAGATCACGCATTTCCTTCATAGTCAACTGGATGGAATTTTTTATTATTATTTTGTCTTTTGAATGCGCCCACTAGTCTTCCTCTCTTCACTCATTTGGAGATGCAACTGATAGAATAATAATTATATACGTTAATATATACAAATTAAAAATTATGGAATGGCATATAATAAAATAATCGCAAACAAATAATCATCACTCTTCCACAATAGTATCACATTGACATTCTGGAGTGACAAGCACCTGTAGGAAGCATCAAGATAGCAATTAAACATCATCAAAGAACATCACAATATACTTAGAATGACAAATCTATATTATTCTAAACAACCTAAATGATAATCAAAGAAAATCAAAGCACTTGTAGCAACCTATAACACTTGTAGCCAAAGGTTCAGAGCTTTCTATTGTTGCAGTAACTTCATGGTCCATCATGTCATGAACATTAGAATATACTTACAATAACAAATCTATATGATCACAATAGAAATGATGCTTAGAATAACGATTCTATATTATTCTAAACAACCTAAATGATAATGAAATGGTAATGCAAACTAGAAAAGATGCTTAGAATAACAAATCTATATTATTTTAAACAACCTAAATAATAAACCTTAGAAGATAAACAATATGAAAATAAGATGAAAAATATCATACTTGTCCCATACAACAAATGATGTGCTACTCAAGTGTGTGTAAAGGGTCCTCTAGATTACCTTCATAGTATCGAGTAATGCTTCATGATCAAAACTACTAATTGTCAATTATTCCTGTGTTTTTGGTCTAGCATGATGTCTCAATGATTTAACATTTGTTACTATAACAAGGTACAAATACATGATAATGGTTTTGTGTTTCTCATAGTCTCCAAATGCAGGTATGTGATTCTTTCTAATTGTATATGTTTGCAGCCAAGTTTTAGAAACAACAACTGAACCTATATGATCATAACTTTTTTATCAACAACTAAATATACTTAGAATCACAAACACAACAAAAAATCACACAATTATTCCATTATGCAAGTTAAATCAACATTCCCCATAGAGTTCATTTGAAATGCACAAAATAAGAAATAGAATGAAGAACACAAACAAAATTTATCAAATCCTATTTAATGCAACAAACTCTGAATCCCATGGTGGAATTGGTGCCATTTTGATGTGGAAAATGGCCCTTTCCCAATCCCTTGTAAGCTTGAATGATGACTTTATGAAGATTTGATGCTCCTTGGTTGAATTCTTGCATAACCTAGCTATGAAAATGTGAAGATGGATGAACAATGGATGAGCAAATTCAAAATCTAAAGATAATGTCTTTGCATCAAGTTTTGGATCCAAAATCCAAATGAGAGCCTCTTATTTATAGATGAGAATGATGGAGGATGAGGAAAAATGGATGAATGTGGGATAAAAGACCAACCAATAGCATTAAGCCACTTGTCAACATGTGAGTGGACAAAGGTGGAGCACATTTTGGTCATTGTGCAATTAAATGCAATTAGGTGGAATTTCAAAATGGATGAAATGAAATGTTGGAGGCAGGAGAAAATGAAGTTAATGCCACTTGGATCAAGGCAACAGGACATGTAAGAGGTCTAAATGCCTTCTTGGATGTACAAATCCTTTTGGAGAGATTTTTCAAACTTGGAGAATATTCCCTTTGATGCCTTTTTTAAAGTAATTGAAGATTTTAATAAATCAATTGAAATTATTTTCATGAGAAAGTTGCAAAATCTAGAGGATTGGAGTGATTAAGATTAAGATTAATAAGGATTTGATTAATTTGAAAGGAGATTAGTTGATTTGACCATTTTGACTTAGATTTTTGGATTGAAATAAATCAAAATGAGAGGAAAATGATTTAGACTTAAATAAATATTTCAATTGATTTAACCAAAGGGGATGATGTTAGATTAAATCAAATAAGGATTAATTTATTTAATTTAATAGAATGAATTTAGAGATTTAATTAAATAAAATGAATTATTTAATTAAATGGAGACTATAGGATTAATAAAATGATTTATTCAATTAACAAGAGATGACTTAATTAGATAAATAATGATTTATTTAATTAAGAGATGAAATGTGATGAATTTAATAAAATACAGATTATTTGATTAAACAATTAGCAAAGGAGATGATTTGGGATGAAGCAATCTTAGTAATCAAGATCAAGTGTAATCAGTACATTTTCCATGTTTACATTTTGCCCCTCTTTTGAGCAATGTACCTGATGCATTTGTTCAAAGAATAAACTTTCCATGATCAAAATTTTCTTGATGTTTTAAATGCCCCACTGCTGCCCCGACGAGAAGAAACATGTTAAATATACTACCCCCTCGAGAGATTAGACAAAAAATTCAATTTTTGGGTGATCTCGTGAAAAAAGAGGACAAGGTGCCCGACAGGTCAAGAAAGGCTCTGGGATGCCAAAAATGTGCAAAACATGAAAAAAAGATGTAAAATAGCCTTCGGTTGGGAAAAAACGGGACTGGGGGTTCAAAGCCCTAGTTGGACGACTAAAAAAGGTCAAAAACCCCTAAATTTCAAGCTTAAATAAGCCTCAAGGGGCCACTTCCAATTCATTTGCACACCTAGCCTTTAGAGATTTGTGAGTTTTGAGCTTTGAGCATTGATCGAGATGGTGCAATGTGTGCTTCCATGATACATTTTTTAGCATGTTCAAGTGTACCAACAACCTCCAGGCATAGGACTAGCGGTATGTCACCTTGTCCTATCCTTGTTTTTCAATTTTTGAGTGCATTAATTAGGGTCTAGAGGTCAACCAAGTCAAGCGACACTTTTTGGAGCCACTGAAAACCTTAAATCAGTGCCGCACAAGCTTAAAGTGTGCCACTAATGAGAGTTGCACCATGATGGTCCAGTTTAGAGTTTAGGGTTTAGGTGTCAAAGTCCACCACCCTTGTAAATAATGTCGCAGAAATTTAGTTTGAAATTTAGGTTTAGGGGTCAAATCAGAACATTGTCAAAGTGCACCATGGCGATAGAGTTTGGGAATTTTTGGTCTCTAGTGGTGCAGTTTGGAGTTTCCAAATAGCAACGCATTTGTTGTTTCAGGCACACAAACTCCAAGAAGGATCTCAACCTTTTTATGAAACTTGACGTGATGAATTTTATGATGTAGGAGGACATGGAGCTAGTCCATTCACGAGAGCATAGGTCCTTGATTCTGAGTAGATTGACTTCAAATCCCCCTTTGCACAAGCTACTCCAGGAGCACTTGGGAGCGATTTGGCTTTGGTATGTTGTGTATGCCCTAGCCATCTGGACACACCTTGGCATGATGACAGCACTGGCAGAGTGCTAGAACAGTGAGACGTCCTCATTTAATTTCACTACAGGTGAGGTGACAATGACCCTAGAGGATGTGTGGCATATTCTTTCTTTGCCTATCCATGGAGAGTGAGTCATCTATAATGTGGATGGAGGGATAAAGGCCTATTATGATGTCATGGGCCTAGATGAGATCATTTTTTTCAAAGGGAAAAATCAAGTTAGAGCAGTACAGAGGTCATGTATCATCTTTTCGATTGATTGTAGCTATGACTATCTTAGAACTTGTGGCACCAGATCAGCATGGGCAGTACTTCAGCTTGGGATGGGGTCTTTCCTGGGATCGAATGCTCCAACGGAGAGAGTGCTTCACATTGGAGAAGGGCTATCAGATCAAGAGTTACATTACTACACATCTAGGACTGGGAGCACATTGCAGTGCTTCGCCCATGAGTCACACCTATCAACATGGAGCCAGATGACCCAATCATTTGGAGATACAGGGGAAACTGACATCTTACATTAGCGGAGGGTCATCGATGAGATGATAGTTTTTACTTGGAGGCCTTGGCTCAACATGCCTTCCTGGTACAATGATGTTCAACAATTGTTCTTCACCAAGTAGGACCATCTTATGTAGGGTAGGGAGCACATGATGATAGAGTGTTACCTATCAGATCAAGTTGCTCGACAATTTGGGGATGCACAGGACCAACCCGATGACCAGTACATGGCCATATTTGTGTGTACTACAAGAGAGACCACCTAGGGCCGATCAATTCTAGCCAAGGATGCAGTGGACAATTTTAGCCAGTTAGAGGCTAGACCATGTCCATATGATCAGGGGCTGGTAGACCCAAGGATGACACAAGCCTATAGAGATTGGTTTTTTCCTCCCCTAAGATTGACAATTCCAGGTGCACTGATACTGTGGAGGAGACCCAGAGGTTGGTCAGTAGGGTGGGGGTAGGGGCAAGGAGGCAGAGGAGATAGTGACAGAGATAGGGATGGTGATGGAAATGGTGGTGGGGGAAGAGGAGGAGGTCGAGGAGGAGGTGGACCACCTCCGTGACATCTAGAGTAGTAGCCTGAGCAACATAGGGATCAGAGGGATGCCCCTAGAGATGGGCATTAGGATTAGCCTAGGGATGGTTGCAAGGACCAGGATAGGTAGTGGGACCCACCAAGATATGGTCATCAAGAACAACCACTAGTCCAGCCACCACCACAGTCAGGCCTGAGGGACAATCAAATTTTGTAGTTATAGGCTCAAATACATGTGTTTACCATAGAGAGGGACCAAGCAAGACAACAGGTCTTGGCCTTGATAGCCGAGTGAGATAAGGCCATCCAGCAGTGATAGGCTGCCGAGCTGTAGGCAACACAGGAGATGGGTTGATGACAGTAGCTAGAGAGTAGGGCTACATCCTCCTCTAGGAGCACAGTGTCTATGCGGGCATATCAAGAGGCCATAAGAGAGAGCGAGTACTATTGGGTGCATTATCACCAGGTAGTGCCTCAAGCGACACAAATTTCATATTATTCATAGCAGACTGGATACAGGCCTTTAGAGGATCATAGGGAGAGGCTAGCTGGCGAGGGGTACAGCCAGCAGGGCTAGCTCATTTCATTTTATCAGAGACACTATTCTTTTGAGATCCACGGGCTTGTTTTAGATAGCCCCGTGAGCGATTTTACTATACTTATTAATATATATATGATCCTGATTTTTTGTACTATGACAGTGTATTATTATTTTGATGATATATGAGATGATATGGTTTGATCCAATTTATGATGTATTCATTCTATTTATGCATGATGCAATGTTCTATATGTGATGCAATGACTCTATTCTATGTGATGTATGTATGCTTTTTATTCTATGTGATGTAATGCGATGTATGACATTATGATGTGATGCATTGATTTATGGATGCATTTATTTTTTTAGTATCTTGTCTTATGCACTTTTGATGATGATATTGTATGGATAATGCAAATGTTATGATATGTGAATCTTAGACTAAAAAATCTATATTATGCACCTAATGGATGATGATTTTATATGCTATGATCATGAGATGTAATGACATTTTCTTTTTCTTTTTCAACATCTTTCTCATGTATGATATGGTGATGAATTTTTGGATGACATGATGATGCACATGATGTGATGATACTTTTATTATGATACCTATGTGATGATGCATTTAATGATGATGCTTATGACATGATATGATGCACACGTGATGTTCTATAATTATGTAATGGATGCAAATGTATGGTTCATGAAATGCTTAGAATAACCAATCTATATTATGATGCTAATGATGAAATGCAATGCATGTGAGATGATCAGTGTTTCCTATATGTCATGATATGATATGCATTATGCTGATGGTTTGTGGATGCAGGATGGATGCAATAGTGATGATTTATGATTAACTATCATGGTACCATGTTAGCACGGAGAGAAGCAAGAAGAAATAAGAGAATCCAACAAGTCAAAAGATGATGACGATGATGATTATTTTCTTACCAAGGATTGGGACTTTAAAAGGGC
Organism: Sequoia sempervirens; assembly: GCA_007258455.2. NCBI lineage: Eukaryota > Viridiplantae > Streptophyta > Pinopsida > Cupressales > Cupressaceae > Sequoia > Sequoia sempervirens. Next base: position 181,336,163 of record VDFB02373365.1, read on the forward strand.
CATTTACCTTATGTTTGATAATACACATAGGAACGATGCATCAAGGTATAAAGAACCAGGATAGCGTTGCACCTAGTGTGATGGACTTTGACTTGACAATCAGATAGGAGTACTCCAGTTCACACCTAACACACAAAACCTTGCTCAAAATGTAGTTCAGATATTCCAAACATCTCAGACCAAAACATAGAAAGGAAATCCTTCCTATGTGGTCAACAAGATATCTAAAACAACCTCCCTACACCCAAACAAAGCATGTATGACCAAGGTTATATTACAAAAGTATCCAACAAGCATAATAGATAGAAAGATAATGATCATTGCTTGATTTCTTTCTCTCTAAATCCCTTCATTTTAGGACATCATCGAGAGGTCATTGCAATGAGTGCAATAAGATAAGCCAAAAGACAAATATCAAGTAAACAAACAAGCTAATGTTCTTCATACCACTAGCCGAGACTAAACTACGATGATGCCTAATGTTGATGCCCATTGTAGGAAGGATGCATCCTAGGACATGATGTTATCAAATGATTTGGGATTGACTGGATGGTGTATACCAAGAGTTGACCAACTTGTTTACTTACTAACCTAGACTTGAGACCCCGACGTTTGTGTTTTCACTTATAACTTGCTAGACTTGTTTCTGACTATTTCACCAAAGGTTGAGGGTGATGATTGATTTATTATGAGTAGATGTTTATTGTGGGTGAAAGCGAGATGGGATGGATGAATTTTCTCAAATATTTAGATGTTTTTGAAGTTTTGAAATATTTTGAGGCTATTTTGGTATTTTTGAGGTTTTACAAATGTTTTGATTTTCCAATTTTCTAATGTTTTCGGGGTTTTCTAAGATTTTTACCAAGAGACTAACCTAAAGACCTATCCTAGGGGCCACGGGGGTTAATAAACCAGATTAGCTTTGCCTACGTTATACATGTAGAGACCATGTAGTTCGACTGACACACACTTGATTATTGTTGAGATATGAACAAATGGATTGCCAGTTTATTATGACGGACTCCTAAAGGACTGACCTAAGTGTCTCGGGGGAAGATCAAAGATCAACCTTTCCTACGTTTAGAGCTCAGAGACCCGTAGTTTGACAAGATGACTTCATTTTTGAATTTTTAACTTTTTGACCTATTTTTGGATTATGATATGTTTTAAATGTTTTTGGATTTTCTGATTTTACGAATGTTTTTGGATTTTATGATTTAGGGAAGACTTCAAGAATATGCACAAATCTGATCTGATGAGAACATGCCCCTAGCATCATGCAATAGACTACTTTGTTAAAGGCAAGACAAACTAACCTTGAGAATGGGCTGAATAGTACTAGGAGGGATCATGATATGAACATAGGACCAAGCTATGATGCAGATGCGGACATATGATGGATAGAGATATGGATGATGGAATTGTGATGGATGGATGATGCAGAATGAGCTGTGGATATCCTGGTGGATGGAAAGTGCTTATTTATACAAGGCACCTATTTTCCAAGTTTTCACCAAGGTACTTGCCCAAAGCACCACCGAAGTGGTTTTCATTAGAGGATGATTTTTCTCTTTATTGTTTTTAATCCTTTTTCTGATTTTATTTTTTTGGATTTTTGTATTTTTGCATTTTTTTATTGTCACCAAGATGCCTATTTTCCAGGTTTTTATTAGGGTGACCATTTTATTAGGACATTTTCTCATTTTTTTTATTTTTTGGGTTTTACACCCTGCAAAATTAGGCATATCTTTTTTTTAGATGAGAGTTATTCATGGGCTCCTGCAGAGGTTTGTCTTTTGGTGTTGATAACTACTATGCCCCTAACTTATAACTTGTTGTGATGATGAATGGTCCCAACCACTTGGGTTCAAATTTTCCTTTTCCGTATGGATTTGGAACGTTCTTTTGATTCTCCTTCAACACAAGTTCTCCTACATGGAATTTTTGATTCCTGATCTTCTTGTTATCACTCCACTTGAGATGGTTCTGGTACACTTACAAATGGCTTAAGGCATCCATACGATGTTCATCCAACAATTCCAGCTCGTTTAATCTTGACACCTGATACTCTTCATCCGTGACGAGATTCTACAGTGATATCCTCAATGATAGGAGATCGATCTCAATGGGTAATATGGCTTCTAATTCATAGACCAAGGAGAAAGGGGTGGCACCTATTGGTGTGTGGATGCTTATTCGGTATGCCCATAAGTTGGGATTTAGCTGCAAATGCTAGTCGCGACCAGCATCATTGACTATTTTCTTGAGAATTTTTAGGATGGTCTTATTTGTAGCCTTAGCTTGGCCATTTCCTTGGGGGAAGTATGGGGTGGAAAAGTGATGTTGGATATTAAACATATGGCATAGGTTGTGAACATCCTAATTCTTGAAAGGTGTCATGTTATCTAAGATAATGGCTTGAGGGACACCGTAGTGGAAAATTAGATGGTTCAAAATGAACTTTGATATCTACTTTCCTATGATATAGGTCATGGGGGTGGCTTCTACCCGCTTTGTGAAGTACTCGGTGGTAGTGATGATGAATTTATGCCCACCAAATGAGGTGGGGGTGATTTTTCCAATAGATTGAGCCCCCACTATGAAAATGGCCAAGGTGTGACGATCAGATGGAACTCTTGAGCTAGTGCATGGATAAGATCCCCATGCTGCTGACATTATAAACACCTTCTAACATAATCATGTGCTTCTCTTTCCATTGTAGGCCAATAGTACCCTATCCTCAGTAGTTTATTGGTCAAGGTCATACCACTTGAGTGTGAACAACATATGTCATTATGTACCTCAGTTAAGGCGGTCAATGCCTCCTTGGTGTTTAAGCAATGTAACAGGGTTCCTTCAATGCTTCTACGGTAAAGGGTATCTCCTAGGATGACAAAATGGGATGACCTTTTGACAAAGGCTCTTTTGAGGTTTGAGGTTATGTTGGATGGGAGGACTCCTATTCTTGGGTAAGTATATATATCATGGTACCAAGGATCATTGAGACCAATGATTTCACACACAAATTCAGACTCTAGTACCTCGAATGCAGGCACAAGAAGTTTCTCTATGAGGAATTATTGCTTTGGGAAATTGTGTGGGACATATAAGAGTGATCTGATTGTAGCCATTACATTTTCTGCTCTGTTGTTAGCCCTTGGTAGTTGCTCAAATGTGATGTCAATGAAAGAATCCTTGAGACTCCACCAATTTCTTGTAGGGAGTCAACTTGTCGTGCTTTGTTTGATACTCATTATTGACCTGATTGATTATGAGCTATGAATCTCTATAGACCTTAAGTGCCATTATCTTCCATTGCATTGCAATTCTTATCCCTATGACAAGAGCCTCACATTCTGCAATGTTATTTGTGCAATGGAATGATATCTTGTATGATTTTGGAATGCAATTCCCTTGTGGGGTGATGAAGAAGATCCCTGTTCCTGACCCATGTTGTGTGTAGGATCCATCAAAGTACATTTTCTAGTGGTTGGCCACACTTAGGTTGAAGATTGATTCATCGAAGAATTATGAGACAAGTGGATTCTCTAAGTATATCGGTGCCTCTGCCAGCTGATCTACAATTGTTTATCCTTTGATGGCCTTGCATTCCACATACTCAATGCCATGCTCTATCAGGATCATAACCCACTTTGTTGTCTACCCTATAAGCATTGCTTTAGAAAGCATATATTTTAGCAGGTCTATCTTTGCAATGAGCTTTATTTGATGAGCTAGTATGTAATGTTTGAATTTTTGAGCTGTGAACATGACTGCTAGAAAATATTTTTCAATGGAGGTGTAGTTCAACTCATGGCCCACCATAGTTGTACTGATATAATAGATAGCTCTCTCTTTTCCATTTTCATCATGCCATGCCAAGAGAGTGCCGAGAGCTACCACTATTGCTGATATGTATAAGATCAAGGGTTTTCTTGGAATTGGCAGCATGAGTACTAGAAGTGTGAGTAATTATTCCTTGATCTTATTGAAGGCTTGATCACACTTTTCATCCCATTTGTATGCTACCCCCTTGTGGAGTAGATGAGAATAGGGGACAACCTTGTCTGCTAGTTGTGCTATGAATCAGCGGATGGACTAGAGTCTTCCTTGCAAAACCCTCAACTGTTTCAATGTCTTTGGTGCTTCCATTTCAAAAAATTCCTTAACCTTAGAAGGATCTATTTCAATTCTTCTCATAGGCATGATATACCTGAGGAGCTTTCCTGACTGTACTCCAAAGACACACTTCTTTGGATTGAGTCTGACTTTGCATTCCTCTAGCCTATCAAAGATTGAGCCCAATGCGGCTATGTGATCTCATCATTTTTTTGATTTGGCCAATATATCCTCCACATAATCTTCCACAATCTTGTGGATCATGTCATGATAGATTAGTGTCATGGCCCTCTGATAGGTTGCTCCTATATTTTTCAGCCCAAACGACATCATATTCTAGCAATATGTCCCCCATGGGCAGGTGAAGGTTATTTTATGTTGGTCATCTTTTGCTATCATGATCTGGTTGTAGCCTGAGAATCCATCCATCAAAGATAGCACCTCATGCCTTGTCATATCTATGATCATATCAATGTTTGGTACCGAAAAGTCATCCTTGGGACATACCTTGTTTAGATCTCTAAAGTCCATATAGATATGGATGCCCCCATTGGGTTTTGAAATAGGTACAATGTTTGAGACCTATTCTAGATAATTTATTAGTCGTATGAACCCTACATCTAGGAGCTTCTATAATTCCATCTTGACCAACAATGTTATTTGGGGATGCATCTTCCTTAGCTTTTGTCTCACTGGCTTTGCTTCGGGGTATACAACTAGGTGATGAAACACAACCTCTGGATCAAGCCCAAGCATGTCAATAAAGTTCCATACAAAGTTTATCTTTCTTTCTTTCAGGAACACAACTATAAGTTCTTGTTCTTCTGTGAGAAGTGACTCTGCATAGAATGTTATGTGTGGCGTTTCCTCTGTTCCCAGGTTGACTAGATTGCACTTCTCTGCTAGGACTGTTGACTTCTCTTGATGAATAGCATTGAGGGAAGATTGAATCCTTCATCCTCCAACACCTTAGAGAGGTTTGCACCATTCGATACATCCTTTATTTTTACTATTTTTGAGTTAGAGAGTGCCACAGTGTGGTTTTAACTCAAAGACCTAGAGATTATTCTTAGATTTTCACTTTTGCAATTGAAGGATTCAATAATTTCCCTGTAGTAGGCCTGTGTGTCTATTATTATGTTGAACCTAGCCTTGTGATCTCCATTTGGTATTGTATCCTACAATCCCATGAATTTTGAGAGTGTCTCATCATTCTCGAATGTGTCCAGAATTGGTGGTCCTCGTTGGTTGTAATCGATGAGCTGAGGGTAGACTAGGTTTATCTCATGGGTTTGATTGGTTGACTCAAAAGATAGGGTGGTAATCATGAGTATGGAGGAATCTTAAAAAAGCATAGGCAAGTCAATTATGGGATCTTCATCACTACTACACACATCAGTTATGTCAAAGGTAAAGTTATCTATGACACGACCTGTGGATACAAGTAATTGAAGAGTGGATGTTGATTGCTGAGAGGGATTTTTGACCTTCTTAACCGGGGTTGCTTTGCCACATATGGTCACCTTTGGAGGGGTACATCTAAGGCCAATATTTTTTATTCACTTCTCAGAGACAAGGGGTTCAAATAGGCCATTATCATTTTTCCTGAGTTTCTTGTTTCTATCATAGCCCATACCAAGCATCATTTGTAGACCTTTTCTACTCTTATCCATTAGAAGATCAGGCACGATCCTTTCATCTTGATATAGGAGACTGGATATGTCTCTTTCATCTACTATTTTTGGACTTAGATCTCCCCAAGACCTAAAACTAGAGGGTTCTACCTTGAAGGTTTGGGATGATGTTTTAGCTAGTTGGGGTTGCCCATGAGTCCAAGGAGATTGAGGTAACTCTCCTATGAAAAAATAACTTTTCTTCATTATGTAATCCCCACACCCATTGTCTTGGATAATGACCTTGATTTTAGATATATTAGGAATGGTGGGTGTCTTTGTCTCAGAAGTGGAGGCCAATGTAGTTGGGTCTCCATAGGGAGTGGTAGGTCTCTTCATCATTCTTTGGGACTTGGGGGAATTTATAGTATTTTGCTTCCAAGCTCTTGTAGTAGGAAAAGGGTTTAGGATCACCATGGACTGTGACCTCTAGATTTGTATATGGGAACTTGATGCACTGATTGAAGGTGGAAATGACTGCTTGCATCCCATGGATCCATGGATGCCATAGGAGAATGTTATAAGGTAAGTCAAGGTCAAGGACCTGGCATGTGGTTTCCATAATGGTTGGCCCTACTTGAATAGGGAGTTGGATAGTTCCTTGAGAGACTCTTTCTTGATCATCATTTGCTCTTATTGTGATGCCCTTACCCTTTTCAATACCATCCTCTAAGAATCCAAGATTCTTTATTAGTTTGAGGGAACAGATGTTTAGACCTGCACCCCCATCCACCAAGACCCTTTTGACTAAGTTGTTTTTATGAACCAGGACTTCAAGGTGGAGCACATGGTTGTAAGATGGTTGGGAGGGGAATTCCTGATCAGAGAATGTTAGGAGACTTGGGGTGGTGATACTTTTTACCATAGCTTAGAAATGGTCAGCACTAGGATCCATGGAGATGGTGTAGGAATCCAATGCTTCCTCTAGGATTTTTCTATGTGCGGGTGATATCTTCAGCAACTCCATGATGGAGATGAGCAAGGGTTCTTTTTAGCTAGTCTAGGACATTGTAGCCATGAGGAACAAATTTTAGATTGGAGGTGGATGCCCTAGATGGTTGTGATGGTCCAACAATGGCAACTTTTTTGTTGTGTGTGGTAAATCCACAATCAACTTTGGCTCCTTTGATGCTAACAACAGTGACCATTTCATTAATGGATGTGACAACATGATCATACACATGGTTTACATTGGCATACTTTGTCTTTCCATGGTTGTTCCCTTGGTTATGATCTGACATCAGATTTTTGTATATTTTTAAGTCTTGATTTCCAGCTGGTTGCTTAACATTTATGATCTTGTCATCGATAAGGTCTTGGATTAGAATGGCAACATGGTGGTGTGTGGTGGTGTGTGACCCTTGATTGATTGTGATCAGGTGGTGATTGCTCATTATACCATGGTGGTTTCACTTGGGGTTCCTGATAGTTCTCATAAGTGGGAATTTTGATGAGATTTTCATTTATTAGTTTCTTCATGTGACTACTTCAATTGGTTCCCCAAGGGTAGTGTACTTTTTCTTAGGGGGATTTCTGTTTTGGGGGGGTGGTCCCCCTTGATTATTTAGGTTATTGACTTGATTATTGGGTGGTTGTTGTGATACCATGTTGGCTTGTGAATTGTTTCAATTGTTGTTTTGTGGTTGTTGGTAGGTTTGGGTGTTCTATTTTGGAGCACTAATTACAACCTTAGCATCCATCACACCATCATTTGTGATATTTTTGTTCCTCACCCATGTGCAGGGTTTCTCATTATAGCTAGTGGGTGGATGATTGTCTTGATGTTCTGGACATGAAGGTGTTCCCCCTTGTGCAATAAGGGCTCATTCGATGCTGAGGGCCTTGGGGATCAGTTGGTCGTATATAAAGTGGTGATACATTGCACCTTGAGATGGAATGCCAAGGTTTTATCAAGATTAGCAATGATGGTGTAAACTTGTTGTTCTTCTGGCATGGCCCATTTTCTCTTGTTGGCCTTGGATCACCATCTTTGTAAGAAGGAAGTGAATGACTCCCCCTTAGCTTGTTTAAGAGCATATAGTTCCTCTTGACTGCCATCCATATTGATATTGAAAGCATAATTTTTTATGAATGTGTCTATAATCTCTTAGAACTTTTTGATGCCAAGAGGAAGGTGAGAGAACCACTCCATGGTGGGGCCAACCAAACTTTGAGGAAATAGCTACATTAGATACGTATCATCATATGCGACTTCCATGCAATGTACCTAGAATTCCATGATGTGATCCTCAAGGTTTCCCATCCCACAATATTTGTCAAATTTAAGGATTTCAAACCCCTTTGGGAATAGTACCATTGCAAGACTCCTGTCGAACAGATAGGGGCACAAGTTGCTTGGTGTCTTCATGGTTTTCTGTGATTGAAGATCTAGCACTTGCTATGAGAGCAACTTGATTTTTTTTGTCACTTTGTCTTGCAGATCAAGAGGTGGAGTGAATGTGTAAATTTGAAGTGGAAAATTTGTTTGAGTGATGGGTGGAGTGTTGGGTATGTTGGTGGGAGTTTGTTGCAAGCTCTGTTGTACAGTCAAGGCTTGCTGATATGCCCGCATTTTTTGTTGCTCCAACAATGCTTGTTGTTGGTCTTGATGTTGTTGTGCCAACAACGCTTTTTGTTGGTCTTCTTGTTATTGTGCCAACAATGCTTGTTGTTGGGCTAGTAATGTTGCTTCTTGTTGCACTTGATATTGTTGCAAGGCTTACTGATATGCTTGTTGTTGGGCTTCTTGTAGTTGTGCCTAGTATTGAGCTTGTGCTTGCGCTTGCTGAGCTTGGTATTGGGCTGAGCTTGAGCTTGCACTTGTTGAGAAGCTTGTGCAACATGTGCAGCTTATGTAGCTTGAGCAGCTTGAGTTGCTTGCGCAGCTTGGACAGCTTGGGAAACTTCTTGTTGTTGTTGTAATAAGGCTTCAGCTTGAGCAGCTTGTTGTGCTTGTTGTGCTTGGAATTGCTAAAATTTCTTTTGATAAGCCTATTGTGCTACTTTCAATGTGATGCTATATTGATTGGCCACATTTGGTCTTGGTGGTGGTGGTGGTGGCATATTCAAAATCATTTTTTTGTTATGATGTCATGGGGATTTGTGTGGTAGATGGTGCAATTGATATGCTTTTTAGATTGCATTTATGGATGGTGTTGTGATCACTTGGGTTTCTTGATAGCCACCTGTTGTTGTGATATCAATGGGAAAATTGGAGGATTGGGTATGATGTTTTGATTGATGATTGGGGGGTTGTTTTGACTTTGATTAAGTGGTGGTAAAGGGGAGTGGTGATGTGGATGTCAATGGTGGAAGTGGTGGAAAAATAGGTGGTGTGTTCCCTTGTGGAAATGATTGATATAGCCCACCTTCTCCTTGTGAGGTCATAGGGAGAGAGGTTTCTATGTTGAGAGGATATGCCAATGTTGCATGAAAATATGATGATGGGTCATTAGGGTCCTGAAAGGTGAGCATAACATATGGGTGCAGTAGATTCAATGGGATAGATTGACCCAATATGGTGTTTGCATCCAAATCTTGGTTGTTCATAAGGGGATGTGTTTGTAATGCATGGAGCAATGAGATCCCCTTGTTTACAATTGGTTGAGTTGGAGCAATGGATGATGTGATTTGTGGGATTTTTTGAGTGATGCATGGAGGTGTGGATGAGATTGGGGGTGTGGATGATATTGGGGGCATGATCCCAAGAGGCTTCTCCACAATAGTACTTAAATCATAGTTGAAAGGGGTTAGCTCTTTCTTTCACTAATTCAAGCATGTATTGTGAGTGATTGAGTTTCATCATGATATTGACAATTTTGTTGGGATTTTGAATCATTTCAATAATCCCATCTTGAGTCATCCCTAGCACATTTTGGTGATGTCCTCCACTTGGGCACCTTCCTCTTGATGATCTTGTGGAAGTGGGGGAAAATTGAGTGTGGAATTGCTAGACCCAATTGGATTGATTTCAGATGTGGTTTGACTTAAGTCACTCAAAGTTGATGTTTCTTTGCTGGTTTCCATGCTCTTCTTGCGTTGAGATCTAGTTTGGACCATAAAATGAGGATCAATTTTTACGAATGGGAAATGAACCTTTAATTCCTTGGACTGATCTAATATTTAGGTACAAAAAGAAAGTCTAAGATTTTAAGGATCAAAAGGATGATGATGGCGATAATGAATGATGGATGATTGGTGGATGATTAGAACTCTTATGAAACCTTGAGGGGGATACTAAACTTTAGGACTTTGGATTTGATGTTTGATTTGATTTTGGATTGATTTGATTCGATTTGGATTTGGATTTGGTTTGGATAATGAACTCATAAACTCTAAGAGGTTGGATGTTGTCCTAGAGTAAATTTTTCCACAAGATGATAATTTGGCTGTGTGTGAAGAAGGATTCATCTACACACACTTATTCAAACAAGATGATTTTGATTTGATTCAAGGATTTTCCCAAAGTTTAGAATAAAGGATTTTTTCAAGATTTCCAAGAGTTTTTTGTGAGGTGATTTTGATTTGATGTTTTGTGAGAGACTTAGAGAGACTTTGTTTACTAGACCAAGGTTTTGAAGAACATGCTAATACTTCCTATGTGAGATATTCAAACCTTTGAAAGAGACTTGGATTTTGACAATAGTTAAATAAATACAAATTAGGATTGTTCCTTAATACACATTTGTAAAAGTTAAAGGTCAATCTTTCTCTAAACTCGTAAAGCATAGACAACCTTTTCTTGTGAGCCTTTTGACTAAGACCTTTGGATTTTGCTTTTGGATCTTGATGTTTTGGGAAATCATTTGAAAAAGCACATGTGTGGAGTTCAATTGTTTCTTATCTTTTCTTAATGAGTTCCTTTTACCACAAACAAATTCTTGATTAGGTTTTCAAACTAGATGTCTAATGTCCTAATTTCTTTCCATCCCACAAAGTCTGTTATGTGGAAATCAAGGAAATTAAGGAAAAAATTCCCTATTGTTGACTTTAGTGAGAAAATTGAGATGTAAATTCAAATTATTAGAAGCCTCTAAGGATAGAATCCCTAGGACAAGCAATAACACTTGAATTTTGTCAAAGGTATTTGCTTCCTAAAGGATTTGAAATTTGATGATCATGTTTGAATGTTTGTTTTTCAATGTTTAAGATCCAAGCAAAGTGTTTTGATTCCAAGAACATGCACAACCCTATGGATAGAAAGACAATATTTTTTGAATCCCCACTTGGATAAATCCAGCTACACCTACCCTTAGTGGATGATTAGATGCTTGACCACACTTGATCCCCTCCATGGCACACACTTCTTGGGTCAGCCAAGTATCAATACCCATGAAGCTCCCATGCATACTTCTCATCTCTACTAAGAGTCGTAAAAATGTTGGGCAGCTTCAAAATGATCATTCTTACACCAAAAAATAGATTAAGGATTTTGGTCTTTAAAACAAAGGGTTTTAGTATAGGCATTTCATTCGTGGGGGATCATCCATACGACAAGAGACCATTGTTTCCCTTCTTGTCAGAACAATCCTCATGATACTTGAACTTTCCTCAAGTACCCACACTTATATACCAGGTGGAAGTCTCTTGGTTTTAGCATGTTCCCGTTTGGGTCATTCCCTTGGGTGATTAATTTTTCCCACAAGGCAATCCCTCTAAGGATAAACAAAAGCGAGCAAGCACATTTGTAGTTCGATCAATCTTTGTTGAGAAACAAAGAGAGAACACACTCGATATACTCCACTCACATGCAAGATTTTGTTCAATTTTAAGAATCCAAATTGAAGTGTGGAGGTAATTGCTTACACAACTTAATATCACAAAAATCCTTTTGATTCTCAAGATCAACATGAGGTGCGAGAGAAGCACATACGTCTTTTAGATGATATTATTTGAATAAGGGATTACAAAACATAAAATCACATGTTCATTTTTAATTCCTCAAAGCAAGAATTGGATTCTTTTTAAGCACCAAATGGATATGTGAGATTTTCTTGTTCAATTGTTAAGTCCAAAACAAAATCTATTAGGTTACCTAAGGTTCTTTTTTTATCCCTTTTGTTTTATTCTCTTTTTTAGAGACCAAATGAAATTTATTGAGTCCTAAAGCTTGAAAGATAGAAAATCCTTAGAATGGAACTATAATTTCTTCCAAAGTGTTTAAAAACACTTGATGCAATGAAATGATGATGTCATAAGGAGACTTGATTTTTGTTTTCTCTTTTTAATTTTGATCAAGCCAACCTATAAAAACTGGTTAAAACTACAAAAATAGAAGCCAAAAACTAGTTAGTGATCAAAACCAACCAAAATGAAAAAGCACATGGTGAAATTAATTTAAAAAGTTCCTTTTACCCAACTCTAATGGCACAGTCTGCACATGTGGCATAGTTTGAAGAAGTCAGCGGCATTGTATAGCACTATTGGGACTGACAACGATGGACTGTGCAGAGACCAATGAGCACGATTGCAGTGCTATTTCAACCAGCAACAGAGTTTGAAGTATAGATGGTCGACTGGCTTGAGCATCACAGTTTGAAATTCAAAGTTTTGGGTGGGAAGAACCCAGTGTCACAGTTTGGAGTTTGTAATCGACACTAAATGGTACCACTCGACTGATAGCGGCACAATTTCTTTGTTAGCGGCATTTTTTCTTGTAGACACAAAAAATGGTGAAATCTCACAAAAAATGTGTTAAATTATTCAAGTTCACCCTCCTTCTAGTGCCAAAATGTGAATTTCGATGTTAGACCTATACAAACACAACAAAAAATCACACAATTAGTCTATTATGCAAGTTAAATCAACATTCCCCATATAATTTATTTGAAATGCACAAAATAAGAAATAGAATGAAGAACACAAACAAAAGTTATCAAATCCTATTTAATGCAACAAACTCTCAATCCCATGGAGGAATTGGTGCCATTTTGATGTGGAAAATGGCCCTTTCCCAATCCCTTGTAAGCTTTAATGATGACTTGATGAAGATTTGATGCTTCTTAGTTGAATTCCTGCATAACCTAGCTATGAAAATGTGAAGATGGATGAACAATGGATGAGCAAATTCAAAATCTAAAGATAATGTCTTTGCATCAAGTTGTGGATCCAAAATCAAAATGAGAGCCTCTTATTTATAGATGAGAATGATGGAGGATGAGGCAAAATGGATGAATGTAGGATAAAACACCAACCAATAGCATCGAGCCACTTATCAACATGTGAGTGGACAAAGGTGGAGCACATTTTGGTCATTGTGCAATTAAATGCAATTATGTGGAATTTCAAAATGGTTGAAATGACATGTTGGAGGGAGGAGAAAATGAATTTAATGCCACTTGGCTCAAAGAAAAAGGACATGTAAGTGGTTTAAATGCCTTGTTGGATGTACAAATCCTTTTGGAGGGATTTTTCAAACTTGGAGAATATTCCCTTTTGATGCCTTTTTGAAAGTAATTGAAGATTTTAATAAATCAATTGAAATGATTTTCATGAGCAAGTTGAAAAATCTAGAGGATTGGAGTGATTAAGATTAAAATTAATTAGGATTTGATTAATTTAAAAGGAGATTAGTTGATTTGACCATTTTGACTTAGATTTTTGGATTGAAATAAATCAAAATGAGAGGAAAATGATTTAGACTTAATTAAAAAATATCTTTGATTTATTTAACCAAAGGGGGTGATTTTAGATTAAATCAAATAAGGATTAATTTATTTAATTTAATAGAATGACTTTAGAGATTTAATTAAATAAAATGAATTATTTAATTAAATGGAGACTATAGGATTAATAAAATGATTTATTCAATTAACAGGAGATGATGACTTAATTAGATAAATAATGATTTATTTAATTAAGAGATGAAATGTGATGAATTTAATCAAATAAAGATTATTTGATTAAACAATCAGCAAAGGAGATGATTCAGGATGAAGTGGTGTTAGTAATTAGGATCAAGTGTAACTGCTACATTTTCCATGTCTACATACAATATTTGAAAGATGGTTGTATTAAAGTGATCTTTCCATTTCATCTTCTAAAGAGGATTGTGGTATAGATAAATGGGTTAGGTACTATGGAATCCATGTATCTACCCACTCACTTGACTCACATTGATCCCAATCACACTTAATATGATTCTGAAAAAAATAGGCCAACTCTTGTGTCCATATGGTCCATGCACCCGCATCTGAGATTTGAAATGAATTCATCTTTGAAGAATATCTAATTTTTTGACATTCCAATTTGTCTCCCACTGTGCCTTTGTTAACCAACCAAAAGAACTTGCACATTCTTGAATCAAGTTTTCCTCCTCATTATAATGCACAAGTACACCAATCAACAATAGAACGTGCATCATTGAATGTTGCACTACCTCTGATCTTCATTTGTTCCTTAACCAGATCTATCTTCACACATGCACTCACACCATCTTGCTCACCTTTTCTATGACCAACTTCAGAAAAACTCCAAATATGTGGCACAAACCTCTCTATATGTATCTTTCTCAACCAATAAAACATGTGAGCATTCTTGAATTTCCCTGTGCAATTATCTGAACAAATGAGATGTTGAGCCATTACAATACCTTTTTCCTACAAGAGCTCAAAAAGGTTGTACAAACTTAGATGAATGAGATCTATCATCACTCATGTAAAAATGGTCCTCCTTGATTATCTTCCTCTCCTCTTTTGTACTATTAGGGGCATGTCTATATGTTATGTGGAAAAAAGTAGAAATTTTAATAGAAATATAATATTGTGATTTTACTTCATTATGTGGTTGCAATCTATAATTTTTAGAAAAATCAACTATGGATACAATAATTCCAATTGGGAAAGAGTCCTTACACATTCTGAATTGTTGATCCAACCACTGCGACTTGTAGCTATGCCTTGCATACTTATAGAAAATATTTTTCTTAAAATCAAAAATAAAATCAACAATACTTACATCTCTTGTAACCAACTCACATCTGGAACCTTCACCTCTACTCTTTAATGTGTATTTGATTGTCTCAAACCCTTTTTTCTTGACAATATTGTTACCAAAATCATGTATGTTTCCCTCATGAAAGCATGTTACAAACTTTGATAAACCACCATATTTAAAACACGTTTCATTTAAACAATAATTTCTATAAAATAAGAAACCATCACCTCTAACACATAAAAATGAGTCTAACAAGTCCCTGGATGACTTGGGAAGTTGCATTGCATGGCATTCATACAACATTTCATTAGTATGCATAGTAGAACAAATTTGGTATAATAATTCATGATACATTGAAAATTCAACATGGTATTTACAACATGTATTACAAACATTAATAGGTATACAATAAAATGGCTTGCAAGACTGAAAAACCCTTTGTGAGATTTAAAATTTTGGATGTTCTAGACAAAAAAAATTGTACAAAATTGTTTGGCTACATTTTAAGAAATGTTTAGGATGCGGTGTGCTTCGCTATATTCAAATTTCAAATAGCAACACCCAACGCATTTAAAATTTTTAGAAAATGTGTTTAAAGCAATTTAGAAAAGTGTGCCTACATCACCTAGGATAAGTGTTGCATATAGCATTGTGATTTAGCTTATATGGCCTAACCTAATCCTAATTTCTAAATTGCTAAGCATCACCAAATAAGCCTACATCACCATTTTAAAATTAGGAACACTAATTTTAAATGCTAGAAAAGTGTTGCTATATACATATGCATTGCTATAAATGATTTGGGTGTCACCGATTTTAATTTGGGCATCATTATATAGCGATGTCACTAAAATCTAAATTTTAATGCCTAATAAATGCATCAAAATTTCAAAATTCAAATAAGGTTTTGAATTACATACTGCTGGTCTTGCGCCTGGAAGTTGCTACAACTCTCAAACTCAATTCAGACATGTGCCTGGGAATCTCTCGATGCACCATTTTGTCGAAGGGTCAGAGCTCAAATTGCAAGAATTCCTTAAGGTGTGAATGCACAAATTAATTGAAAATGACCCCTCTTGGCCTATTTAAGCTAGAAAATTAGGGTTTTTTTTGCTCTAATTTAACCTTAAAGATGGGGTTTATTATCATTTTCACCAAATTTTCCAATCTAGACCTAATTTTGCATCATGTTTTGTGTTTTTGGCATTATTCTTACATCCCAGAGCCTTTCTAGACCCTTGGGGAAGTTTTTGAACCTTTATCAAGAAATCAACCCAAAATTTCTGCCCGATTTCTTGAGGGGGCAGGGAGTCAACTTTATCCTTCTATTCAGGCATCTAAAAAATTAGATTTTTTTATTTATTTAGGTAGCAGTTTTGATCCAAAAAGTGTTATTCTTTGAACCAAAGCAGCAAGTACCTCGCTTCAAAGAGGGGAAAAATGTAGACACTAAAAAATGTCCTAATCGATGTCATACATTTAAATTATATTTACTAACATCATTTCCTCTATAACCCATCCTCTTTTCACTTAACTAATTTAATTAACCTAGCTAATTAATTAATTGTATCATTCTCATCTATTTGGCCTAATTAATTAAATTGGGTTAATTCATATCTTTTCACACTAACACTTCATTTAATTAAATTAAATAAATCAAAATATTTAATTTATTCTCCTAAGTCATCTTATTTAATTAATTATCATTTTATCCCTCTCCTATTTATTAAATCATCTAATTTAATAAGTATCTCTTTAATTCTTCTAATTCCCTAATTGCATAAATTAAACCTTTTTTAATTATCAATTAAACTAATTTTCCTCTAAGCAAAGGGAATATTCCCATGTAATATTCTTTATCCTTTTTTTGCACAATTAAAACTTTGTTTTAAGTTACGAATTTCTTTTTTCCTCCCCCAAAAGGAATATTCTCTCTCCTCTAATCAGCTCACTTGGCCTCTTGAACAAACTAAACCTTCAACCTCTTGAGTAAGTTACCTTTGACTTGTGTGAACAAGTCAAAAGTGTGTTTGTTTGAGGAAAGTGTGAGCCCTTGATTAACTTTCATCTTGAATTCTCATTTGTTGATGAGAATCTATGATCCATTCATCCCATCCCCTTCATCTTGAACCATTGATTAAGCCTTTTGATCTCAACCCTTTGTTCCTCATTTGCTCTCCTATAAATAGGTCGCTATTTGGAGACAAATGGATCCATCTTTCAATTGCAAAGTCATGTTGTTGAATTTACTTGCATCCATACACTCATATTCACTCACTATTAGCTTGTTTTAGTTCATTTTTAATTGTATCATAGCTTAGAGCATCCATTAATGGCTTCCATGCATCCATTTTAGCTTATTTATAAATTAGGGTTTTGAATCTTTTAGCTTAGAATTAGCTTAGAATTTGTATATCTTCATCATTTAGCATAAAATAATGTTTAATTAGATTTCATTACGCTAATTTAACTTTAAATCATGTTTTCATACACATCTCACAGTGGTTCCATCATTTTTCTTCAATAAAACTAATTGGAACAAGCTCATTTACCTACGGGATTAGGAAAGGGTCATCGTTTCACATCAACATGACACCAATCCCCCAATAGAATAAGTTTCAATGGATTAGAGTAGGTATTTCAAAAGATTTTGTAGTTTAACATGTTAAGTTTTAATGGCTTCCACTTCGATTTACATTGAATGGTTTTATTGGGATTGAGGTTTAGTGGCTAAATCGCACTTCGATTCCTCATGGATGAAGTGTAGTTAACCCATACTAATCCATCAGTCACAAAATCAATACAAGTTTGTTTCATTAAATAGGCCTTTTTCAAATGATGGCTTACTAGTGAGGTTGTGATCACTATATGAGAAGCCCTTTTATCTTTTTCCTTACTAGTCTTTCCAATAGAATTTAGAGCATTGAAAATATTTTTTATAATAATACTATTTTTATTTTATTTTTTTGGTGACATGAATATTAAATTTTATTAATAATGGTCTCATTTTGTAATACTTTAGTGATTGCACAAAAAGTTTGCATTGTTCAGTTAATGTCTTACTGAAAAATTATTAATTGAACATATTGGCAGCCCATAATCGAACCGTTCGTGGTGAAATTTTTCCTTGAAGATTATCTATTATGTTGTCCTCTATTTCAAGCAACCATTTAGGGGTTATCATGTAATTAGGTTTTACATAAGGTTCATTTTCAACATTTTCAATAACAATTCCAACATTTACATTTTCAAGTTCAATGTTATTAACATTTTCATTTTCAATATTTTCAACTTTTCAATAACAATTTCATTTTTGACAACATTTTCATTTTCAATGTTGTTCACATTTTTATTTTCAATTTCCTATGACTTTCTCTATCTTTTTCTCTATATGCTTCAATTTGATCTATTATTAGTTTCCTCTTTCCTTTTCTCTTACGATGACTACTACTCCCCATTGTACAAACAAAAAACACAAATGATTGTAAAAGTTAATAAAGTGTAAAAGAATCTCCCAAAAGCTGAATTTTGTCTGATACAAATAGAAAGCACAAGATTTCACTAACAGAAGGAATTTGGGGACTATTGGAATGCTCAAAGTAGTACAATTTTTTGTTTTTTATATAGCTCAACAAATGGATATCCATTCCAAAATGGATATATGTTACAAAAAATATCCATTTTGAATGGATATCCATTTACCTTAGTTTTAAGAATTATTATTAGCATAATATTATTAATAAATTATATTATGATATATTTTATATTAGATATTAATATTATTATTAAGGTATATATTAAATTAATATATTATATAGTTATATAAATTATATTATATATTAATACCTCTCTCTCCCACTCTCTCTCTCTCTCTCTCTCTCTCTCTCTCTCTCTCTCTCTCTCTCTCTCCCTTTCAACTCTCTCTCTCCCAATCTCCCTCTCTCTCTCACTCTCCTCCACTCCCTCTCTCCCTCTCTCTCTCCCTCTCTCCCTCTCTCTCTCTCTCCCTCTAACTCTTAGGTCCCTCCCACTCTATATCTCTCTCCCCCTCCATCTCTCTCCCACTCTCCCTCTCCCCTGCTCTCTCCCTCACTCTCTCTCAGGTCTCTCTCTACCTCTTAGGTCTTTCTCTCTCTCTCCCCCTCTCTCCCTCTCAAGTCTCTCTCCCACTCTCCCTCTCTCTCTACCACTCTCTCTCTGGTCCCTCCCACTCTCTCCTTCCCTTTATCTCCCACTCTCCCTCTGTCTCTCTTCCTTTGTATCCCTCTCAAGTATTTCTCTTTATCCCTCTCTCCCCCACTATCCCTCTCTCTCTTCCTATCACTCTCAACCCTTTCTCTTAGGTATCTCCCTCTCTCCACCTCTCAATTCTTTCTCCCTCCCCCTCCCCCCTCTCTCTCTTGGGTCTCTCCCTCCCTCTCTCTCCCTCTCTCCCTCTTAGTTCTTTCTTTCTTTCTCTCACTCCCTCTCAATCTTAGGCCCATCCCAGTCCCTCTCTCCCTCCCTCTCTCCTTCTCTCTCTAGGTCTTAGTTCTTTCTCTCTTTCTCTATCTCTTTGTCCCTTTGTCTCTTTCGATATCTACCACTCTTCCTCTCTCTCTCCCCACTCCCTCTCTCCCTCTCTCTCCCTCTCAGGTCTCTCTCTCCCACTCTCTCTCTGGTACCTCCAACTCCCTCCCTCTCTCTGCCACTCTCCCTCTCTCTCTCCCTCCCTCTCTCTCTAAGGTCTCTCCCTCTCTCTCTCAGGTCTTTCTCCCTCTCCCTCTTCCTCTCCCTATCTCTCTCCCTCTCTTTCTCTCAGGTCTCCCCCTCTCTTCTACTAAGGTCTTTCTCTCTTTCCCTCTCTCCCTCTACCTCTCTCTCTTTCACTCTCCCCCTCTCCCACTCTCTCTCTCTCTCTCTCTCTCTTGGGTCTCTCTCCCCTCTCTCTCTCCTCTCTCTCTCAGGTCCCTCCCACTCCATCTCTCTCTCTCCCTCCATCTCTCTCTCACTCTCCCTCTCCCTCTCTCTCCCTCACTCTCTCCCAAGTTTCTCCCTCTCTCTCCCTCCTCTCTCTTAGGTATCTCCCTCTCTCTCTCTCTCTTTCTCTCTCTCTCTCCCTCTCACTCTTAGGTCCCTCCCACTTCCTCTCTCTCTAGGTCTTAGTACTTTCTCTCTTTCTCTATCTCCCTATCTGTCTCTCTCTTACTCTCTCCACTCTCCTCTCTCTCTCTCCCTACACTCCCTCTCTCCCTCTCTCTCCCTCCCTCCCTCTCTCTCCCTCTCACTCTCAAGTACCTCCCACTCACTCTCTCTCTCTCCCTCCTCTCTCCCACTATCCCTCTCTCTCTCTCCCTCTTTCTCTCACCATCTCTCCCTCTCTCCCACTCTCCCACTCTCTCTCCCCCTCCCTCTCTCAGGTCCCTCCCTCCCTCTCCCTCTCCCTCTCTCCCTCCCTCTCTCTCTCCCCCTCTCTCTCTCAAGTCCCTCTCTCTCTCTCCCCCTTTTAACTTATATATTAATATAAGTATATTAATATATTAAATGAATATTATTATATATATATTTATATAATATATTTATTATATATATTTATATAATTATTTTTAAGGAATATATTATATAGTATATAATTTATATTATATGTTAATATGTATGCATAGGGGAATCTTCAAATCTTATACAATAAATAAAAAATATCCATTATGTTTAGATTTTTATTGACCGAATAATATGAATGCATAGGGGAAGCTTCAAAACCTATACAATAAATAACAAATATCCATTAGCATTTGATTTTTATAAACCAAATAACACATAAAACTAATATTACGTATTATTAATATATAATAAATGTATTATATATTATGATATATTATATAATATATTATATATAGATTATTTAATATATACTATATATTATATTTTATACAATATAGTATATAAATAATATATTATATATTATATATTATATATACTATATATTATATATCTTATACTCTCTCCCTCTCTAGCTCTAGTACTACTACTAATATCTAGCTTGTATTTTGTATTGAACTTTTGAACATAGTAATTAAGCATTTTGTTATCAAAATCCTAACCTTTCAAATGCATATCCCCTCTAATGGCCTTGACAACAATATTACCCTTTCAAATAGAAAGAACCAACACATTGAATGTACCTCCACCCAAATCAAATATGAGAATGCTTCTTTCTCTAGTGAATACATTATGGAAGCCATAAGTTATAGCCACAACCATTGGCTTGATAATTCTTGACATGGAATTGAGGCCTCCAATCTTGCCAAGATCCTTTGTGGCCTTCTCCTATGCATCATTAAAATAAGCAGGCATAGTACAATAACCACATTCTTTACCTCACATTAAAATAAGTAGCATGGATGAGATCTCTTCAAGTGCAATTAACTCTCTCTCAGGTCATCCCACTCCCTCTCTCTCAAGTCTCTCCCACTCCCTATCTCTCTCTATTAGGTTTCTCCCTCCCACCCTAAATAGATAAATCTCTCTCCCTTCTCTCCCTCACTCCCTCCCTCCCACTCTTTATCTTGGGTCTCTCTCTCTCTCAAGCCTCTCTCCCACTCTCTCTCCCTCTCTCCCTCTCAAGTCTCTCCTACTCTCTCTCTCTCTTAGGCCTCTCCTCTCTCTCTCTCTCTCTCCTAGGTCTCTCTCTCTATCCCTCTTAGGTCTCTCCCTCCCTCTAAGGTCTTTCTCTCTTTCTCTCTCTCTTAGGTCCCTCCCATTCCCTCTCTCTCTTAGGTCTCTCCCTCCCTCTATCTTTCTCTTTAAGGTATCTCCCACTCTCTATCTCTCTCTCTGTCTCTCTTTCCCTATCACTCTGACATCCCTCCCACTCCCTCTCTCTATCTTATTTCTCTCTCTCTCTCTCTTTCAGTTCTCTCCCTCCCTCCCTACCTTGCCTCTCTCTCTCAGGTCTCTCCCTCTCTCCCTCTAAAGTCTCTCTTTCTATCCCTCTCTCTCCCTCTCAGGTCTCTCTTCCCCTCTCTCTCTGATGTAGAGTGAGTAGGGAAGTACACCAATCTCAAATGGCAGAGGTTCTTTTATGAGTGCTTCTCTCAAATACTCTTATCAATACCCACCAAATCACTACCCCTCTATAAGGAAAACTCAACTCACCAAGGGTCTTTGGATCTCAGAATACTGAGGGACTTAAAATCACTTGAAACATGCTCTAACAGACCACAATCAAAACACCATAACCATGATTAGCACTTAGGAAACCCCATGAGTTCTTTTCTCAACTAGTAGTCCTCTTTATCCCCAATTGCTTATAGCATTTCCCGATAGGACAGTCTAATTAATTCTCACTCACAAAGCTATATTTAGTGTAAACTATTGTTTTTAGGAAAGTATAATATGCCTCTACAAGGCCACAAAATCTTACTTCTTGACAGTGGATGGAAAAGCAACCATGGACCAAACTATCAATGTCCTCAAGAGGCCTAATTGAGTGTACTTGATTGGTTTTTAGTTACCTAGGCTAACCCCTTCTCCCCAAAGCCTTGTTACAAACTACTACAAGCTACTTGCAACCATTTCAACCATTCCTAAGTTCCACCTTGAACAAAATCTCTCAAAACAAGCAAAAATTAGACTTTTGCTTTACAAGCTAGGCTTGTCACATGAAGATGCCAGGCCTAGATCAGTTTGTAACCTCCTGCACATATTAGGTTGTTCTCCAAAACCTTAAAAACATGAAAATATACATAAATAACTTCCATCCCACAAGAAATTAGCAACTTTACACCATGGGAGTGGAAGATAGAGGCATTTTTTGGCCAAACCCTAGTTTTGAGGGTTTCTTAACCTGTTGTTGCTAAAATGAAGATATATTCTCTTATACCTAATGAAAATTCACCAAACCACCTTCAAATGAAATCTAAAACTCTCCTCTTTCCAACCATAATAGGTTTGAGCCCGTATAGATTGTATAGAGTTTGTACCATGCATTTTAGCAACATATTACACACAAAATTTCTAGAAAACAGCCACTTCTTTCATTAGAACTTCAAAGAAAATGATTCAAAAACCATGCCTCGACCATGAGAGGCTTATTTCACTTCCAAAAACCCTTCCCAATGTCCTCCAACTGAAATTTGAATTAGGTGGACGTTGGAAACTAACATTTTTTCAATTAGACCCCTAATTGTCTAGTTAAGGCAATTGACTACTACTTCTCAAAAGCTGGATTGAAATGAGGCTTCAAAGGTGTATTCAAATGTATAAAATACACCACAAAGACACAAAAAACACTAAAAATTTCAAGGCAACTCCCCTCAAGGACTTGGATACATCAAGGAACTTTAATTCTTTAGTTTTCCTAGATGAACCAAGCTTACATGGTGTGTAAGGAGACCTTGTTCTTACAACAAGACTTGAATCCAGATCTAAAACTTGTTACAAGACATGAAAGATGGTTCTTGGAACCTTATTACATCTCAAAATTCTTGAAAACAACCAAAGAAAACAAGCAATACCTCCAAGAGGCATGTGGATCCCAAGGTTCTCCTGCACCATGCACCCGGGGTGGAAGAGATCTCAAGTACCACCTAAGATCAGTTGTTACAAAGTAGTACCATGAATTTTTATATCCTCTTCACTCATCCAAGTTGCATCTTCAGGTGGAAGACCCTTCCACTTAACAAGATATTCATTATATACCTTTTTCCTTGTCCTTTTTACCTCTTTGGTGTCTAGGATGGCTTCAAGCTTCAAGGGTTCAGATGGTGGAAGGTCCTACATCAAATATTCATCAGCTTCCACACTTGTACCTACATCCAAATATCCATTAAAGGGGTACAAGTCAGCCACATTAAAGATAGGAGAAATAGCCACTCCAAGAGGGAGTGCTAATTCATATGCATTTTGTCCAAACTTATGAAGGATTTTGCATGGGCCTATTTTCTTCATGTGAAGCTTTGTGTATTTTCCTTTAGGCTCCTTCTTCAAGTAGGAAAAAACCAGATCTCCCACCTTATATTGCGCATTCCTTCTCTTCAAATTTTCCCTTTCTTTGTATTGACTTCCACTCTTCTTGAGATTTTCCTTCACTTGATCATGAATAGACTTCATTGCCATAGAAAAATCTTCATCTTCAACACTTCTTTTCTCCATTCCTTTCAGATCTCTCAACTCAAAGATACCTCTAGTATTCATTCCATACACTACCTCAAAGGTACTTTTACCTATACTCCTATTGATAGAATCATTATATGCATGCTATACTTGAGGCAACACTAAATTCCATTGCACACCATGTTCCTTTGTCAAACATCTCAAGAGATTACCAAGTGACATGTTAACCACCTCTATTTTTCCATCTGTTTGAGGATGGTAGGTTGAACCATACTACAAATTAGTCCCCAACTTTCTCCACAAGGTCCTCCAAAAATGACCTATGAACTTAGAGTCCCTATCAGATACAATACTCATAGGAATGCCATGCATTCTTACAATCTCTTTGAAAAACAAACCTTCAATGTTAGAGGAATCACTAGTGCATCTACATGGAATAAAATGTGCCATTTTTCTGAATCTATCAACTACTACAAAGACACTATCCACTCCTCTTTGTGTCTTAGAAAGTCTTAAGACAAAATACATGCTTATTCTCTCCTAGGGTCTATCTGGGATTGGTAAAGGTTGGTAAAGACCAGCATTAGAGGTAGTACATTTTTCTCTTTGGCATATTGTGCAAGATTCCACAAACCTTCTCACATCCATTTGCATTTTGGGCCAAAAGTAAAATCTTCTCACTTGCTCCAAGGTTTTTTCAAGCCCAAAGTGTCCTCCAAGGCTTCCACTATGCTTTTCCTTGATTATATTCTCCCTCATATAACACATGGGAATGGAAAATTGAGCCCCTTTAAACAAAATACCATCTTGTAAAACATAATCAGCATAATCACCATGAAAAGCATCTGAAAATTGAGAAAAAACATCAAAAGCTTTCTTGAAATCTTCATCTTCTTTATACATACCCTTAAGAGCCTCAATGCCCACACTTTTAAATTGGATTTCTTGAACCATCATGACCCTTCTACTAAGTGCATCTACAACTTTATTAGCCTGCCCCTTCTTATGCTTTATGGAAAAAGTGTATGCTTGTAGGTATTCAACCCACTTCATGTGCCTTTGGTTCAATTTTTCCTGCCCATTCAAAAAACTAAGTGCATGATTATTAGTAAAAACAATAAAATCCCTTGGAAACAAGTAGGATTCCATTTCTTCAAGGCTTGGACCATAGCATATAGTTCAAGATCATAAGAAGAGTATTTTCTCTTTTCCTCATTTAGTTTTTCACTAAAAAATGCAACTGGTCTACCTTCTTGACTTAAAACAACACCTATTGCTTGATTGATTGCATCACATTCTATGGTAAAAAATTTATTAAAATCAGGAAGGGAAAGGATAGGTTGTTGTGATACCTTTCTTTTCAAGTACTCAAACCTTTCATTTGCTTCAATGGTCTAATTGAACTTACTCTTCTTTTATCCTTTGATGGTATCAATGATGGGTGCACAAATTTGGCTAAAGTTCTTGATGAACTTACTGTAAAAGCTTGCAAGGCCATGGAAACTCCTCACATCTCCTATTGATTTAGGTGCTGGCCAATTTAAAATAGACTCAACTTTTGATGGATCCATATTCAAATTTCCCTTTGATATGATAAACCCAAGGTAGACCAATTCTTCTTTCATGAACTCACACTTTTGCATGTTGATCAACAACTTCTCTTCATGCAGCCTCCTTAGGACCATCTCAAGATTCTTCAAATTTTCCTCCTTGGACCTGCTAAAAACAAGAATGTCATCCAAGTGAACCACAACAAATTTTTCAATAAAGGGTTCCAGTACCTCATTCATTAATCTCATGAAGGTACTAGGGGCATTGGACAAGCTAAAAGGAATCACCATCCATTCATAGAGAACCTCATTAGTCTTGAAGGTTGTCTTCCATTCATCCCCTTCATGAATCTTGATCTGATGGTACCCACTCTTTAGATCAATTTTTGAAAAATAGCAAGCCCCACCTAGGCAATCCATAAGATCTTCCATCCTTGGAATAGGAAACCTATATCTGATGGTTATCCTATTTATGGATCTTGAATTAGTACATAACCTCCAGTTACCATCCTTCCTAGGGGCCAACATGGTTGGAACAATATAAGCACTCAAACTCTTCCTCACTAGGCCCTTATCCAATAGTTCTTACACTTGTTTTGCTATCTCTTCATTTTGGGTTGGTGTCATTTTGTAAGCAACCTTATTAGGTAATGTGGCACTTCGTATCAGGTCAATATGGTGACTGATATCTCTGATTGGAGGCAAGGAACTAGGCAATTCATCCACCACTATCTCCTTATACTTCTCCAACAAGTGTAGGACTTCTCTAGGAATTAATTCTTTTTTGTTTGTAGCCAAAATAGACCTGCACTTAGGCTTAACAACTAGGGAAAATCCTAGACTTCCCACTTCCTTCAAGGTCTGCAAGAAATTATTTTCCCCTACCACCATAATACTAGACCCAATTTTCTTATCTACTCCATCTGGTAAGGGATTCATGGTGAAAATCTTCCCATCTTTGTTGATTGTATATGCATTTTTTTGCCCATCATGTTGGGCTTGTCTATCATACTACCATGGGCATCCTAAGAGTAGATGACAAGCATCCATGGGGGTGAAATCACACAAAATTTTGTCCCTATACTCCCCAATTTGAAAATCTACCCAAACTTGCTCATTAACAAGCACCTGTTGCTCCCTATTGAACCATGACACCTTATATTGGGTAGGGTGAGGAACCTTTTTCAATTTTAACTTTTCAACCATTTCAAGAGACACTAAATTATCAGTGGATCCTGAGTCTACAATTACCTTACATACTTTACCATGATATTTTCATGTATTCATAAATAAGGACTTCCTCTGTGGTGGCTCCTTGGCACTTGGCACCTTGAGAAATGCTCTCATCATCAAGCTCTCTCCAAATACAGGATTAGTAGGCCTAGAAGGTGAATTTACACTCTGTGTATTCTCCTCTTGTACTAATTGGTTCCTCCTATTTGCACCTTGAGAGGTTGAAGCTTTCTTTTCAGGACACTTGAAAGATGGGTACCCAAACTGGTTACATGTGTAGCATCTTCCAGAAAATGAATTGGAGCCTCTTCCATTAAATCTACCTCTTCCATTACACCTCCTACCTTTGAATCCTCCTCTTGACTCTTGACTTTTTTCCTCTTTTCCACTTGAATCCCCATTTTGCCTTTGTGATTGGTTTCTACCACCAAAATTTCCTCTTCCTTTGGAGTTTTTGCCTCTACCCCTTCCTTGCTGCTCTTGTTTCCTCCTCAACTTTTATTCTTGCCTTACATGCCACTTGAAAGAATTCTTCTACTATTTTAGGAGTCACTAGACTCATCTCATCTTGAATTGAAAATCTTAGGCCATTCAAATATCTGGCTACCTTATTTTTCTCACTCTCTTCATGGTCACATCTCATGCTAAGTTTATGAAACTCTTCGATGTAGGTTGGCACATCCATGTCCTTTTACTTTGGGTTTTGTAGCTTCCTAAGCACTTTCACTTCATGATATGTAGGAAGAAATTGTGTCTTCAATCTGCTCACCATTCTATCCCATGAAGTAATCATGTTCTTTCCTTCTTTCACTCTTTCTCCTTGGTGATAATTCCACCAAGTCAAGGTATCCCCATTCAATTTGGTCTTTGCAAACTTAGCCTTCTTATCTTCTGCCATCTCCTTATATTCAAAGTAGTTTTTCAAGGCATCTACCCATTCTAGGAGTGCCTCAACATTCATCTTTCCCCCATACATAGGGATGTCTATCTTTACCTCGGTGGCTTTTGCTCTTAGTGTCTTCAAGGCTCCAATGAACCTTCTTTCTTCCAGAGGGATCTAGTCTTTAGGGTTGGTATCATCTCCACCCTCTACCTCTTCTTCTAAGATACTTTCTTCCTCAACATTCCCCTTCTTTCTCTCTAAGGCCTCTATCCTATCTCTTAAGGCCTTCATTTCCCTTCCAACCACTGTAGACCCACCTTTAGGATGCATTGTTCTCTTCAAGCACCTCAACACATAATTCTTCTTTAATCTTCCACAGTAAGACCTTGCTCTGATACCACTCTGATGCAGAGTGAGTAGGGAAGTACACCAATCTCAGATGGCAGAGGTTCTTTTATGAGTGTTTCTCTCAAATAATCTTATCAATACCCACCAAATCACTGCCCCTCTATAAGGAAAACTCAACTCACCAAGGGTCTTTGGATCTTAGACTACTAAGGGACTTACAATCACTTGAAACATTCTCTAACATACCACAATCAAAACACCATAATCATGATTAGCACTTAGGAAACCCCGTGAGTTCTTTTCTCAACTAGTAGGCCTCTTTATCCCCAATTGCTTGTAGCATTGCTCGGTAGGAAAGTCCAATTAATTCTCACTCACAAACCTATATCTGGTGTAAACTACTATTTTTAGGCAAGTATAATATGCCTCTACAAGGCCACAAAATCTTACTTCTTGATAGTGGATGGAAAAGCAACCATGGACCAAACTATTGCTATCCTCAAGAGGCCTAATTGAGTGTACTTGATTGGTTTCTAGTTACCTAGGCTCACCCCTTCTCCCCAAAGCCTTGTTCCAAACTCCTATAGGCTACTTGCAACCATTTCAACCATTCCTAAGTGCCACTGTGAACAAAATCTCTCAAAACAAAAAAAACTCAGACTTTTACTTTACAAGCTAGGCCTGTTACATGAAGATGCCAGGCCTAGATCAGTTTGTAACCTCATCCACATATTAGTTCATTCTCCAAAACCTTTAAAAGGTGAAAATAGAAATAAAGAAATTCCATCCCACAAGAAATTAACATCTTTACACCGTGGGAGTGGAAGATAGAGGCATTTTTTGGCCAAACCCTAGTTTTGAGGGTTTCTTGACCTGTTGCTGCTAAAATGAAGATATATTCTCTTATACCTGATGAAAATTCACCAAACCACCTTCAAATGAAATTTGACACTCTCCTCTTTCCAACCATAATAGGGTTGAGCCCGTATAGATCGTACATAGGTTGTACCATGCATTTTAGTAGCAAATTACACACAAAATTTCTAGAAAACAACCACTTCTTTCATTAGAACTTCAAAGAAAATGATTCAACAACCATGCCTCAACCATGAGAGGCTTATTTCACTTCCAAAAATCCTTCCCAATTTCCTCCAACTGACATTTGAATTAGGTGGACATTGGAAACTAACCTTTTTTCAATTAGACCCCTAATTGCCTAGTTAAGGAAATTGACTTTTACTTCTCAAAATCCCAGTTGAAATGAGGCTTCAAAGGTGTATTAAAATGTATAAAAGACACCAAAAACACTAAAAATGTCAAGGAAACTCCCCTCAAGGACATGGATACATCAAGGCACTTTAATTCTTTAGTTTTCCTAGATGAACCAAGCTTACATGGTAAGGAGACCTTGTTCTTACAACAAGACTTGACTCCAAATCTAAAACTTGTTACAAGACATGAAAGATAGTTCTTGGAACCTTATTACATCTCAACCCTCTTGACAACAACCAAAGAAAACAAGCAATACCTCCAAGAGGCATAAGGATCCCAAGGTGCTCCTGCACCACTCTCTCTCTCAAGTCCCTCTCTCTCTCCCTCTCAAGGCTCACTCTTTTCCTCCCTTTCAGGTCTCTCTCTCAAGTCTCTCCCACTCCCACTCTCTCTCCCTCTCTCTCTATCTCCCTCTCTTCCTCTCAACTCTCTCTCTCTCTCCCTCCCTCTCATCTCTCTCTCAAATCTCTCTCTCACCATCCTTCTCAAGTCTCTCACTCCCTCTTAGGACTTTCTCTCTCTCTCTCTCTCTCCCTCTCATCCCTCCCACTCCCACTCACTATCACTCTCTTAGGTTTCTCTCTCTCAGATATCTCTTAGGTCTCTCCTGTTAGTTTTAGGATCAAAAATTAAATAAGTAGAATTAAAACAATTTCACACAATTTGACACAGCATATACCTTGGGAAAACCCTCCAACTTGAGGGAGAAAAACCTACCAACAATATATCACTTATATATTGAATAATAATCAGAAATTATCTTTACAATGAGGCCAATCACAAGGCCAAATATCAGCACCAAACTTGATGCAACCTCCTAATAATAATATCACTCTTCCTTGATGATAAATTCGGCCTTCTAGAAGAATTACTTCAATCTCTATAATGATGCACTCCAATCTTGAACTTGGTTGTAGGTAAATTCACACTTTCTTGAATGATTGATAAGATGATAATTTATGAGAAACTCAAGCCTCTTTATAT
The DNA here is from genome assembly GCA_007258455.2 of Sequoia sempervirens. Lineage (NCBI taxonomy): Eukaryota > Viridiplantae > Streptophyta > Pinopsida > Cupressales > Cupressaceae > Sequoia > Sequoia sempervirens. Next base: position 181,366,252 of record VDFB02373365.1, read on the forward strand.
ACAAATTGAAAGGGAGATCTTCAAACCATCATGCATCTTCTAGATGCAATGTTGACCTTCAAAATGAAGAGATGTAACTCATGAAGGGTGGCGAAAAATATGAAGTCGGCCTCATACAATTTCTATTAACAATAAATAAATATTATTTATTCCCAAGTGAAGTGCCTCTTCACTAGTGATGTCTCCAATAAATTAAATAATCATTAGGCTATATTTTATTTATTGCTTTGATACAAGGTTGTGGCTAGAAGTAAGAGGCCTGATGCTGTAAACATCAACACTCCCTCTCAGCTAGGGAGGAATACTTCCAGTTATCTAATGTCATGGAGTCTCTCAACATGACACCCACAATGGATACACCCATATGTGGAAAGAGCTCATCACGGAGTCACTCAACATGATATTTTCCATCATGGCTACTCCCATGTATGGAGAGAACATGTGAACAAGTTCCCATCACAGAGTCACTCAATGTGATGTCGTCATCTCATGATGACATCCACCATGGCTGCTCCCAGAGGGTGGATAAACACAAGTACAAGGAAATCATCACGAAGTCTCTCAACATGATGTTGTCATGGAGTCAATCAACATGACATCCACCATAGCTACTCCTACAGGGTGGAAACAAGGGCTTTCACCTCAAAATTTCTCTCACAAAGAAAGATGCATTAAACAAGGGCTTACACCTCAAATTTCTCTCACAGAGAAAGATGCATTAAAGAAAATCACAGAAGATCATTGATGCTAATTCTCCCTCTTAGCTAGGGCTTCATTCTCCACAACTCCAAGCTTGTCTCAAAAGTGCACAAACTTCACTCTAAATAGAGGCTTGGTGAGAATAGCAGTCATCTAATTATCAGTACAAATGTATCTCAACTGGATAGATTTCCTCAATACCATATCTTTGATGTAGTGGTATTTGATCTCAACATGTTTTTTCCTATCATGAAACACTGGATTGATAGAAAGCATCACACAACTTTTATTATCACAATGAATGATAGTCAGCTCCAATGTTTGTCCAAACAATCCTACAAGGAACTTTTGAAGCCACACTGCCTCTCAAGCTACCACACAAGATGCAATATACTCAGCCTCTGCGGTGCTTAGTTCCACTTAAGACTACTTCCTGCTAAACCGGGAGATCATCATAGACCCCAAACTAAAGCAACATCCAGAGGTGCTCTTCCAGTTAGTTACACACCCTACCCAATCAGAATCTGAATATCCTTGCAGCTTTAGGTCCACACTGGAAGAATATCTCAAGCCATATGCAATTGTGCCACACAAGTATCTCAAGATATGTTTCACTAAAACTAGATGTATTTTCCTTGGTTCACACATGAACTGACTAAGAGGACTCACTACATAGCAAATATTTTGTCTAGTATTAACTAGATACATCAACGAACCAATCAATTTCCTATACATAGTAGGATCCACTAGATCTGAACTAGCTGCAGACTCTTTTAGCTTCTACAAATTGTTTTCCATCGGTGTAGACATCGATTTGCAATCCATCATGACAAATATCTTCAAGATGTCTATTGTATACTTCCCTTGACTCAGAATGATCTCATTAGGCCTCTGCCATACTTCTAAACCAAGGAAGTAATGCATGTATCCAAGATCCTTCATCTCAAATTAAGAAGCTAACTCCTTTCATTTGATAATGAGATGTTCTTCTCCTGTAAGAAATAGATCATCAATGTAAAGAACCAAGATTAATGCCTCACCATCAACTACCTTGAAGCATAGGTTTCAATAAGCATCATTCTTGAAGAAGCCCAAGCTCATCGGGTATTGATCAATCCTCTCATACCAAGCATGAGGAGCCTATTTAAGGCCATACAAAGCCTTCTTTAATCTAAAAACATGAGACTCCTTCCCATGAATCTCAAAGCCATCAGGTTGCTCAATATATACCTCTTCTTCAATCACATGATTAAGGAATGCTATCTTCACATCCATCTGATGTAGTTTCCATCCTTTAGCTGCTACAATAGCAATAATGGTCCTAATGGATGTATAACGAGCAACTAAAGTAAATTTTGCATCATAGTCTATTCCTTCTTTATGAGAGAATCCTCTAGCCACAAATCTAGCCTTGTACTTCTCAATGCTTCTATCAGCCACATGCTTGATCTTAAAAATCCACTTAGAAGATACAACAAATTTCCCTTTTGGTCTAGGTACTATATCCCAAACATCATTCTTGAGGATAGATTGATATTCTTCAGCCATACCATATCTCCATACTTGATGAATTGAAGCTTCCTCAACACTCGAAGGCTCAGATTAAATAATATGACTCATTAATGCAACATAGCTAGGAAACTTATGTGGTCTTTTCCTTTCTTGAAATGTTCCTCTAGGGGCTACAAACTTTTCTACCTCTTGCATTGTTTTCCTAGCCCATAGAGGTCTCTTTCGACCTATAACAATATCTCTTTACCCATCAATTGGTTCCAAAGGCTCAACTGGATCACCATCTTCTTCCGGTTTAGTATACTACCTCTAAATCTTAGGAGTATGGTCAACTTCAATGTCTTGAGGAGTCTCCTAGTGTTCATTATCTATCTCCATGTAAGAGCCTTTAGATTTATTAAATGCAACATCTTCTTCAAATGTAAAATCCCTACTGATCTCTATCTATTTCTGGCCTAGAATGTAAATCCTGTATGCTTTTGAAGACTCACTGTAGCCCAAAAATATTCCTTTCTTGCTAGATGGTTCCAACTTAGTCCTTTTATCTTTAGGCACATGAACATACACAAGAAAACCAAATATTCTCAAGTGACTAACTTTAGGATTCACACTTGTGAAGGCTTCTTAAGGAGTCATGTTCTCCAAAATATGATAAGGGCTTTGATTCTAAACATACACTGCCATTCTAGATGCTTCTACCCAAAGGAAGGTTTACAAGTCTTGATCATGGATCATAGCTTTAGTTGCCTCAACAATGGACCTATTCTTCCTTTCTGCAACACCATTTTGTGTTGTGCAATTTTTGCACACACGCCCCGCTGAAAACAGGGACCCTCTCTCGCTTCGGTTTTGTTTTTTTTTTGCCCTTTCTTTTTGAGGTTTTGTCTTATCTAGGCATGTGCTTAAATGTTTATTTTTGGTTGCCTAAGTGAGTTCCCCAGGTTATTTATTGAAAATCATAAGTTTTGGATGAAGTTCAAGTTTTTACCCTAATTCGAGATTTTCCTCCCTGCACGGATTTTCCCATATCCCACTTGGACTCTGGCTAGACGCTGTTGTTTGGGGATTCTTGGTCTTCACGGATTTCCGCGTGGGCCAGATTTTACTAGATTCCACCCTATCGTCAGCTTTCTGGGTTTTCTAACTATCATATCGAGTGCATTAATGGCTTCGTGTGTGCTTTGAAGGATGTATTTAACTTGATTTCTAGGATCTTTTGTGCCATCGTGCTTATTGTTGCTATTGTCTGAGTTGAGGGGTGCTTTCTTACGATTGATTGACTTCATTTTGGGACATTTGGGTTTGAATTGATCAATTTAGTGGTGATTTCTTGTGCATTCCTATGTCTATTCTTTGTGGACACCATTGGGCTTCACATTTGCTACTTCTGAGATCGATTTATGTGTTATAATGGTATGTTTTTATTACCCTGCCTTTGATTGAGTTATGAATGGCATGTTGATGTTATGAGAGCTTGTGGGATTCAAATTCCTACGTATTTGATCATTTCATGCTAGGGTTGTTTGGTATTGCATTATTTGTCATCTCCTAGGTGAGCCTTGAGCTCATTTTCCTATCTAAATTTTGATGAATCTTACCTGAGAGTAATTAGTAAACCCTAGTAATGACTTAGCAGTTGAAAAAATTGAATTCTGAGCTTGCCTGTGTGCTAATGGTAGATGAATAGGGTTTCAAACTTAGGGCAAGGCCATGTCAAGTTATTTCATCTTAAAATTGACCTAGAATGTAAAGAAAATCTATGAAAGGTCCATCCCTGACTTGTCCTAAGTTAAATTGTTAAAATTCATGATCGATTTGATGTTTGGGTAAAATCGTGACTCTCTGTCCCTTCTGAATTTTCTTTGCTGTGACCCTTCAAATTTAGGGAGATGTCATATCGATCACCCTATATTTCACTGAGAAGCCTTCCTAAGTTCATATTTTATCGCCGAGATCTCACCTCGAAAGAAAGTCTCTCATCGACATGTATTTCCTTATATGCCATTGGCAAGACAAGCCCTAGTTGGCAATAGGTCATAGCGGGCTCCATGGGTTATACCGATATTCATTTACTTCACTGAGACATATATCCTTCAGTGAGATCACAACTCTTGCCGACACCTTCGCTTTCGGCGAGACTACTAGCGGTCGCCAGGACTTCCTGGTGAAGCCTTCCTTTCTTGGCAGGCTCAGATCTTTTGTCGGCGAGACATTATGCGGTCGAAAAGACCTCTGGCTGAATTCAAAAACCTATCACCTCTCAGCAAGACACCGCAACTTCACTGAGACCTCATATAAAAAAACTTTAGTCTTGCCGAAGTGTTTTCTTGGACCCCGAAAGTCGGTGAGACACAAAAGATTCGCCAGGACCTTACCCCGACTACCCTTTGGTCATATCGATATATTTGCTTTATCCCGATCACCAAGACTTCTTAGCGAGATGATTGAATCTTGTTGAGACCTTCGTTCCCAGAATCCGCATTGCTTCCAGAGTTTTGACTTATTTGCGGATTTTCGTCAGGTCTGGATTTCTCTAAAATCTGCCATCTCCCTGATCTTCCAGAGTTTGCACTCTGCTTCATTCTTTGCGGAAATCCGTCCCTCAAAGATTTTTTAGAATTCTTATGAAATATAAAGGAACGTGAGATAATTGGATTTTTTATGATTTATGATACATTTTATGATTATTTCATGTCATATTTGGACTTCCCAAGTGGTTTATTGATCATGATCAAGTTTAATGGTTAAGTACGTGTTTCCTAGTTATTTCATTGGAATTTGATTGGTCTAGAATTTCTCAAAATTCCTCTCTCGCTCAGATTTCGCAGATGGTCGTGAATCCCAAAATTTGTTGTGGTCATCTCATATGAATTTAATAACACCCTGGCTAAATGAGATTCATTATAATGGTGTTTTGATGGATTAACCATCCTCTTTCCTGTGGTTCTTATTATGATTTCCATGTTGAGTGTAGGCTGAATCTAGCAAGGCAGGAACTAGGTTCTCAATGTCTGATGTAGAGAGGATTAAAATGGACATTAAGAGTAGGATCCCTAAGAGAAAAATCACTTCAGTTTGGTCGGAGGTGACTGATACAAATGTTGGATCATGGGATTATGAAGAGTTTAAAGAAATAATGGCAGCTAAGGATTCTCCTTTGGAGGCTAGAAGGATGATGGAATTAGGATTGTCACATGTTGTTGGTTTACCCTTCTGCGGTGTAGTGTTATGAGCTGGTCCTTGAGTGTGCCAGCCACTATGATCAGGACACACAAATAATAATCGGTCTCATGTGGTGGGATTCAGCATAAAGGTAGCTCAAGAGTTCTACGATGAGCAGACTGTGAAGTCACAACAATTTATCAATCTTGGCTGGAGAAGCCTAAGTCACACTATTCTAAATTACCCAAGCAACTATTCAGGATAAAGTTCAAGAAGGAGTACTATGATTCCATCATTCTTCTCAGTAGGGTACTTGGATTGAAGAATGTTGTTACATTTGAAAATTGGATGTGCCATGTGATTGTGAGAATGGAGCAAGAGAAGATTAATTACCATTGGGCAGGGGTCATTAGTGGAGTACTCCATGAATAGTTATCTAATGTGTTGCAGACCAAGACTTTCACAATGACTTCATATCTGGTCTATGAACTTGCAATATTCCATCCCTACAAAGGATTGGATACAAAGGGAATTTTCGGATAGGATATTATCTATGAAGTTTTCCCTCAATTGCACTTGGGAAGTTCAAACTATAGGAGGGAAAATGATGCATTTACCATGTATATCACCAGAATGCTTCAAGAAGTAGAGCATGTCAGGATTTCAGATCAAGCCAAAGAACTCATCAAGAAATATGGGGCTTGGTTTATTCAGTTCCCAACTTTCTCCTACATTCAGATTGATGGCTGCCAAAGGGCCCCATATAGACTTCCAAGGTATCCCACTGATCACATTGTATTATTGGAAGTAACTAGGCAGATTTGTCACTTTGATGCTATTGTCAAGAAAGAAAAACACAAGACATGATTTGGTGGAGATTTTCCCCTAAGGATTGGCACTGGAGAAGCATGTCCTTCCATTATTTCTGCCCAGGCTTCAGAAGAAGAAATGAGTACTCTTGGCTTGTCTTTCCACTCCAAGAGGCCAAGGTTTGATATTACAGGAGAGGCCCAAAAGAAGGCCAGCAAAGAGTATTGCCACAAGGTGAATTTGGAAGACTACTGGGCCAACTGCAGTGATGAATTTGAGGTCAAAAAGAAGAAATTCTCCCAGCTTCCAATTGAGTCAGTTCGATTGTATAATGTAAAGGTAGTTCCCGATCAATTGGAAGATGATGGAAACTTGATCCAGGATCATGCCTATGAGGCCATAAAGGACAAACCAATTGGTGATGTGGATTGGCTAGAGGAGGAAAAGACAGAATTGAAGCAACTAGTGGATCCAGTTATCAAATTTACTAGGATGTGGCTAAGGCATAAGCTGTGGGAGCTGGAAAATAATGGTGTGCAGTGCACCTATGTGCTAATGGGAGATCTAGATCCCCACTCCACCTCTGAGGAATCTACTGAGCAGGATCTTAAGGGCAAGGATAAGTTGGATTCTCCATTCAAAATCAAGATAAAAGGTGTCCAAGAAATAGGGGCCCAAGAAGCAGAAAAATAGAGAAAACCAAAGACCAAGTAGAGGACAAGGACCAGGAAATTTGAGAAAAAAGGGACTTAAAATCAAGGTCCTGAGGTTGATGTGCCAGTACCCAAGAGGAGAAGAATCATAAAATTGTCAGAGAAGGAAAGCTCCAAGGCTGGGGAGGAAGAAGTGGCCCCACCAGTGATAAATGTTGAAAGTTCGGAGAAGGCCAAGGTGTATGCAAGGAGGTCTGGGACTCCTCCTAGGGACAGTGTGCCTGAGGTTGACCTCCCTTCGGTGGTTTCTCATGAGGAGCAGCGTGATGAGGTGCATTCCACTCATGGAGTTCAAGGCAAGCCTAGTGAGTCAGAGGATGTTGAGGATCATCTAGATACTAAAGGAGAGGAGTTTCATGAAGGCAATCTCCATATTGCAGAGGAAGAAATTGAAAAGATAACACAATCCCCTATTGTTGCATATGTGGATTCCCCTGTCAGAATAGAAGAAGTCCCTCGAAGAGAAGAGGAAATAGTGAAGGTTCCCTCACATGAACAAGAAGAAGAGCATGTTAAGTTGAAGGAAAGTAAGATGGATGAGACTCCTGATAAATGAAATTTGAGTGCGGAAGCACCTAAAGTTCAGCAGGAGGAGAAACAAAGTGAGGTGCAATTGGAATCCACTGTCCCTGGTTGGTTGGAAAGAGAAATAAAGAGAAAACAAGTTGTTGTGGAAGATATTCCACCGAATTGGGATGCACTACTAGCCAAACTTGGAAAAGATAAAGGTAAGAAGAAGGCTAGAGTGATCTCAAGGATTGAAATAGATGAAGCTCATGATAGAGTTGTTCACATTGCCACCCCTGCTCTAGATAAAAATAGAGATGATGTGGTTAGAAAGGATTACAATATTCAGACTTTTAATCTAGGACCTACATCAGTCAAGCAGGACATTGAAGATTATGAGGGTTCTAGTGTAGTTATTGTGGGTAGATTGAGGAAGGAAATGAAGACCAAGTAGGAGCTAAAGAAAGAAAATGAAGATCTTAGGAAATTCCTGGAGGAATTAATGAAACCCCTACAATCCATTAACCCTTCGATCTCTACTGCAAATCCTCTACCTCAAGAGACTATCACTGAGCTAGAAAAGATGAAAGCTTCTACTATTGCCACTGTGAATTGGCTAAAAGGGGTGCAAATAAAGGGTGATGAAGCTATTAAGGAGATTCTATCAACGGGGAAGGATGCTATCATGGAAACTGATTGGTTGAAGGCGGTGTTGGCTCAAGATAAGGAGGACACGGATCTCCTTCTACAAAAAACTAGAACTATCATGGAGTGCACCCGAGATAGGTTGGTAAGTGATGAGATTCTTCCTTCCTCCAGAGCTTCCGTACTGTGGGAGTGGTATGAGGCACTGTAGATTAGGCAGAAGGTGTTGAAGAAGATTTATAAACAGAGAAGGTAGATTGATGACACCCTAAGTGGTGTATATAATGGCTCCATTGCCTTATTTCAAATTATGATGGGAAGAAGAAATATTGCACCCAAATATTTGAGTCTGGAATAGTTGAGGAAGTGGTGGTAGGATGTTTACACACCACTTGATGATGGTCCTATTTCTAAGCACTAGTTGGATGATGTAGCCACCTACCTTACAATTATTGACAAATACCTAACGTATAAGGTGGATTGGGATAAGTTGGTCAAATGGTCAAGAGAAGAGATTGCATCCATTGAGAATCGACTTAGGGTTTTTCCTTTGCCACTAGTAGCTAACTTGGATGGGATGCTTTTGAAAGTTCATGAAGGGTTGGATCGGAATTGAGACAAAGGGGAAGGCAGTTAATGCCCAACTACTTCAGGATTTGTACTTCCCCATTATCATGCCCTACATTGGTCTGAGTTGTATTGGGAATCCTGGGCTGACCTGGGTGTTGTTCGTGCATTTAATGCATTCCTTCGTTCCATTTTGACTTTCTCTTGGCTGGTTGGTGGTGCCCAGTTAATGCTGCAGGCTCTTGCTTGGCCGACGGGTTTTCTTGGGGGATTCTATATATTTGGCATTTTTGCCTCATTTGTAAAGGGTTAGATAGTTGGAAAATAGTTTGAAAGGATTAGAAATATTTAGAATAGGGAAAAATAGTTAGGTCAAGTTAGCAAGTAGTTTCTCTCAAGCAAATATTGTAACAGAAAAGTAGAATTGTTGCTACAGTGGATAATTTGAATGCAAGTAATGGCATTGTGATTTGGTGCCATACTTGTATTCTCTTGTCTTGCATAGTTCTTGTTATTCCATCTTTAAAATTCCTTTGAGGAAGTTAATATTTAGATTAGATTTGATTCAATGATGTTTATGATTTGATACTTGAATGTTATAGCAATCCTTCAGTCCATACTTTTCGCAACCAACTAATTATTAGTTGCTTTGCAAAGTTAGCCTGGACTTCATATTCAGTGTGCTTAGTTTGATTGTAAGGATTTGTTCATTTCAATTGCAATAGGGTTGTTGAATGAATGTTTATGATTTGAAAATCTTAACACCTTAGAAGATTGCACTATTTTTTGTAAGATTGCAGATTTATCTGGGTCAAGTAGAGATTGGTTTTGAGGGATTGGTCCATTCGAGTGTTAGTTATTTTCATTGTTAATCCTAGGAGTAGTATTAGATTTAAAAACCTCTTTGAAACCCTTATCTTTTGTTATTTATTTGATTATTAGGTTAGATCTAGGATTAAAGTATCACCATATTGTTAGATCAGATAAAATTGATTCAGTATTTTGCTCGTAGTAAGGTCCCATTGTGATTACCAACATTTTCATATTTTATCACTGAGTTGTTTATGCATTGTCAAGACCTGACATTAGAGACCTTGGGGTTATCTCTTGATGCTTGCTGATAGAGATTTACCTTTCAAGAGAGATAGGATATTACATTCTGTCTGAGTTGTTGTTGCGCAGAAAACACCATCAACAAGATTGGTGCTAGGAGGGCTAGAACAAGCAAGATGGATCAATTTTTGAACACCATCTCTCTTAAGAGATTTAGAAGAAGAATAATATCCACTCCAGAAGAGGAAGAATTTCATGAATTACTAGACCCTGCTAGGTCAAGAAGGACCAATAGAAGGGAGGAATCATGATCATCCCATCCACCCCCCTCATCTCCATCATCCCCATCTTCATCAAGTTCATTTGAGTCTGAGGACATCCCTAGTCCACAACCTCATTCGGTCATAAATCAGCCATTACCACCCCCACCTCGACCAATGGCTTTCTTAGCATCCAACCCATCTCCATTAAGTTTTTCCATTTACAATGTCATGCCCGAAAACCTTGAACACTTTTGTTCAAAATTCCATCTCAATGATCTAGATAGGACTGCTGAGGAACACATAAGGATCTTTCAGACTATTCTCAAGGATAGAGGGATAAACCATGAGGATGTAGCATGTAGAATCTTTCCTTATTCACTAGGGGAAGATGCATTCTATTGGTACAACCATTTACTAGCTGGATCTATCCAACATTAGACTGAGCTAGAGGCTTCCTTTTTGTAGAAGTTTCAAATTCCCATTAGTTCTAATGAGCTTTACTATCAGTTTGCTAATGTTAAAAGGGAGGTCAATGAGCCTATAGGATCTTTCAACAATAGGTTTCATCGTGCTTATACGAGACTATAGACCCATTATGTTGTTGATGAACCCACTTCCCTAGAAGTTTATTATGAGGGACTTGATAGTTTGACAACTACCTTTATGAAGTGGAGTAATAACCCCCCTGAGAGTCTACTTAATGCATATGCAGAGGCTGTGAAAGTTAGCACTAATCTAAGACAACATTTTTATGGGCCTCTACCCTCATTAGGACCTGTTGCTCACCCTAGACAAGTTCCAGCTCTCAACCAAGCTCTAGCGAACCATACTCCAATCATGAATCAGGTGCCCAGTTGCCTATGGTCCCTCACCTAGGACCTTCCATAGGACAAGTTTCATCCACAATTAGTTACCCTCAGAAAAATTTGAATCAACCTCTACATATCTAGCCTCAGGCTAGTTATCCTTCATACCTGCAAAATTTTGAAGTCTTGAACCAGTCACTAAATGCCAATGTTGTAGTAGTGTATTCCCAAAACAATGCAAATCAACCTCCATACAGTAATCCTAACAAGGAAAGACTGGATGAAATGTCTGAACAAATAAAGAAGCTGAATATGTAGGTGACTTACTTGAGGAACCAGAATAGTTAGTTGCAAGCTGCTCAGAGAAATATGCAGTCCAATCATAATAGAGAGAATCCACAAGGACAACACTTTGATAGAGGGCAACGTCAAGACAGATGATATAATAATGAAAGAGGATACAACAACGACAAAGGTTACAACAATGATCAGGGATTTAATAATGACAGAGGGTATAATAATGATAGAAGACAGAAATATGATAAGGGGCAACCCTCGGGTTAGAACTTTGATAGAGGTGGTGGACAAGGGTTCAAGAGAAGGCAGCAATCAGGACATAATAGGACTTGGAACACAGGGCCTGATAATAGAGGAGTCCCCACCCCATTGGATCAAATAGTTAGTCAACCTGTCAATCAATCTGCCAATCAACTAGTTAATCAAGAGAAGCCTCCTAGCGGTGTATATCTAGCTGAGGCTGCTTTATCAGGGTGGTGTAGGCTCCACAAAATGAGTTAGCATTCTGAGTTAGATTGTTAAGAGTTTCAAACAATAGCCTCAGTCTTTTAGTATGAAGTGGAGAACAATGCAAGCTGTTAGGAAATAGTACCATCCAACCCTTCTAATTCACCGGTGTTGGTATTAAACCATGCTCCTTTTCCGCAAAGTGAGGAAAATGTACCTAAAGAAGAATCTGACCAGTTGAAGAAAGAGGCAGACCAGGTATGCAATGGGGATGAAATGACACAGTTATTCGATGAGAATAAAATGAATGATAATGGTCCCAGAGATGAAGAAGAGGCTTATGTCAAAGAGGAAGCTTGCATTGAAGAAGTACAGACCTTCCAGAGACCTGTCAAGAAGTATGACTTGAGGGAATTGCCACACAGGTGCCCACAGGCTGGAGGTCCCTTTACTACTTCCATCCCACCAAATAATTTCAACACACCTCCAGACCCTAATGCTAGCAATAATCCATCACTGCCTCAGGTGTCCAAGCAATATTTGTCTCAAGATCTAGGACATGCTGATGTACCAAAAGGGAGAAATGCTTATGCAATTAAGGAAAAGATGGTGGAATACCTGAGGGAGACTCCTACGGATTTAAATGAAGAACAATTGGCCATGTATGTTGCTGAAGAACTCCAAAAATTGAAGGTAAATCTATCTGCATTTGAGTTATTAAGAGTTTTGTCCATTAGGAATGCAGTCTTAGGATCTTATAATACAAATTCCATGTCACAAGATAAATCAATTAGCCAAAGTGTCAATAGAGTATTTGGCTCTCAGTTAGTAGGAAGACAAAATCAGACTCATGATCAAGTCCATATGCCCCCTGGAGATACTAGGAAAGAGAAGGACAAATATCAAGTTATTCAAGTAGATACTCCCTTAACTCTATTTCAAGGAAAGACAGACACACCTCCATTCTTGATTTTTGTTTGAATATTTGGTAAGAATCTGCATAATTGTCTGTTGGATTTTGGTGCTTCAACCAATGTTATGCCTTTCGGTGTATGTCGAGCTATGGGAATTACTCCTGCTGAATCATAGAAGAAATTCACACAATTGGATAGGACTAAAGTCAATGTTGTAGGAGAGTTAAATATGATTCATATGCAGATCGCTTTTGATCCTAGGATTTAGCAGGTTATCAATATACAGGTGGCTGACATACCTAACACCTATGGCCTAATCTTGGGAAGGGATATTACCAGGGCCTTGAATGGATATGTCTCAAATGATCACTCTCATATGTGCCTTCTCTGGAAGGGAGTGCTGAACCAGATTAGAATTGAAAGAGAACCCAGAGTGAAGCACATGATTACAGAATATTAGAAAACCTTTGCTGAAATTATGGTATCAGAAGTAAGCATGGGTAACTATATGCTTGCTGCTCCTCTTAAAAACCCAGATATGGAGGAGGTTCTTATGTTCCACACAACATCTGTTGACCTTATAGTAGAATCCAATGGTACTGAAGTCCTGATCAAACCAGTTGAAGATGATAGTGGTTTGGAAGATAGTCAGCTTGGTTAACTGGATTAATTTTTAAGAGTTCATTTAGAAGTGCATTGAAGATCAAGTTCAGCTGGGAAAGGGAATGAACTTTGGAGAGCTACTCTTGCCCAATTGGTATAGGGTGCATAATGATTCTCATTCAAAATTGGATTGTTGCTTATGCCAAGCCGCAGTGAAAAAAATACAGAAACGTATCAACCCCACTTCTGCAGTCAAAAGTGGTATCCTAAATGTTCAGGAAGATCCCAAAGGGAAAAGAGTGATTCCTTTTGAAGAGCCATCCAACATTAACAATGCAAGTGAAAGAGCAAGGAACTCTGCCACTGCTGGTTGTTGGACTTTAAGATTCAATGGGTCCAAATCAAAGAATGGTGTTAGGGCAGGTTTCAAGCTAATTAGTCCAAGAGGTAAAATATTTTTTGCTGCTCATAGACTTCAATTTCACTATGCGAATAATGTTGTTGAATATGAAGCCTTGGTGCATGGACTGTTAATGGCATTGAAGAAGAAGGTTAAGATCTTGCAAGTTTTTGGAGATTCTGAGTTAATAGTCAAGCAAGTTAGGAGACAATACTCATGTCATAATAGGAGAATGACCAAATATAGACATAGAGTGTGGGACCTCATTGAAGGATTTGATGCCTTCAACATTCAGTTGATTCCATGAAATAAGAACTAGACAACTGATTCTCTTGCTCAGGAGGCAAGCACCTTGCAGCCTCTGTCTCTTTCAGGACTAAAGAAGTTTACTGTGGAGCTGACCCCAATACCCTCAGTACCTGATAACATCACCAACTTCCAGGTATTTGAAGATGACAAGCATATCTTAGATTTTATTACTAGTACTGATGTCTTCACTTCTCAAATCATTGACGAAACTGAACTTCAAGAAGCTGAGATGGACTTGGAAGGGGTAATTAATTTGAAGACCAACACAATTCCCATGGGAATGGTGCAACTAGAGAGGATCTTTGATCTGAACAAGGTCAGAGATTAGGAACAAAATACTAGGAAAGAGTCTATTAGTGGACAATGTGACAAATATAATGTAGGGTCTCAGGAGAATGTCAAAAATGTCCTCATTGGCAAAGTGTGCACTCGAGAAGAAAGACAAAGAATTATTGATGCATTACATAGATATCCAAATTTGATAGCCTAGAGTTATGAAGACTTAAAGACTTATGATACATCAATCATAACCCATACTATTCCTCTCAATCCAAGAGTAAAGTCTTTCAAATAGAGGCAAAGGCCCATCAATGCTTTGCTGGAACCCATAATACAAAAGGAAGTGTAGAAACTTTTTTTTGCAAGGATAATATTCCTAGCCAGACACTCTACTTGGGTTGCAAACTTGGTGCGAGTATGAAAGAAAAATGGTGAAATCAGACTATGTGTGGATTTCAGGAACCTAAACAAGGCATTAGAAAAGGATAATTATCCAGTACCCTCACTGGATGAAGTGCTCCAGATTGTCAATGGATCTTAGATGATGTCCTTTTTAGATGGTTATTCAGGGTATAACCAAGTTATGGTGCAGTATGAAGATAGGCACAAGACTTCCTTCACCACCAAGTGGGACACTTTCATCTACAGAAGGATGCCTTTTGGCTTAATTAATGTTGGAGCCACATTCCAAAGAGTGATGGACATTGCCTTTAAAGACATAATTGGTAAATGCATCATTTATATGGATGATCTATCTTTTCCAAGAAGAGAGGTGATCATATCTCAGATTTATGTAAAGTTTTTTAGAAATGTAGGGAGTTTGGGATATCTCTCAACCCAAAGAAATGCATCTTTGGAGTAGCAGAAGGTAAATTGCTGGGACATTTTATTTCTGAAAAGGGGATTTCCATTGATCCAAAATGCATAGAATCCATTCTTAAGATCCCACTATCTGCCAATAAAAAATAAATGAAATCGTTCTTTGGCAAGATAAACTTTGTGAGGAAGTTCATCACTGGGTTCGCAGAAATAGTTAAGCCATTGAACGCAATGTTAAAGCAGGAGGCCAAAGTTGAATGGAATGTAAAAGCAAAAGAAGCATTTGCAGAAATAAAGAGGGCTATTATTGAAGCTCCTGTTTTGGTAAGTCCAGACTATGCTAAACCATTCTATATATATTTATTTTCCTCTGATCATTCTTGTGTTGCTATGTTAACTCAAAAGTCAGATCAAGGAAGCGAGCATCCCATAGCATTCATGAGTGTGCCATTAAAGGATGCAGAGTTGAGATACCCAAGTGTGGAAAAGTAGGCCTATGCCTTAGTCAGGGGCTGTAAAGAAATTTAGGCATTATATCCTTAGAAACAAAATATTTGCAATAGTTCCTGATCCAGCGGTTAAGCTATTATTGATGTAGAATGAGCTGGGGGAACGCAGAGCCAAGTGGGTAACAATGTTGCAAGAGTATGATATGGAAATTCAACCCATGAAGTTGGTAAGAGGGCAAGGGCTTACACAGACAATGGCAGAGACAGGCCTTGACCTTACAACTCAAAGTTATAATTTAGAGGATGTTTCTCCTGGAGAGTGGTATGATGATATTGTTCATTACCTCCTAACCCAGAGATGCCCTGATCATCTCAATTTAGTACAAAGAAAGGAATTGTGCTTAAAGAGTGACAGTTTCACATTGAAAGGAGCTATCCTGTACAAGAAAAATCATGAGGGTGTTTATTTGAGGTGCCTAGGAAAGGAAAAATATGCAAGAGTGATGGTGGAGTTTTATGACAAATATGGTACGGGCCATGGATCAGCACCTTCTACAACGAACCAGATTCTGAGGGCTAGTTACTATTGGCCTACACTATTCAAAGATACACACAACCATGTCAAAACTTGTCATGTGTGTCAGATTGCCACCACCAGAGAGAAGTATGCCACACTCCCACTCTAGCCAGTACTCGAGGTAAAACCCTTTGCACAGTGGGGAATGGACTTCATAGGTCCAATCAATCCACCTTCCTCCACAAGAAAAAGGTATATCCTTACCATTACTAATTATTTTACACAATGGACCGAAGCTCTTACATGCAAGCAGTGTACTTCTGATGTAGTAATTAACTTCATCGAATCAGGTATTCTTAATCATTTTGGATGTCCTATGTCTTTAGTTTGTGAAAATGGTCCTACATTTTCATCGTTAAGATTTTCTAAATGGGATTTTGACCATGGGATTATAATTAAATTTGCATCCAACTATTACCCTCAGGGTAATGGTTTAGCTAAGTCATCCAACAAAATCTCTTGACTGTTATTCACAAATTGTTAGAAAGAAACCCGAAGGATTGGCATACCCAACTTAGATTTGCTCTGTGGGCAGATCACACCAGACATAAGACTTCCATAGGGATATCACCTTACCACCTGGTTTATGGATTAGAGCCTGTGTTTCCCATTCAGTTAAAGATCCCCACCTTGCAGTTCATTAACGAATATTATAATGAGGGAGATAAACATGAGGCTAGACTTGTTGAATTATTACACCTTGAGGAAAAGAGAGACGAAGCCTTGGAAAACTTTGCTAAACACCAAGGGGTAGTCAAGAGATGGTTTGATAAAAGAGCCAAGGTTAAAGCTTTTAGAATTTCTGACTTGGTTCTTTACTGGGATAAAGCACATGACCATAAGGGAGAGCATAGAAAATTTGATAAACTTTGGCTTGGACCCTACCAGATCTTAGAAATTCTAGGAGATAATGTTTTCCATTTGAAAACTCTCACTAGAGAGGATATCCCACTACCTGTCAATGGGCAGTATCTAAAGTATTAATTCTAGTCTTGAGTTGTTTTCAGCTCTGGTCTTGTATATAGTTAGAGTAGGTTTTCCTTTCTGCTTTTGTTTGTTTTGGTTTGCATGGGTTTTCTTTTGTTCTACTTTGTTTTGTTTTTCTTTCTTTCTTTTTTCTCTACTCTTGCTTTGGGGGTTTCTCTGGTTTCGCCTGGATGTGTTGCACTTGCATGACAAATATATCATTATCTGGAATTGTTCTAAGTATTTCGTTGGTGGACTTTAGTCTTGCATCTTGAAAGGATGGTTGAAGTCTTTGCTATTGCCAACAGTATTAATGTCAGATTTATAGAAGATTGATCACTAGCTTTGATTTGAATTTGAAATACTCTAAAATCTTATATCTCTCATATATCTTAAGAATTCTGATGTTCCTATAGGAATCCTTGTGAAGTTTTGTCAAGTGAAAAATCTTATTTCTGCTTCAGCGCCACTGTGGTTCTCAGCCCTAAGTGTGAGCTTCATTGTTCACAGGTTGAAATGAAAATGACATATAAAGAATATTAAAAGAAAGAAAAGTGAAATATTGAATTTGTTGTGCATTTTTCTCACACATGCCCCACTGAAAGTAGGGACCCTCTCTCGCTTCAATTTTGTTTTTTTTGGCCCTTTATTTTTGAGGTTTCATCTTATTTAGGCATGTGCTTAAATGTTTATTTTTGGTTTCCTAAGGGAGTTCCCTAGGTTATTTATTGAAAATCCTAAGTTCTAGATGAAGTTCGGGTTTTTACCCTGATTCAGGATTTTCCTCCCTGCACAGATTTTCCTGGATCCCGCTTGGACTCTGGCTGGACCTTGTTGTTCAAGGATTCTTGGTCTTCGTAGATTTCTGTGTGGGCTGAATTTTCTCGATTCCACCCTGTCGTCAGATTTTTGGGTATTTTGACTATCCTATTGAGTGCATTAATGGCTTCGTGCCTACATTGAAGGATGTATTTAACTTGATTTCTGGGATCTTTTGTGCCATTATGCTTATTGTTGTCATCTAAGCTGAGGGGTACTTTCTTGCAATTGATTGACTTCATTTTGGGATATTTGATTTTGAATTGATCGATTTAGTGGCGATTTCTTGTGCATTCTTGTGTCTGTTCTTTGTGGACACCATTGGGCTTCCTATTTGTTGCTTTTGAGATTGATTTCCATGTTATAATGGTATGTTTTTATTACCCTTCCTTTGATTGAGTTATGAATGGCATGTTGATGTTATGAGAGCTTGTGGGATTCAAATTCCTATGTATTTGATCATTTCATGCTAGGGTTGTTCGGTATTGCATTATTTTTCATCTCCTAGGTCAGCCTTGAGCTCATTTTCCTATCTGTATTTTGATGAATCTTGCCTGAGAGTAATTAGTAAACCCTAGTAACAACTTAGTAGTTGAAACAACTAAATTTTGAGCTTTCCTATGCACTAATGGCAGATGAATAGGGCTTCAAACTTAGGGCAAGGCCATGTCAGGTTATTTAATCTTAAAATTGACCTAGAATGTAAAGAAAATCTATGAAAGGTCCATCCCTAACTTGCCCTGAGTTAAATTGTTGAAATTCATGATCGATTCGGTGTTTGGGTAAAATCGTGACTCTCTGTCCCTTCTAAATTTTCTTCGTTGTGACCCTTCAAAGTCAGGGAGATGTTGTATCGATCACCCTATATTTCACTAAGAAGCCTTCCTAATTTCATATTTGATCGCCGAGACCTCACTCCGAAAGAAAGTCTCTCATCGACATGTATTTCCTTATACGCCATCGGCAAGACAAGCCCTAGTCGGCAAGAGGTCATAGCGGGCTCCATGGGTTATACCAATATTCATTTGCTTCGTTGAGACATCTATCCTTCGCTGAGACCTTTCAGTGAGCTCACAACTCTTTCTGACACCTTCTCTTTCGATGAGACTACCAGTAGTCACCAGGACTTCCTGGCGAAGCCTTCCTTTCTTGGTGGGCTTGGATCTTCTGTCAGTGAGACATTACGTGGTCAGAAAGACCTCTGGCCAAATTCAAAAACCTATCACCTCTCGGCAAGACACCGCAAATTCGCTGAGACCTCATATCAAAAAACTTTAGTTTGGCCGAAGTGTTTGCTTGGACCCCAAAAGTTGGTGAGACACAAAAGATATGCTAGGACCTTACCATGACTACCTTTGGTCATATCGATATATTTGCTATATCCCGGTAGCCAAGTCTTCTCAGTGAGATGACTAACTCTTGCCAAGACCTTCATTCCTAGAATCCACATTGCTTTCAAAGTTTTGACTTCTCGGTGGATTTCCATCGGGTCCATATTTCTTTGAAATCCGGCATCTCCCTAATTTTTCAGAGTCTACGCTCTAGCTCGTTCTTTGCGAAAATCCATCCCTCATGGATTTTCCCAAAATCTGATGAAATATAAAGGAACGTGAGATAATTGGATTTGTTTATGATTTGTGATACATTTAATGATTTTTTATGTCATATTTGGACTTCCCAAGTGGTTTATTGATCATGATTAGGTTTAATGGTTAAGTAGGTGTTTCCTGGTTATTTCATTGGAATCTGATCGGTCTAGAATTTCTAGAAATTCCTCTCTCACTCAGATTCTGCAGATGGTTGTGAAATCCAAAATTTTTTGTGGTCATCTCATATGAATTTAATAACACCCTGGCTATATGAGATTCATTCTAACAGTGTTTTAATGGACTAACTATCCTCTTTCCTATGGTTCTTATTATGATTTCCATGTTGAGTGTAGGCTGAATGTAGCAAGGCAGCAGTTGGGTCCTCAATGTCTGATGTAGAGAGGATTAAAATGGACATTAAGAGCAGGATCCCTGAGAGAAAAATCACTTCAATTTGGGTGGAGGTGACTGATACAAATGTCAGATCATGGGATTATGAAGAGTTTAAAGAAAGAATGGTGGCTAAGGATTCTCCTTTGGTGGCTAGAAGGATGATGGAATTAGGATTGTCACATGTTGTTGGTTTCCCTTCTGTAGTGCAGTGTTATGAGTTGTTCCTTGAGTGCGCCAGGAACTATGATCAGGACACACAAAGAATAATTGGTTCTCAGGGGAGGGTTGTGGCAAATCTCAACCCTGTCTCCATTTCCCAAACATTTGATATGCCAGAACGGTCTCATGTGGTGGGATTTAACATAAAGGCGGCTCAGGAGTTCTACGATGAGCAGACTGTGAGGTCACAAGAATTTATCAATTCTTGGCTGGAGAAGCCTAAGTCACACTATTCTAAATTACCCAAGTAGCTATTCAAGATAAAGTTCAAGAAGGAGTATTATGATGCCATCACTCTTCTCAGCAGGGTAGTTGGATTGAAGAATGTTGGTACATTTGAAAATTGGGTGTGCCATGTGATTGTGAGAATGGAGCAAGAGAAGATTCATTACCATTGGGCAGGGGTCATTAGTGGAGTACTCCATGAACAGTTATCCAATGTGTTGCAGACCAAGAATTTTACAATGACTTCATATCTGGTCTATGCACTTGCAAGATTCCATCCCTACAAAGGATTGGATACAAAGGGAATTTTTGGACAGGATATTATCTATGAAGTTTTCCCTCAGTTGCACTTGGGATGTTCGAACTATAGGAGGGAAAATGATGCATTTACCATGTATATCACCAGAATGCTTCAGGAAGTAGAGCATGTCAGGATTTTAGATCAAGCCAAAGAACTCATCAAGAAATATGGGGCTTGGTTTATTCAGTTCCCAACTTTCTCCTACATTCGAATTGATGGCTGCCAAAGGGCCCCATACAGAATTCCAAGGTATTCCATTGATCACATTGTATTATTGGAAGTAACTAGGAAGATTTGTCACTTTGATGCTATTATCAAGAAAGAGAAACACAAGACAGGATTTGGTGGAGATTTTCCCCTAAGGATTGGCACTGGAGAAGCGTGTCCTTCCATTATTTCTGCCCAGGCTTCAGAAGAAGAAATGAGTACTCTTGGCTTGTCTTTACACTCCAAGAGGCCAAGGTTTGATATTATAGGAGAGGCCCAAAAGAAGGCCAGCAAAGAGTATTGCCATAAGGTGAATTTGGAAGACTACTGGGCCAACTGCAGTGATGAATTTGAGCTCAGAAAGAAGAAATTATTGTGGCTTGTAGTTGAGTCAGTTCGATTGTATAATGTAAAGGAAGTTCCTGATCAATTGGAAGATGATGGAAACTTGATCTAGGATCATGCCTATGAGGCCATAAAGGATAGACCAATTGGTGATGTGGATTGGTTAGAGGAAAAGACAAAATTGAAGCAACTAGTGGATCCAGTTATCAAATTTACTAGGATGTGGCTAAGGCATAAGCTATGGGAGGTGGACAATAATGGTGTGTAGTGCACCTATGTCCTAATGGGAGATATGGATCCCCACTCCACCTTTGAGGAATCTACTGAGCACGATCCTAAGGGCAAGGGTAAGTTGGATTCTCTGTTGAAAATCAAGATAAAAGGTGTTTAAGAAATAGGGGCCCAAGAAGTAAAAAAATAGAGAAAACCAAAGGCCAAGCAGAGAACAAGGACTAGGAAATCTAAGTAGAAAGGGACTGAAAATTAGGGTCCTGAGGTTGATGTGTTGGTGCCCAAGAGGAGAAGAATCATAAAATTGTTAGAGAAGGCAAGCTCCAAGGATGGGGAGGAAGAAGTGGCCCCACCAGTGATAAATGTTGAAAGTTCGGAGGAGAAGGCCAAGGTGTATGCAAGGAGGTCTGGGACTCCTCCTAGGGACAGTTTGCCTAAGGCTGACCTCCCTCTGATGGTTTCTCATGAGGAGCAATGTGATGAGGTGCCTTCCACTCACAGAGTTCAAGGCAAGCCTAGTGAGTTAGAGGATGTTGAGGATCATCTAGATATTTAAGGGGTGGAGTTTCATGAGGTTGATCTCCATAGTGCAGAGGCATAAATTGAAAAGATAACGCAATCCCCTATGGTTGCATATACGGATTCCCCTATTAGAACTGAAGAAGTCCCTCCAAGAGAAGAGGAAATAGTGAAGTTTCCCTCACCTGAACAAGAAGAAGAGCATGCTAAGGAGAAGGAAATTAAGATGGATGAAACTCCTAATAAATGAAATTTGAGTGAGGAAGCACCTAAAGGTCAGTAGGAGGAGAAACAAAGTGAGGTGCAATTGGAATCCGCTGTCCCTGGTTGGCTGGACAGAGAAATAAAGAGAAAACAAGTTGTTGTGGAAGATAGTCCACCAAATTGGGATGCACTACTAGCCAAAATTGGAAAAGATAAAGGTAAGAAGAAGGCTAGGGTGATCTTGAGGATTGAAAGAGACGAAGCTCATGATAGAGTTGTTCACATTGCCACCCCTGCTCTAGATAAAAATAGAGATGATGTGGTTGGAAAGGATTAAAATATTCAGACTTTCAATCTAGGACCTACATCAGTCCAATAGGACATTGAAGATTATGAGAGTTCTAGTGCAGTTATTGTGGGTAGATTGAGGAAGGAAATGAAAACCAAGTAGGAGCTAAAGAAAGAAAATGAAGATCTTAGGAAATGCCTAGAGGAATTAATGAAACCCCTGCCATCCATTAACCCTTCGATCTCTGTTGCAAATCCTCTACCTCAAGATACCATCACCAAGCTAGAAAAGATGAAAGCTTCCACTGTTGCCACTGTGAATTGGCTGAAAGGGGTGAAAATAAAGGGTGATGAAGCTATTAAGGAGATTCTGTCAATGGGGAAGGATGTTATCATGGCAACTGATTGGTTGAAGGTGGTGTTGGCACAAGATAAGGAGGACATGGATATCCTTCTGCAAAAAACTAGAACTATCATGGAGTACACCTAGGATAGGTTGGTAAGTGATGAGATTCTTCCTTCCTCTAGAGCTGCTGAACCGTGGGAGTGGTATGAGGCAGTGCAGATTAGGAAAAAGGTGTTGACGAATATTTATAAACAGAGAAGGCAGATTGATGACACCCTAAGTGGTGTATATAATGGCTCCATTGCCTTCTTTCAAATTATGATGGGAAGAAGGAAGATTGCGCCCAAATATTTGAGTCTGGAACAGCTGAGGAAGTGGTGGCAGGATGTTTACACACCACTTTATGATGGTCTTGTTTCTGAGCACTAGCTGGATGATGCAGCCACCTACCTTGTAGTTATTGACAAATACCTAATGTATAAGGTGGATTGGGATAAGTTGGTCAAATGGTCAAGAGAAAAAATTGCATCCATTGAGAATCAACTTAGGGTTTTTCCTTTGCCACCAGTAGCTAACTTGGATGGGATGCTTTTGAAAGTTCATGAAGGGCCAGATCAGAATCAAGACAAAGGGGAAGGCAGTTAATGCCCACCTACTTCAAGATTTTTGCTTCCCTATTATCGCACCCTGGATTGGTCCGAGCTGCATTGGGAATCCCGGGCTGACCTGGGTGTTGTTTGTGCATTTAATGCATTCCTTTGTTCCATTTTGACTTTCTCTTGGCTGGTCAGTGGTGCCCAGTTAATGCTACAGGCTCTTGCTTGGCCGACGGGTTTTCTGGGGGGATTATATATATTTGGCATTTTCACCTCATTTGTAAAGGGTTAGATAGTTGGAAAATAGTTTGAAAGGATTAGAAATAGTTAGAATAGGGAAAAATAGTTAGGGAAAATTAGCAAGTAGTTGCTCTCAAGCAAATATTGTAACAGAAAAGTAGAATTGTTGCTACAGTGGATAATTCGAATGCAAGTAATGACATTGTGATTTGGTGCCATACTTGTATTCTCTTGTATTGCATGGTTCTTGTTATTCCATCTTTAAAATTGCTTTGAGGAATTTAATATTTAGATTAGATTTGATTCAATGATGTTTATGATTTGATACTTGAATGTTGCAGCAATCCTTCAGTCCATACTTTTCGCAACCAACTGATTGTTAGTTGCTTTGCAAAGTTAGCCTAGACTTCATATTCAGTGTGCTTAGTTTGATTGTGAGGATTTTTTCATTTCAATTGCAATAGGGTTGTTGAATGAATGTTCATGATTTGAAAATTTTAACACCTCAGAAGATTGCAATGTTTTCTATAAGATTGCAGATTTATCTGGGTCAAGTAGAGATCGGTTTTGAGGGATTGATCCATTCGAGTGTTAGTTATTTTCATTGTTAATCCTAGGAGTAGTATTAGATTTAGAAACCTCTTTGAAACCCTTATCTTTTGTTATTTATTTGATTATTGGGTTAGATCTAGGATTCAAGTATCACTAGATTGTTAGATCTAATAAAATTGATTCAGTATTTTACTTGTAGTAAGGTCCCATTGTGATTACCAGCATTTTCACATTTTATCACTGAGTTGTTTATGCATTTTCAAGACCTGACATTAGAGACCTTGGGGTTATCTCTTGAGGCTTGCTAATAGAGATTTACCTTTCAAGAGAGATAGGATATTACATTCTATCTGAGTTGTTGTTATGCAGAGAACACCATCAACATTTTGCTGTGGATTGTAAGGGACACAAAACTCCCTCTTAATCCCTACCTCGATACAAAAGGTACAAAATCCTCTAGAGATATATTCTCCTTTGTTGTCAGATCTCAGAACTTTGATCCTCTTCCCAGAGGAGTTCTATAGTTGAGCCTTAAATTCTTTGAATTTCTCAAGTACCTCTTCAGATTCTTTAATCTTTAAGAAATAAATCCAAGTCTTTCTAGAGTAGTCATCAATGAAAATTAAATAATACAAGAAACCACTCAAGGAAGCAATAGATATTGGACCACACAAATCAGAATGAACAAGATCTAGAATACATTTGGATCTACTCTCACTACTATGAAAAGGACCTTTAGTATTCTTACCCAATGCGCATCCTCAGCAAGTATCTTCATGCTCCTGGCTGAGTTTCAGAAAGCCAATGACCATCTTCTCCATGGATGGGAGTGCTCTAAAATGAAGGTGACTTGAATGCTTGTATCTCTCTCCACCAAATCTGAAAGATGTTCTCTAAATCTAGTAATATGATGTGAGGAACCACTATCAATCAACCATGTGTTGCTATCTATTGGAACATTGCTTGATAGGGTAGAAATAAATAGAAATCCACTTAAATTTTCTCTTGAATCCTTCTAAGGAGATAACTCATCCAAATCTACTATGGAAACATGTTGTTTTGGTCTAGTTGGACAATCTTTCACATAGTGACCAAACTTGTCACATATGAAGCATTGTATATGGGAGAGATCCTTTTGCTCCTAAGATTCAAGAGCACCATCCTATCTTCTATCTCTATTCCTCTTGAAATTTTCTTTCTTCCCTTCTCTTCCTTTCCTCTTTGATGATTGAGAAGCAAGTACATGAATATCTTCATTGTTAGAACTTCGCCCATTACCTCTTGCTGCCAATCTTGATTCCTCTTGAATGCAATCTTCCCTAAGATGATCAAACTTTGGTAGCTTTGATCTTCCACTAATGCCTTGGATAAATGGCTCCCAAGATTGAGGAAGACCATTGAGTGCCAACATGACTAAGTCCTTATCATCAACCCTATGACCAATGGCATAAAGCTGATCTTTTAACTTGGTGATCTTCATGAAGAAGGAGATGACAAAATATCCTTTCGCCATCTTGATATGATGAATATTTTTCCTCAATGGAAGAGATCTTCTTGTATTATTGATCTCATACAATCCCTCCAATTTCTTGAACATCTCTCTTGTTGTCGTCAACTTGGAGATAATAGGCACAAGATGATCCTTCACATAATCAATCAAAATCTTCTTGGCCTTTGTGCCATTATTCTTCCATTGTGACTTCTCATTCTCAATGGAAGGCTTGGGAACTTTGCTCTCTACAAACTAAAAAATCTCATTTTCTTCCAATGCAATCAAAATTCTAAACTTCCAAGAGGTGAATTTAGAAGCACCTTCAAGTCTATCTTCAACTTTGAGCTCGTTCACCATTTTCAAAGATAAGATAGACACACAAAGATGAGAATAAGAGAGGAAGAGTATGATGCTTATAGAAATATGATCACAATCTTGCTTAAACCCACTCTGATACCATGTTAGTTTTAGGATCAAAAATTAAATAAGCAAAATTAAAACAATTTCACACAATTTCACACAACATATAGCCTGGGAAAACCCTCCAACTTGAGGGAGAAAAACCCAACAACAATATATCACTTATATATTGAATAATAACCATCAATTCTCTTTACAATGAGGCTGATCACAAGGCCAAATATCAACACCAAACTTGATGCAACCTCCTGATAATAATATCGCTCTTCCTTGATAAATTAGGCCTTCTAGAAGAATTACTTTGATCTCTATAATGATGCACTCTAATCTTGAACTTGGTTGTAGGTAAATTCACACTTTCTTGAATGATTGATAAGATGATAATGAATGAGAAACTCGAGCCTCCTTATATACAAATCAAAAGGGAGATCTTCAAACCATTGTGCCTCTTCTAGATGCAATGCCAGTCTTCAAAATGAAGAGATGTAACTCATGAAGGGTGGCGAACAATATGAAGTCAGCTTCATACAATTTCCATTAACAATAAATAAGTGTTATTTATTCCCAAGTGAAGCGCCTCTTCACTAGTGGTGTCTCCAATAAATTAAATAGTTGTTAGGCTATATTTTATTTATTGCTTTGATACAAGGTCATGGCTGGAAGTAAGAGGCCTGACGCTATAAACATCAACATCTCCCTTTCTCTCTCTTTTGAATTGGTTGCACATGAATAAATTTATAATATATACTATGTATTAAATATATTAAATAATATATATAATATATAATACATAATTATAGACATTGAAAAAATATCCTAATTGATATCATACACTCGAAATAGATTTACTAACATCATTTCCTCCTTAATCCATCCTCTTTTTGCTTCATTAATTAAATTAGCCTATCTAATTTAATTAATTGCATCATTTTCATCTATTAACCTAATTAATTCAAATTGGGTTAATTCACCCCCTTTAATCCTAACATTTCATCTCATTAAATTAAATAAATCAAAACATTTAATTTAATTCCCTAAGTTATTTAATTAAATATCATTTCAC
Organism: Sequoia sempervirens; assembly: GCA_007258455.2. Lineage (NCBI taxonomy): Eukaryota > Viridiplantae > Streptophyta > Pinopsida > Cupressales > Cupressaceae > Sequoia > Sequoia sempervirens. The sequence continues at coordinate 181,393,098 of VDFB02373365.1, forward strand.
CTTTCTCCCATTTATTAAATCATTTAATTTAATAAATATCTTTTCAATTCTTCCAAATCCCCTAATTGCATGATTAAATCTTGCTTAATTAGAAATTAAACTAACTTTCCTCTTAGAAGCAAAGGGAATATTCCCATAGAATATTCCTTATCCCCTTTTTGCACAATTAAAAATTTGTCTTAATTGGTAAATTGCCTTTTTTCCTCACCCATGAGAATATTCGTATTCCTTCATCATTTGAAAAAGGGATATTTTTACTTGGCTTCTTGAGCAAGTTTTAACCTTCAACTTGTTGGAAAAATTACCTTTTACCTATGTGAGTAGGTCAAAAGTACATTTATTTGAGGCCAGTGTGAACCCTTGATTAAATCCCATCATGCATTCGCATCCATTGATGAGAATCCATGATCCATGCCTCTCATCTCCTTCATCTTGGACTATTGATTAAACTTTTTGATCTCCACCCTTCATTCCCCATTTTCTCTCCTATAAATATATCACTATTTGGAGACAAACAGATCCATCTTTCAATTGCAAAGCCATGCTATTGAATTCACTTGCATCCATACTCTCACATTTACTCACTTTTTAGCATATTTTAGTTCATTTTTAGTTGCATATTAGCTTCAAGCTTCCATTAATGGCTTCCATGCATCCATCTTAGCTTGTTTATAAATTAGGGTTTAAATATTTTAGCTTAGAATTAGCTTAGCAATAGCATAATTAGTTCATTCTTAGCATAAAATCATGGTAACTTAGCTTGCATCATGTTCATTTTTAGCATAAACTAGGTTTTCATACATCAATGACAATGGTTTCATCGATTCTCTTCCATAGAATTGACTGAAATAGGCTCACTGATCACGGGATTGGGAAAGGGTCATCGTTTCACATCAGCATGACATCGATTCAAAAACAGGATAAGTTTCAAATGGGTTAGATTAGGAATTTAATTGTTTTCTTAGTTTGTAGCTTTGAATTTTAGTAAAATGCTTAGTTTAATTTTCCAATTTGAATGATCTTGTTTTGTAGATGTAGATTTGTTTGGTGAAGTTATGCTTTGATTCACCATGAATCAATCATAATCAACCCTCATTGACATTTCCTCGTCTCACATTCTAGCTTTAGAAGGAGGGAAAACCATTAATTTAACCATTTTTAGCTAGAATTCCATTTTTGTGCTTTTTCGCAGGTTACAACAACACTCAAATATAAAATAGCGATGCCCTTTGAAGAGCATCTCCATATAGCGATGCTATTGCAATTTAAAATACCGATGCTAATTAAATGCACTAGCGCTGATATAAATCTAGCGATGCTAATTTAATATAGAGGTATCAAAAAGTTCAAATGGCAACACCCAACTTCACCAAAGCAACGCCTCCAAATTTCAAATCTCAATGCTATTGTGTGCAGCAACTCCCAACCAAAAACTGATGCTATCGTGCTCTCTGTTTTTGTTGCAGAGCGATGCCCATTTTCACCAGAGTGATGCCTGGACTTCAAATTATGACGCTATTGTGTGCAGTGATGCCCAACTCTACTAAGAAGTTTAATGACTATTTTTTTCAGCATGTGTTTTAATTTTTTGACTTTATCTGAATGCTAACATGTCACTGACTTCTCATTTTTTTCTTTTTAGACTAACTACTTTTGCATATTTGGAGAAAAATGAGGAAAATTTTTACTCCAACTTGTTGGGGTCATAACTTTCTACTCGGTGGTCAAAATTTGAATTCGTTTGCACCATTAGAAATCTCTCCAAGAGGACTAATTTAATCCCTAAAATTCCAATGCCTTCAATAGTCAAATTTTGGCGACCGACACAAGTTTCAACCCCAAATTTCACTCTTAAGGCCTCTGAAAACACGATTTACTATAGCATAGAATAAACTAAAAAAATGAAAATTTTAATTTTTGGTTTTTCTTGGTTGTAGTTATTGTAACAATATTTTGACACTTGTGGGGCAATTATAACCAACCATATGCTACTTTGTTTTGTGTTTTAGGACCACTAAATTTTGATTGGGTTTTAAAACTTACAATCTTAGGACCAACTAGCTTTCAATTGGGCTTAAAATTCATTTTCAAAGTTGGTTAAAACTAAACCCTCACATCATCATTTTATTTTGGGCTTAAAATTGAACAAGGAAACTTCATTTTTCAATTGGTGCTTAAAAAGAACTCGTCATTGATTTGAGGCTTAAAATGAACTTATGCTTTCATTGTCTTATATTTTTCTTTGCAATTTGTGTCATTTGAATACGTATGCACTTCTCTCACACTTCACGGTGATCTTGAGAGTCAAAGGTAGTCTAGTGACATTGGTTGTCTAAAAAATTACCCATAAATTTCAAATTTGGGTTTAAAATTGAACAATCATGCTAGTGTAAGAAAGAGACATTATGTTTGTTCCCTCCTTGTGCTTTGCGCTAACTTGGCAGTCAAACTACAAGTGCACTCCCTCACTTTTGTTACCTTTAGAGGGGCCTTCCTAAGAAAAACTTGAAGGTGAATCCAACTATCAAGTCCTCATGGTATGTGGGCCTTATTCATACAGTGTCTTTCAGAATGAGGTACTTCTATAAAAAGTATAAGAGCCCCTAGTAGGATTGATTAAAGCCTTTAGTGGCTTGTTGGATGCTCACAAGGTGCCATGTCCTTGATTACCCAAACTAAGAACCAATTTGTCAAGAAGCCAAAATCCTAAAATTATTTTTGGTGCAAGACCAATCATTCTGAAGCCACCTAACATTTGTACTATTCAATTGGAGAAACAAAAAAAATCCTTTTAATCTCTATATTTTAAAGATTTTGAGTTTTGGTGGTCCCGAGAAGTGTGTGTCATAGAGGGGAGCCAGTGTTGCCAATTCTCTAACTATTCCCATTGTTTATTGTTTGGAGAAATTTGAGTGGGAACTCAAAAAATATGGCCATTTATACCCTAGGATTGTAAATTATTGTGAGTTAGTTTAACACTTTGCTTGGTTTCAAAATGATACAAAACAAACATTCACTATCATCCTCAAAATTTCAAACACTTTGGCTCAAATATGGACTTCTTGAGTTAGCCTTGATATTACTGCTTGTCCTAAGGATTTATCCTTGGAAATTTCTAAATATCTTGACATTAATCTCAAATCCATATTTCCCAAAGACAACATAGGAAATTATGGATTTGACCTCATTATTCTCACAAAATCCACATTGTGAAAGTTATGATGTTTTTGACATAAACATTTAGTTTGAAAACATAACCAAGACAAGTGTATGTGGTAAAAATAAATTTATTAATTCAATATTAAATCAAACGAACACCCCACATTGATGTATGTTGAAATCATTGACTCACTCAAAACAAGTGAATTAAGACAAGAAAAACATTGGAAAAATCATTGAGTTCCATTATCCAAATTCATTGAGTTTTATTGTCAAAATCATTGGTCCTATTTCCAAAATCATTTGAGTTCTATTTTACAAAAATCATTGAGTTCTTAGGGTTTCATAACATTAGAGGTATAGCATTTTTCTCACTATCTTGTTCTTGCAAAACAAAGGTTCATTCTAGGTCAACATTGGCTCAAGCATTTCATCCACCCCTTCATCAAAAATCCAAATTTCACTTCACCAAACTTTGCAAAAAATTTGAGTACACCAACACTTTGGACTTAGACATCAATCAAAACAAACCCTAACTTAGCTAATTTTTATGTGAAATGAATCATTTTCCATGTACTTAGTTAATTTAGTTATCATCATTGAACTAGTTTATCTTGAAGGTCACAAGTCTACCCTAAAGATTCTCAATTTCATAAGAATCCTTTATCCAAACATCAAAACATCAAACCTAATTCAAAAGTGTTTTCCCAAAATGTTTGCAAAGATCACTTCCCCCATATCATCCATCTTTCCATCCCCCATTATCATCATTTCTCCCAAAATACTTAGAGTGTCCCTTCTACCTAGATTTGAGTCAACTAGAGAGTTCAAACATTACAAATTTCTACACATCTCTCCCATCGTTTACCCACAATCTATGGTTACAACAAGATCATAACACAAAAAAATCATGGAGAAAACCAAAGTCTCATCTATCATTAGTGATCCCAATCCTCAAGAATTTGATCCAAGGAGATATTCTACCCCCTCACAACAACCATCAACTCCATTAGGGCCATATGAGGTAGAAGATGTCACAAACAACCCATTTGGACTTACTAGAGAAGAAATCATGGAACATCAAGCCTTAGAAAATGTGGGTCCAATTTCCCCATCATTTGTTGCAAAATCATTGACACAAGGCTTGAATTCATCTATGATTCAACCAACTCCATCCCCCATGCCAAGTTGACCCTTAACATTTGGTATTACAACTTAGCTAGGAACCAACTTTGGTCTCACTTCATGTTTAGGAACAAACACAACTTTGGTTATTCACAAAACAACCATTCCATTAACCCCCAACCTTCCCTAAGACACAAGTTCAATACCAAACTTTGGTAAACCCCTTACATTCCATGATGCCACAATAATCTTGACATTTCAAGTGCAACCATCTTCATCCATCAACACAAATAGCCAAAGTATGCCTAACATTACACAAGGTAATGCGAACCAAGTGCCTCAAGTAGGACAAGGAGGGAAAGTTAACACTCTCATGTAAAGTCAACCCTTGACAAGTGGTTCCAACAATCCCATCGACACATCAAAACAAGTGGTTACCCAATCTACTCAAGTCAATCCACCATCCAAATCAAACTCATCTATCATCAACCCCAATCAAAACAACACCTTGGTTATGAATCTCATCAACCAAGGTAATACCTTGGTCACACCTCAAATACAACAAGGGAACCTTTTTAATCAATGGACTCAAGGTCCTAGTATGCCATTACTATTGAAAAATATAATGGAATCATCCTCATCATTTCCCACAGTCCCCTTTACCATGAAAAATCAATTGGGACCTCAAACTTACATTCCTCCACCTCCATCTACCATCTTACAAGGGATGTTAAATCAATGGAACCCTCCACCTCTCATCAACAATCCACTACCCACTCAGAACACCAACACTCACAATCCATCTTAGATATCCCAACGACCACTTGATCCTACATTGCAAGCACATTCCCTAGCTTTACAGAAAGCACAACAAGCCTATCAACAAGTCATCCAAAAACAACAAAAAAATCAAGAAACCTTAGTAGCAAAGAAAAAAAATCAAGAAGTCTTAGTAGCACACCAATAACATCAAGTAGCCTTAGTAGCACAACAACAATAGCAACAACATCAAGCATCCGTAGCAACACAACAATAACAACAACAATAGCAAGCAACCATAGCAACACAACAACAACAAAAAGCCCATCAAGTAGCCTTAGTAGCACATCAACAATATCAATCCAATCAAGCAGCCTTAGTAGCATAGCAACAAAAACAACCGAAAGCATCCTTAGCAATGCAACAACACCAGGCCTACCAGCAAGACCAATAGTATGCCCAACAACAACAATTGATTGCACAACAACAAGGTTCCTACTATAACCCTCAACACAACATCATCAATACAAATGCATTAGGAATATATACATCGATACCCCAATCAGCCTCACATAATCTCACGCCACCATACACCCCATACAACACCTTATCATATCAAAATACCACATACAACCCATCCATCATCCCAATAAATGTTCCTCCACCAAACCTGCCAAGTGATCTAGCATCACAATTTAAGGCACTATCTCAAGAAATGCAGGACCTTCGAATAGGTAAGACAAAGAAGCCCCATACACAGAACCTACGTCCATATCCATTTGATCAAAACATTGCAATGGTACCATTCCCTCTTGGCTTTGAAATCCCCAAATTTGATAAATACAAAGGGAGGGGAAATCCTGTATATCACATCAAAGAATTCAATGTCATGTGTATGGAGGTTGCCTACAATGATTCCTACTTAATGTGCCTCTTCCTGTGAAGTTTAATAGGCCTAGCCATGGACTGGTTTTCTCAATTGCCTCCAGGTATTAAAAATATCCAAGAAATCACTGATAAATTCATCGATCACTTCTCCTTCAATCTTGACATGGACATAAGTCTAGAAGAACTGTACACTCTAAGACAAAGCAAAAGGGAATCTTTCACAAATTTCTTACAATGGTGGAGACAAAGAGCTAGTAAAAGAAAGTGGCCACTTCCCGATGAGCAAAAAGTGAGCATTATCATAGCAAATCTAGATCCATATCTATCATTCCACTTGAAAATGCAATGCATCACATCTTATGATGAGCTTGTCCCTAGAGCCCTTAACATCGAGAGAGCCCTAATCTCATAGGGAAACATACAAGTGTATAAAAACAATTGCCCATCCACTACTTTTAATGACAAGCCCCACTATTGGGGGGTGATCCCACAAAACTAGTTTACAATTTCTGGGAGATTCTAATTTTTTCTGAAATCACATATTTTTAGAAAATATAATGATTTAATCCTTTAAAAGTTCCATTTAAATCATTCCAATTCAAGAGGGTTTGATCAAACTACCTTAGATCAAGCCCCCTTGAATAGAACCCCGCTAGTTTTAAACCATACTTATAACAGAGTCTCCTTTACACCTATCAAAATGCTGATAAAAAATCACTTTTGATTTACCTTTTGGGGGATCAAATGAATCATTTAAAATTTATTTTTGTATGTAGTCCTTATTATAAGCTTCACAAAAAGTATAATTTTAAATAAATTTAATTTTATTATTATATTTATTTTTTATTTCTTGTGAACGTAGGTTTTTCATTGAAAATCAAGCTCTCTATTATGCACATGTGGAAAAATAGAAGATTATAAAAAAAAATTAAAAATATGAGTGCAATAGATATTGAAGTCCTTGACCCATAAAAATAAAATAAAATCGATACCTACAAAAAAAGTTATGCGTTATACAGTAATGCTATGTTTGAATTGTAATTGGTTTGACTTTGAAATTTGATTAAAGAAAAAATAGTAAATAAAAAACTATCTAACCAAGTGGAAGCACTAGATATCAGAGTTACAAATCTAAATTCAAAAGAATTATAATTTTATCCTTCATGGAAAAATGTTATGCATTATACGGTGAGCGTCACTTTTTAAAAATGTTGTTTTTAAAAAAAAACTAGTTTTCAAGGGAGATGGAAAGAGAAATGCAATTTGATTCCAAAAAAATTGAAAAAAATATAACTAGGATCTACAGACAAAATTTCACGAAAATCTAGTTTGCATCATCTTCAAATTCCTCACGGTTTAGCCGCTATAGGTGCCCGAAAGTGAAGATTTAGTTTAAAAAAATTATTTTAGTGTCTATTTTGGCCAAAAATTGTAAACCACTATTGTGGGATCACCCTAGGCCAAGAAAAAACCCAACTAATGAACACACAAAACCTATGCGCGCAACCACCAAACAATCAAACAACAATCAATATTGCAAACATTTAACATAGACAACAAAGAACAAACAATACTCCTAAATGACAATTCACTCACTTAGGGAAACCTATGGAGGATGTGATGAAGTAGTTGATACAGTCTAATCTTATCACACTCCCAAATTTTTTCAAACTATCAAGAGCCACAATTCAAACCCAACTAATGAACACACAAAACCTATGCCTGTAACCACCAAACAATCAAACAACAATCAATGCTGCAAACATTCAATGTAGACAAGAAAAAACCCAACTAATGAACACACAAAACCTATGCGCGCAACCACCAAAAAATCAAACAACAATCAATGTTGCAAACATTCAACGTAGACAACAAAGAACAAACAATACTCCTAAACGACAATTCACTCCCTTAGGGAAACCTATGGAGGATGTGATGAAGCAGTTGATACAGTCTAATCTTATCACACTCCCAAAAATTTTCAAACTATCAAGAGCCACAATTCAAACCTCATGGCTATAGAGAAGATCACTTTTGTGAATTTCACCAGTACAAAGATCATAGCACACAAAATTTTTTTAGGCTCAAACATCTAATAGAGGATCTTATTCAAAAAGAGACATTAAGGTTGATAAAAAAATTGGGAATGAAAATCTAAAAAACTACACAAACCCTATGCTTGATAATGTAAAAACAAAATATTCGACAAAGGTATCAACTTCAAACAATACCCAGGATACCATGTTGGGACATGTTTATGTTGTTTATGAGGAATTAGACATATATCAAGATACTATTTTAAAACAAATTCCAAACCCATCAATAGTGTTTGGCAATATTTTATACCATAATGACATCAAGTGGATATCATATTTTGATATCTCTCCCACATATGACTCAATGATTGGGCATGTTGAAGAAGTTCCAAATGAGCCAAAAATATCCCTTATTGCACCCATACCCATAAAATGTTGTGAAGAGTATTTTATTGATGATATTTCATCCACCCAAGGATCAATTCAAGAGGAGGCTCTTGAGGATAATGAAAGTTATTTTGAATCAAGTCAAGATCAAGAACCCCTATCCCCATAGTTTCACAAAGAACTAAGGGACATCTTCCAAATGATTTTAAACTCCAAATATGTCCTCGATATCACTCTTGATATGTTTCTTTCAGATGGACATATAGATGTTCTTCATCCAAAACATGAGTCTCCCACACTTGATATTCCTACACAAGAGCAAGCAACAATCAATATTATTGATTATTACAGTGATTGTGCATCATCAAAATCTTTTGAATCAGTACCAACATATTTTGAAACAGTATCAACAGATAATGATGTCATAAATCAAATAAAATAGTTCATGAGAAAGCAATGGTCAAGATTCTTGATTCTTATAGTGATTGTGCATTATTGACTTATTTTGAGTTAGCATCAACAACTTTTGAAGTAGTATCAATAGAGAACGATGTCATAGAAAAAGAGAAAATAATTCATGTTCCTGAACAACAGGAACCCATAGCAATATCATATGTTTATGACAAGTCATTTTCAGTGGCTATGGATCAAAGGATACGTTATCAAGGAAAAGTATTTTGTATTGATAATACCTCCACAATGCTAGGGGTAATCTTGTCTATAGAAAATTCCAACATATGGGGCACGAAGGATTCTTATGATGAAAATGTAGTCAATGCTACAACTAGCCGTATCATGTGTTGGCATTCACTCATCATCTCATACAAAATTTGGGACCAACGTAAAAAGAAGAATTCCTATCAAAGCAAGGCGAAGATCATCAAAGAAAATGAAGTAGTAAAGAAAAAAGGACACATCAAGTACAAATGGATACCAAAGAAAAATAAAGAAAATCATCCCTCAAAAACTCCATTAGTCAAAGAAACTATGGGGAAAAATTAAAAAGGGAAATGTATCCATCAAAAGAGTCCTCAAATACTAAAGTGGGCTTCTCAAGCAAGGAACGAAGTATATCTAGTGGTTGGTCCTAATTCCATGAAAAACTTCATCCCCATCCATCATCTCTCATCTTCCCAAGTTTGGAGAGTCAAAGTTTCCAAACCATCAACCAATCCATCTCATATTCATCCATACATGACACCATACATTCCATTCACAATATCCAATTCTCACATTGACTGTGTGTTGGTAGCTACCCTTCATCATAAGGATTCTAAAGGCACTTTATCATGATGTGCCCACATAGACAAGGTTAATTCTGATAAGCACAAGGCAGATCAGAGTTCTTCAAGGTTCCATTCAAGTGCTCATATCTTAGCAAAGCAAATTCTTAAAGAAAGGTATTGCTGGAATGTTATGACAGTGGCCTCCACATCAGTACCACCAAGTGGTTGGACATGAGGCTAATATTTCTAGAAAATCTCAAAAAATAAAAAAATCATAAAAATGATAAAAATCCAAAAAAAAAGAAAGAAAAGGATTGAAAACAGTAAAGATAAAAATCATCCTCTAGTGAAAACCACTAAGGTGGTGCTTTGGGAAAGTACTATGATAAAAACTTGGAAAAAAAGCATCATGAGTAGAATCGAGCGTTTATATGATCCTTCTCCAATAGAAGCATCTCATTCTTTTCATGATAAAACCAATGTTCCCTCCATCCATCCAATCCAGATTTATCCAAATATTCTACTTTATCTTAATCTTGACAATGATTCAATGTATACTTCAACTCTACTCATGGAAATTTTTTGACACACTCTTTACCATTTTTCTCATAGCCCATATCTAGCATGTTAAAAATCTACCAAAATCTTAACATACACATTACCTATCTTGCTTATCCATTGCATTATGAAGAATTGCTAAACACTGGGGGCAAGTTATTGCACTCTTATTTTTGAATAACACTTGATCCATGTCTTATACCCCATAACATGACATCAACATCATGATCTATGTATCATTTTCCTCAAAATCTTATCATAAAATCCCAAAAACATTTGTAAAAAGTTCATCTCAAAAATCCCAAAAAAATTTACAAAATCCTATATAACTAAAATAAAAAAACATTTAGAAAATTTTAAAGGAAAAACTTCAAAACATCTAGAAGACATCAAAAATCCTAAAAAGGTCGAACATAAAAAAATCCAAATAATAGAGTCCTCTTGTCGAACTACAGGTCTCTGAGCTTGAACATAGGCAAGGCCATCATTGATGTGCCCTTGAGACACCCTAGGTCAGTCCTTTAGGATTTCATCATAATAAACTATCATCTTTCATTTTTACATGTCTTCAACTTGTAAATGGGTTGAGTTAGTCGAAATACATAGTCTCTACATGTATAACGTAAGCAAGGCTTACCTTTGATCAACCCCTAAGGCCCCTAGGATAGGTCTTTAGGTTAGGTTCTTGATCAAAACTCGAAAATTCTCAGAAAACCCCTAAACATTCAAATATTTCAAAAATCCAAAAACATCCAAATATTTTGAAAAAAATAAAAACATTTGAAAATGGAAAATCCAAAAACAATAGAAAACATTCAAAGGACCTAAAAATCCTCAAATATCTCAAAAAATCCTAAACAACCTTAGAAAATCTAAAAATCCTAAACATTCTCATAAACTTTCAAAAAATCCCAAAAATAGCCTCAAAACATTTCAAAATACCAAAAACATTGAAATATTTCAAAAAATCCAAAACCCATCCATCCCATCTTGCTTTCACCTGAAATAAACTTTCATCCATAATAAATCAATCATCACCTTCAACCTTTGGTGAAACAAATAGAAAAGCAAGTATAGCAAGTTGTAAAGTGAGAACCTAAAAATAAAATTTAAAGTTTAAATCATAGGTAAATGCATCAATGAAGTTTATAGCAATGACTCATCTTAGCGTCATTGTCCTAACATCAAACAACCCTCTAATCAACATGTCCTATGATGTATCCTTCATGCAATGGAAATTAGTATTAGATATCACTTTAAGCTAAACTTAAACTAGGCAAGAGCTATCAATAACACTAACTTTTTGTCTTTGATCTTTTCTTATGATTTATCTTAATGACCCATTCCGAGGACCACTTGATGATGTCTGACAAAACAATTTAGATACAAAGGAATGGGGAATCAATCATTATCTTTCATTTGCTATGCTTGTGGATACTCTTGCAAAATAATATTGGTGCATACTTGCTTGGTTGTGTGTAGGAAGGTCATTTAGGGTATGCTGTTGACTATTGCATATTCTTTGGTCTAGTATATTCTAAGCTTCTAACTTACATTCCAACAAATTTTTTGTATGTCAAGATGTGAACAAGAAATATCCTATCTATTTTTTAGTCAAATTCCATTACACTAGATACAACATCATCTTGGTTATCAATACCTTGATGCATCGTGTCTATGTGTTATATCAAACAATAAGGAATGACAAAAAATACCAATCTCGAAGTGTGAGTATCTCCTCATCCTACATTTTGCATTGTCTCATCACCATCTCTAATAAAGTCTCGATGGATCAAGGACTTGTTGGATCCTTTTAAAGTAGTCATTAAAATCAATGGTCATTCATTCTTTATTCTTCTATTTTCTCTTCTCGCTAACCTGGTACCATGACAATCAACAAAAATATCATCAATGAATCCACCCTGCATCCACAAACCATCAACATACATGCATCTCATTATCAGAGCATAATCATAACATCCGTCAACATAATCATTGCATATCACATCATACATTCTGCATTCTCATTTGAGTTGTGATGAATGATATAGATTTGTTATTCTAAGCATCTTAAATCATTGCATAAACATTTACATCCACATGCATACATCATCATCATGAAAATAATACAAAATATACAAAACAAAATGCATATACATCATTTGCATCCATAACATTTACATCTCATAATCATCCATCCATGTCATATCATGAAAAGATAATGAAAAAGAACATAACATTGCATCCATCCATATCATGATCATCACATATCACATAGGCATAAATGCAATGCATCCATACATGATAAAATAAAATCATCCCATATCATATCCATCCATACATAAAATAAAATGAACACATCATGGCATGAATCATCTGTATCTATATCATATATATATATATCAAAAAATGAGTGTCATGGTACAAAATTTGGATCAGTGTATGAATATCAATGATAAGTACAATATCCATGAGGCTATCAAAAAGGAGCCCATGAATGTATATCTATGATAAAAAAATGGGGAAAAATCAAAAGTGTCTATACATAATAGCTAACCCTGATGGCTACTACCGTCTCCAGCTTGTCTCTTAGGCTAATCCTTTGCTTGGGGTCATGCATCATTGCGTTGTGAAAAATATGGTTGTCTCAGAGCCACTGGAACATCATGATGATAATATTGCCTATAATATGCAACATCTTTAATAGCCTCTGTATAACCATGCTGACACAGTCTGACCATGTGTGGCTACCATCATTGCCTCAATCTTTTGTCTCTAAGCCACCTCCTTATCTCTCTCCCCTGTCATAGCCTATATTCTCTGTAGTGCCTAATCTCTCTCATTTGTAACTACAACCACCTGCTACCAAGCCTGGTCTCACTCAATAGTAATGACCAAAACCTGTTGGCGGGCCTAATCCCACTCACCAGTCAATATATGCACCTGCTGCTACAACTGTTGTATCTGAGCATCACAAGCATCTAGTGGTGGTGGTGGCACTGGTTGTTGTTGAACTAGAGGTTGCTATTGTACAATGGGTGGAGCCCTCAAAACCTATCCATCTTGGCCATCCTAACCTCCCTATTCCTTGCCTCTCCCTACTCCTCTGCCTCTCGATCTCCCTTTGGTAGGAGCCCTTGTTCGATCTTCCAAACGTTGGGGAGGGATGAACCAAAAATCATATGTTGGCATAGTCTGAGCTATCACCTATCCCTGATCATATGACCAAGGCTAGGCCACCAACTATCTGAAGCTCTCTACAGCCTGTGGAACTAGAATCGTCGGTCCCCATGTAGGAACCTCTCTAGCCGATCTCGTGAAAATGGCCTTGTATGCATTGTCAAGTCTATCCTAAACCTCCTTGAACTACTTGGCTACCTTGTCTGGTAGATAGCTCTTAATAATGTAGTGCTCTCAACCCTACATGAATCAAGTCTGTTGGAAAAATAGAGCTACTAAATATCATCAAACCATGGTGGCATCTGAAGCCATGGACACCAGTAGAAAATTGTCATGTCATCTATCACCTGTCTCCAATACTGGAGTCCAATCTGACCAGTGTGCCTGAGGGTAATGGCACCTTTATATCTCCAAATGATAGGATCATCTAGCTCCACATCTACCATCTAAACAATGGGCTGAAGCACGACAATGTGCTCCCACACCCAAATATGTAGTAGAGTCACCCTTGCACCAATGGCTCTCCCATCACAATAGACAAAATCATATAAATCATGATACAAGGAGGCTAGCATCACAATCCCCCATACAAATAGTGTCCTCCTATGCAACATATGATGTCATGCCAAGCTCCATCCTAGGCTAAATCCTCTGCTATGCTTATATGGAGCCACCAAACCTAAAATGATGGCTACGATGATCAATCTAAAGGTCAACACATGACATCTGTATGACTCCAAGTCAATCTATGATATCACCAATGCAATTTGATCCATCTCAATGACCTCAAGGAAGGCATTGAATCTGGCATCAGTGTCAAAAATCACATGGTCTTTGTGAATCGCAAAACATAGTATACACCAAGCATCCTCCAAAGTAACCATCGCCTCACTTGTCAGAAGGTGGAAGGATGATGTCTCATTGTGCCATCTCTTGCACAAAGTCATCATCATCACTAGATTTTTCTGAATCACAAGCGCATATGCAACATACCAGAGGTCGATCTCTCCTAGATGCTCCTAGTGTAACTCTAATAGATCACATAATCTCTCCAAAATAGTCAGTCTGTGCTTGTGTGGCATCAATGGTGGAAAGACCTCCTACATCCATGAAGCACACGACATTAGGAAATCATTGAAATTTGGCCCAATTTGAAATTTACAACTTAGAAATCACAATAGTGTCGTTATCTTCGATAGTGTCACTATATTTAAATTTCAAATTGTGATGCATGATGCATTTAAAATTACAAATCGAAACTTGCATCACCAAATAAGTTGGCATCATGATTTAACATTTAGCATGACTTAACCCTAATTTCTAAATTGACAACTATATCACCAAATAAGTATGTGTCACTATTTAAAATTATAAACCCTAATTTTAAATTGTGAATAGCAATATCAAAATATAAATATGCATCACTATATTTCATTTGGGCGTCACTGATTTCAGTTTGGGCATCGCTATATAGCGACACCGCCAAAATTTAAACTTTAAAACATAATAAATGCATCAAAATTTCAAATTTCAAATCTAGTTTGGAGTTACATACCAATGGTCCTATGCTTGGAAGCTGCTAGAACTCTCAAAATCGATCAAACATGTGTATGGGAAGCTCTTGGAATGCCATTTCATTAGAAGGTCAGAGCTCAAATCACAAGAATTCCTTATGGTGTGAATGCACAAATGAATTGAAAATGACCCTTCTTGGCATATTTATCCTAGAAAATTAGGGTTTTTCATCCTAATTTTACCTTGAAGATAGGGTTTATTGTCATTTTCACCAATTTTGCCAATCTGGACCTAATTCTACATCATTTTTTGCATTTTTGGCATTATTCTTGCATCCCAAATCCTTTCTAGACCCTTGGGGTAGCTTTTAACCTTTATTGAGAAATAAACCCAAAATTTGAAATTTTCACCTAATTTCTTGAGGGGGCAAGCAGTCAACTTTATCCTTCTGTTGGTGCATCTAAAGAATTAATTTTATTTTATTTTCTTATTTAACAAGTAGTTTTGATCTGAAAAGTGTTATTCTTTGAACCAAAGCAGTAGGTACATCGCTTCAAAGAGGGGAAAAATGTAGATACTAAAAAATGTCCTAATTGATATCATACACTCGAAATAGATTTACTAACATCATTTCCTCCTTAATCCATCATCTTTTCACTTCATTAATTAAATTAACCTAGCTAATTTAATTAATTGCATTTTTTTTGTCTATTAACCTAATTAATTCAAATTGGGTTAATTCACCCCCTTTCATGCTAACATTTCATATCATTAAATTAAATAAATAAAAACATTTAATTTAATTTCCTAAGTCATCTTATTTAATTAAATATCATTTCACCTTTCTCCCATTTATTAAATCATTTAATTTAATAAATATCTTTTCAATTCTTCTGAATCCCCTAATTACATGATTAAATATTGTTTAATTAGCAACTAAACTATCTTTCCTCTAAGCAAAAGGAATATTCCCATAGAATATTCCTTATCCCATTTTTGCAAAATTAAAACTTTGTTGTAATTTGTAAATTGCTTTTTTTCCTCACCCATAAGAATATTTCAAAAGAATATTCTTATTCCTTCATCATTTGAAAAGGGATATTTTCACAAGTGGCTTCTTGATCAAGTTTTAACCTTCAATTTGTTGAAAAAGTCACCTTTGACATGTGTGAGCAGGTCAAAAGTGTGTTTGTTTGAGGCTAGTATGAACCCTTGATTAAATCCCATCATGCATTTTCATCCATTGATGAGAATTCATGATCCATGCCTCTCATCTCCTTCTTCTTGGACCATCGATTAAACTTTTTGATCTCCACCTTTCATTCCTCATTTTCTCTCCCATAAATAGATCACTATTTGTAGAAAAATGGATCCATATTTCAGTTGCAAAGTCATGTTGTTGAATTCACTTGCATCCATACTCTCATATTTACTCACTTTTTAGCATATTTTAGTTCATTTTTAGTTGCATATTAGCTTTAAGCTTCCATTAACAACTTTCATGCATCCATCTTAGCTTGTTTATAAATTAAGGTTTGAATATTTTAGCTTAGATTACCTTAGCAATAACATAATTAGTTCATTCTTAACATAAAATCATGGTAACTTAGCTTGCATCATGTACATTTTTAGCATAAACTAGGTTTTCATATATCAATCACAATGGTTTCATTCATTATCTTCCATAGAATTGACTGAAATAGGCTCACTAATCATAGGATTGAGAAAGGGTCATCGTTTCACATCAACACGACACCAATTCCAAAATAGGATAAGTTTCAAATGGAGTAGATTAGGGGGTATGTGCAGGATCATGGTGGGCCAAAAAGTGGCAATATGATGGGTATGTGGCTGGAAACTTTGTTTTTACCCAAAGTTGATGAAATGAAAAGAGTTTTTAAAGGATATTCTCAGCTTTCCACCAATATAAATTATGCTTTCCTTTGAATTTAATAACTAATTATTATTCATTTTCTATTTGAATTATGATTAAAGTCCTAATTGATAGAATGGTTGAAAAACATCTATAGCTTTCAAACGGTATCACATTTTTTGAATCCAAAATAGGCATCACATTCTATGCTTCACATAATACAAGATTAAAAAAAAAAATTGAATTTCATGAATTTTTGACCAAGTTAAGGTGGTCAAACATACGAGTTTTTATATTTTTTAAAATTTGTAATAAAAGATTAATAATTAATTATTTACTTGGAAAAAAATTAAAAAAAAATATGCACCACATCAGGACATGAGTCCTCTACTTATATCTAAAATATTATTAAAAAATATTGTCATTTTATTGTGGTTAGGGTGGTCAGATAGACACCTACTTCTTATTTTTTCCCTGAAATTTAAGTACTACTACATTGAAATTTCAAAATTTCACCAAATAGTTTTATTTTTTAAAATGAACCTAGCAGTTTAGAAACTACATTCAATTTTCTACAGATTCTATTCTTACATATTATTGAAATAATATAGATAACTTATTCAAATTTTTACATCAAGTTGCCTAACTCTGATTTTTCTAAATTTTTAGCCACTTATGAGCCTGTTTTAAATCCATGATGATCCTACACATACCCTAGGAATTTAACTTTTTTCTTAGTTTGTAGCTTTCAATTTCAGTAAAATGCTTAGCTTAATTTTCCAATTTGAATGATCTTGTTTGTAGATGCAAGTTTGTTTGGTGAAGTTATGCTTCGATTCATTATGAATCAAGCGTAATCAAACCTCACCGACATTTCCTCGTCTCACAATAATATTAATATAATATTATATATTATATATTTTATATATATACTATATATAGTACATAATATATAATATGTTATACAAAATATGTAGTATATAGTATATAATATAATATATAATATATAATATAATACATATTATATAATACATAATATATAATATATAATATATATAATATATTAGTATATTAGTATATATTAAAGTATTAAATAATATGTATTCTAAATAATACAGGTAACAAATATCTGTTTCTAAATAGATATCTATTTCTAAACGGATATCTGTTTATAAATGGATATCCATTTTTTTCTAACAAAATTAGTAGGCTAAGGATTTGGCTCAGGATTTTGTTCGGGATTGCCTAACTTGGAAAGTCAACCCAAAAAATGTGTTTACAAAATTTTCTTAGTTTTTCGAATTTCGCCCTTGTGGCTGACGACTTTTTTTTATTTGAATTTCATGAAAAGAAAAGGGTTTATAGAAAAAATTGTCAGCTTTCCACCAATATAGGATATGCCTTATTTTGAATTTAATAAATAATTATTATTGATTTTCTACATATATTATGACTAAAGTCTTGATTGGTAGGTTGATTGAAAAACTTCTATAACAAACTACTTCACATTTTTCTAACCTAAAAGATGCATCACGTTCTATGCTTCACATACTATAGGATTAAAAAAAATGAATTTCATAAATTTTTGGCCAAGTTATGGTGGTAAGATAAATATGTTTTAATAATAATGAAAAATCATAACTAATTATTTACATGCAAAAATAAAAAATAAAAAATTTGGCACATCTAGGCGTGTCCTCTACATATATTGCAAGTTTTAGAAAAAATAAAAATAAAAATTCTTGTGCTTACGGTGGTCAGACATACACTCGCTTCTTATCTTTTTCCTAAAAATTTAGTACCATTGCACTGAAATTTCAAATTTTCGTGAAACTGATTTACTTTTTTCCAAAAAAGGACTAGTAGCCCAAAAACTACATTCAATTTTCTACAAGTTTTGTTCTTACATATTTTTCAAATTATGTTAATAACCTATTCAAATTTTTATGTCAAGTTTCCTAACTCTAGTTTTTTTAATTTTCATTTTCCTTTAGGGGCCTAGTTTGGACCCCCATGATCTTGCACTAACCCTAGTCGCAAAGAATAGACCTGCTAGTTTTTGTGTTAGTCACATAAACATTTGAGATTAGAAATTGATTTCCAGACCTCGCATCCCGACACTTGACAAACATACAAAAACTCCTTGCCTTGACCATAGAGAAATATAAGTAATGTTTATGCCATAGAATTGCTAGCCCACCAATAGATCCATCAACACTATAGGCCAACCTATCACCATTAAACTGGACCTTGGAAATTAACTCTTTGAATTTATTTGTGTCCATCTTGGTTTCCTATAGAATCACCATATCTAGAACATCCAACTCAATCAGTCACTTTAGGAGCCAACATTTCTCCAGGCCGTTAAGGCCTCTGAAATTCTAGCCAAGGACCTTCATTGAGAATTTGTGGAATGGAGGTGCTTTCCACCAATAGGAATGAACTTTCTCATTGATACTTGAGTTCCATTTCTAGATCCTCCAATTCCTTATGATTTTCCTTCTACACTTTTGACCCTTGTTGTTACTACCCCCTGCATCAATAAAAAGGGCATGTTTGCCCCCAAAATTCTTGGAATGCCTAGTTGCCATACTCCAACTATTTTATTTTTCATCAGTAAGATTCAAACTACCTTCTACATCTTTTTTGGTGAAAGGATCCCACCCTATCTCCTTATTTTGAGTATTTTTCAGGGTTGCAATCCCCTCATCTCCTTGGATATTAGCATCCTTCTCCTTGAATATTTTTCCCTCCTCCATGGGAATGGGAGAGGAAATTTTTTTAGCTTTCCCTACTAACAAATGCTTTACCATGGATCCTTCCACCAGGTTTGAGACATTCTACTCATTACATTGTCCTTCCAGACCTATTTCCATGACTGGTGGCTCTATTTCCAGACATCCATTATTTTCTTGGAAAGATGCTTCACATTCTTGAGCCCACCGTTAGGACTATTGGAAGCCTTACCCATATAACTATTAGCCATCGGAAAGGGATCAACCTTTTTTCCTTGTGTATTCAAGCTATGGAACTTGCAAAACCTAGCCATATGTCCCAAGTTTCCACATCTGTAGCACTTTATTGACAACCCTTCATATTTGATTGGTAGCACCCAAGCCCCCAAAGAAGAGGATAGCTTAAGGGGGAGTTGAATAGGTTTGTTGAGATCAAACCAAACAAAAATTCAAACCAAAGTGAGGAGCCTGCTACTACCCTCATACTACTCACTCCTAATGAAAATCCCAAGGGAGTTACCAATAAATTGGTAAATTTCATTACAATGAATCTCCTCTGGGAGGTGATTAAGCTTGAACCATATTGGAAACTTGGATAACTGCTTTGCAATTGGGTCAAAATTAGGAGACCAAGCTCAAATTTACAACCCTGCACTTCCCATGAACCATGGGCTAGTGTGCAAAATATGATCTCGCTCAACCTCAAAGGGGAAGATCATTTGTAGAAACCTTAGTGACATGAAGTTTATAATAGGAGAGGAGCCCAGCCAATTCATTTCACACCAATTCTTAATCTAAGTCAGATTGGGCCAAACACCAAAAAATTTGGCAATCACAACAGTCTACTTTATACACTCCACCTTGCTATGAATGAGATGATCTAGAATGGCAATGGTGTGCATTCCACCCATAATGGAGAGATTCACATTTTAATAGCTACTTTAATTGGGAGCCCTTCATCACCAACCATGAAACCACTCTACTCAGCCTCAATAAATAAGGCCTCCAATGCACACTCATCATCCTCGATCTCCCTATTTGCCTCACAACCCTTATCATAGCTCTAGCCTACATACCTCAGAGGCCTGCTTCATTGGATTTGCTCTTCTTATAAATTACATATATAAATTCATTATAAATTATGTCCAAGATTATTTATTTCTATATATATAAATAAATATTATTAATTTCAAAAGGTTAGATTTATTTTGTTTGTTTTTTTTCTTTTTTTTTGCTATATTAATTCCTTAATATTTTTCTTCACAAACTCATATCATTATAGTATACCTTTTATTATTATTATTATAGATTGCATCTTTTAACATAAATATTTGTGTATTTAATATTTAAGTAAACAATACACTTATTTTAAAGTATTTAAACAAATAAAATATTTAATTTTGAAAATACACTCAATTCTCTTTTTAGAACTAGAAAAGAAAATATTGATTTTTTTAATAAACATAAACTATATTTTTGAAAACAACACTTAATTAAAGTTTAAATACTTTTACATCATCTCAATGAAACTTGAATACAAATAAGATGATTGTGATTGCATATATTAACAAAATTATTATTATTATTATTTGAACATTAATAAGCATTAATTTTTATAATGAATAATTAATTATTATTGTTTGATTTTAATATATTAATTATTAAATTTTCTTTTCTAAAATAACATTTAATTAATTGTTTTTTCCTCATCTCAATAAAATTTGAATACAAATAAGATGATTGTCATTGTCTAGATTAAAAAACTAATTATCATTGTTTGATATTAATAGGGATTAATTACTATAGTGGCTAATTAATTGTGACTGTTTGATTTTAATATATATTAATATTATAATATGAAACTTACTTTTAATCATGATGTCAAATTAAGAATAAATAATTTAATGTATTTTTTATTTTATGTTTAGTTTGGAATAGTATTTTATATATTTATGTATATTTATATAATGTGATTTTTAATAATATTAGGACCAAATACCTAAGTTTGTTTGTATTTAACTCTATTGTTATATTTTATCCACATATTTATGTGTATGCAATAATAATTCAATTAATTTATTTGTTTGACTATAATAATTAATCTAATTTTTATCCACAATTTAATTCCATTAAACACATCTAATTTAAGTTGTGTGCATAAGTTAAATAATAGAGATATGTCACTAATTTGAGTAGATTTTTATGCATCCAAACTTAAGTATTTTCAACTAAAAAATTATTTATAGCCAAAAATGTGTTCTAGCTAAAATAAACATAAACACAACTTCTCTAATAATATGTGCTCTCCAAATGTATATGTGTAATCAATTAGGTATACATTAGATATTTTTAAAAAATATTTAGATAAATATAATGTTCCCAATACTTCTATTCATTACATCTATGAATTTTAAAATATTTAGAGAATTATAATTTCTCTAACACTTCTATTCATTTACTAATACAATACCTTTTTTATAGATCTTAATGTACAAATTCTAAAAAAAACTTAACACTTTAATTAATATTAATTTTTAATATCCAAGAAAAGTAGACCATCAAATTCAAAAGTTGGGAGTGAATCCATTGACTAAAAAATAGAAAATTTGTTTTAAATATTTAAAAAAATTGCTACACTAGAGGAGAGAATCTTAGTTGAACTAATATATTTTATTTTTCTTTTTTTATAGTTGAACATAAGGGAAGTGAGTGTTCGACCTTTTTTTGGGGATGGAATTGAACCTATTTTGCACTTTAGTTCATTAGGAAACCTAGATACCTCAACCAAGTGACTCAATTGAGGTATGGTTGGGTTGTTCCTAGTGTAATTGGATGGGGGTTCACCATTAAACAATGAGTTAAAAGAAGAAATGCAAATGGGTAAAAGCAATAAGTTGGGTCCACGAAGAGGGGAACTTTTGGCCAAAAAAAAATCTCGTAGAAAACGCATACGTGTTATTAAAAAAATGTGTATGCATTATGCTTTAGGTACCCGAGCCTAATAAAATGTGTATGCACTAAAAATTGCATATGTGTTATAATGCGTACACATTATATAACTTGTACACATTTTATAACACGTACAAGTCATTTATTTAAAAAATTAAATACCTTTTAGAAATGCAAATGCATTTTAAAACACGTACATGTTTTGCAATGCAAAACGTGTACACATTTTAAAACACGTACACATTTCTAAAAAGTATTTAATTTTTTAAATAATCAAGAAAATAAATAACGCATATACATTTTGTAAGGCGTATGCGTTTTTAAAAACACATGCGTTTTAAAAATTTTGAATGCTCAACCCACATGCTGCCTCGGTTTTAGGCTCAGGAAAGGCTTGCCAACTCGACCCTTAGCCTTTGACCTGCAACTAAAAAAATAAGGCAGATTGAAGAAGAATGTCCAACTTTGGCAATATGGCTGATAGAATTATTTTTTGAATCAATCTATAAAATTAAAAACCATTAGAGAACATGATGTCTAGTTTCCAAATATATAATTTTTATTAAGATTGGATTATATTTGTTATTTTTTAATTAATTTCTAAGAAAACTAGTCCTTAAACTTGAAATATCAGGGTTTTTTTGTTTTTTAATAACTTTTTTTTGGTTAAGTTTCTTGTAAAAAAATTATATGGCATCAATCTTCAAATAATTCTCTACATAATGAAAAAAAAAATAAAAAAAAATAGTTTAGGTCCAATTATGCTATCAGTACACATTGATTTTTAAAAACAACAATTAAGGCCAATAAAAATTCAATAAAAAATAATAATTCAAAAAAAAATTACAAAAAAATTTCCTCATCAATCTTCATGTTGTTAGCTCTCTTTCCCAAAATGAATTAGCAAAATACTTTTATTTGGGTCAAAAAGTGGTGTATGTACACGTGCATGGTATGGTGAAACAAAGGGACTTTTAAAAGTGGTGTTTATACATCCCTATCAAAATTTGATTTCTATCATCTGGGTATTTGAATAAATTACATATTTGAATACTAGATTCAAAATTATAAATTTCATATTAGTGACTTTTTTGAAGATTCATTGTGTAAGTGGCTCAAATTTTCAGTCCAAGTGTGAAAAAATCTAAAAAATAGCAAAAACGCCCACTTTTTGAGCTTTTGGTGGACCCAACTTGCATCAACGCAAACACTTATGCACAAACCCTTGAAATTTTGAAACCATGAAATTAGATTGACAAACAGAATGAAACAAAAAAGTACCTAGAGGAGTGGAGAGGCCAAAACAAGGTTTGTAAACCTTGGAAATTATTGTCTCAAATTTCTCTGGGACTCATATGCTAGGTTGAGTGATTTAGTCCCACTCTTGGGTTTTCGGGGCAGAATATGAAATTCTTCTATTGACTGTTAGGATCTACGAAAAGGAAATAGAAAAGATAGATATTGGGAATTATACACCCAGTTGGGCATGAGTCCCACTCTTCCTTTCCAAAAAAGCAGGGCCTGAATTTGTTCTTCTAGTTCCATACTTTCTTCCTATGTCTTTCAAACTTCATTTTCAGATTTGAAACTATGAAAAATTTGTAAAAATAAAAATTGGGTGGATTACTTATGGGGGGTTTTCCTTGGTCAAACCCCTATTTTGATAATTAAACCTTGATAAAAAGTATAGATTTGAAATGGAAATGTGTGTGAAATCCCTAATCTTAAGTGTGTCTAAGATTATGAGAGCTAAAATGCAACAAACCCTACTATAATGTGCTAGAATAGGATGCATAAATGAAACATTAAAATGATGATGACTTACTTTAGGAGATCTCCAATCACCCTAATAAGCCATAAGAATGCATGTACCTTCCTTTAGGTAGAAATTAAAATGATAATGGAAGATGGAATCACTTAGGAAACAAGTCATTAGGCTTGGTTCAATGGCTAGTTGCATCTCCCCAACCTAGAATCCATCATGATCCTCCATAGGAAACCATCATCACTATCTGGAAGTGCTTGATATTTAAATGAAAGTGAGCTTGAAGACCTGCAAAAACATTATAATGTTGCTCCAAGACTTCAACTTTGCTTGCTCCTTGTTAGTGTTTGGTAGCTTTAGGAGATATTTTCTCCTTAATTTATTCTTGTGAAGGCAAGTCGACCTTATTTTTAAAAAGGAAAAATTATACTTGTTCAAGGTCAACTTTAAGATAAAGGGTTGTCTAGCTTGTATAAATAGGAGAAGGTGTCTCCTCATTTCATAATTTCAATCAAGCAATTCAATTTACTCCAAGTTTGCACCTTAGCAGTAGTTTTCCATCCTCGTAGTAGCAGATTTGATTTCAAAGAGAAGTGTTACCAATTGTGGAGAAATGTCTCCATTCATTGTATTTATTCAACCTTATGTAAGGCCTAACTTTGTATGCAGAATTCTGCACTTTTATCTAATATATATAAGAGATTATTTGTTGGGTTTTTCTCCCTCAAGTAGGAGGGTTTTCTGAGGGTATCTGTTGTGTTCATTGTTCTATGCATTATTGTATTTCTACTTATTTTATTTATGATCCTAAAACTAACATGGTATCAGAGCAGGTCTAATCAGAAGAATTGAATATGTTTTGATTTGGGATTTGGGTTTATTGACATCTTGTTAGGGGATTGGTGACATATGTTTTTGACAAGCAGGAAAATATTTTGCTTCACATTACATCTATTTGCATCCTGCAAATTGTGTTATTTCCAACTTCCATCTCATATGTAGTGGTTGATATTTAAATGATGGAGTATATTCACTGCTTATAATTATGCTTTCCAAAAGTATATGAATAAAGGAAATGTTATTGGGCCTTTCTTGTAACTATTATGGGTGTCGCTTCATTATAGAGAAGATCATCGACGAATTGGGTAGGTTGTGGATTACTAGAGTCCAAGCTGAGGAGACACTTAAGCTATAGATCCATCCCTCATAGGGATTATTGAATGCAGTATAAGATAAAATTCATGGTGGAAGTTGGAATATACTTGAGCTATTGGGAGCTGCTTCCCACATACTTGGCAACTAGGGAATATATTAATTCCAATGCAATTGATTTCTAAAGCTACATGGTTTCTCAATGTGAGTCAGTTCATATTACTTTGGTGTCACGTAATGATTTAAGGGAATTTGAATCAATATTTACTATATCGTGAGCTCAAAGGAGGTGTAGAGAAGTTGAGGTGGCCTAGATTTTTTGGAAGCCATGTTATTTAATTAATTCCTTAGAGGAGTTGTCATGGTCTTTGAGAAAGCTGCCCAAAAGTCATATCTGACGTTGATTACTTTTGAAGAGCCATGGCAATAGTTTGGAGAGTCGTGGGAAGCTTAAGTGTTTGAAGCTATTTGTTCTAGCAGTTATAGGCATCTCTATAATATTCATCGCTTAATACATCAGAGAGCATATTATCTCCTAAGGGTGGCTTAAAATTATAGTTTGGGAAGGCAATGTATGGTTGAAAATTGAAGGTAAGGGCTTGGGTAAATATTTCAAGGGTTGTCATGTCTTATTACATGAAAATATTATTAAATTCATGAAGGACTTAGCAGAAAAATTAAGCAAAGCAATACAAATTAATTTGGAATTTTTATTTACCATCGTTGGGAAAAATTAAAGAGGAATAGGTGAATGAATTGGGAGTCATCTATACATTTTCTGAATTATATTGAAGAATTAGGCAAACATTAAAAGAAGTGACGCCTTTACAGAAGGAGCCGCATTTGAGGAGGAATTCAAAATATTCCAATTACTTCAGCTATCGAGCTTGTGCTAATATTTATCAGATTATATTCCAAGTTTGAAGTTGTTGGAGCTCAGTGGAAAGTCTAGAGATTGAATTAAATCTTGGAGCTGATTCTTCATTATCAGTTGGAATGTATATATAGGAAATTAAAGGAATGAAGGTCTGAGATGGTTCTAGCAAGATGTTGGTGACAACAGTTGGTATGAAAATAGGATGAGGGTAAATTGATGGCAACATTGAGTGAAGGTGGTGAAGATGAAACACCATAGATAGGTCTAGCTCAATGGTGTACCAACAATAAAAAGATAAATGTTTTATGTTTATACCTTTGATTAATTACCTTGGATTTAAATAATCATGTAGTTAATATTAATTCATGCAATAACATTGGGAATAGTGAATCATGTATGCTTCTAGCATTGGTTTGTATATTTCTTGAGGGTAGTTTGATTCTACGAACTATTGTTGATCTCTCTAAAATGCTTCTAAGATGGATCAAGGAGAAAAAGGATGATGAGAGATAGCATAAGGAATTCAAGGGAGGAAGAGCGTGGTGCATAACTCTCATGATTCTTCTTTCGTGGGAACAAGGTTGGGCTAGCCTTGGATGGAGAGCTTGCTTCACAAAGAAGATTGAGAAAGATGAAGACACTAAACAACAAAGAACCTATACAGATTGTCATTGCAATGAGTTTCTTCAAGAGGAGGAAATGAAACTCAAAGGGAGTCTAACAAACCAATAGAGGCAATCTTGGATGAGGAGGTTAGAAGGTTGATGTGAGTACTTGGAGCTTCAAAAGGAGTCACAACATTATGAAGATCTGTTGTAGTGTATATTTTTTTGAGACAAAGAAATGTGAGGTGAAAGCCCTTGTAGTGTATATTTCT
Source organism: Sequoia sempervirens (assembly GCA_007258455.2). Taxonomy (NCBI): domain Eukaryota; kingdom Viridiplantae; phylum Streptophyta; class Pinopsida; order Cupressales; family Cupressaceae; genus Sequoia; species Sequoia sempervirens. The sequence goes on from VDFB02373365.1 coordinate 181,420,159, forward strand.
CAAAGACGGATAAATATGAGGTGGAAGCCCTTGTAGTGTATATTTCTCTGAGATGGAGAAATATGATGTGAAATCCCTTATATTGTATATTTCGTTGAGAACCGAGAAATATGAGGTGAAAGCCCTTGTAGTGTATATTTCTTTGAGATGGAGAAATATGAGGTGTGAGCCCTTGTTCATCTTTGAGACTAAGATGAAACACCAATTTGAGAGACTCCATGATGGCATCGCATTGAGAGACTCTGTGATGAACCCTTGTACTTGTGTTTCTTTCCACACATGGGAGTAGCCATGGTGGACGTCATGTTGAGAGGCTCAATGATGATATCATGTTGAAGGAATTTGTGATGAACACTTGTACATGTGTTTCTTTCCACGCATGGGAGTAGCCATGGTGGACATCATGTTGAGAGACTCCATGACAACATCACATTGAGAGACTCTGTGATGAACCTTTGATCTTTCCACAAATGGGTGTAGCCATTGTGGGCATCATGTTGAGAGACTCCATGACGTAAATATCTAGAAAATATCTCCCTAGCTAAGAGGGAGTGTTAGTGTTTGGTAGCTTCAGGAGATATTTTCCCCTTAATTTATTCGTGTGAAGGTAGGTTGGCCTTATTTGTAAAAAGGAAAAAATACACTTGTTCAAGGTCAGATCTAAGATGAAGGGTTTCCTAGCTTGTATAAATAGGATAAGGTGTCTCCTCATTTCATAATTTCAATCAAGCAATTCAATTTACTCCAAGTTCGCACCTTAGCAGTAGTTCACCATCCTTGTAGCAGCAAATTCAATTTCAAAGAGAAGTCCTACTAATTGTGGAGAAATGTCTCCATTCATTGTATTTATTCAACCTTGTGTAAGGCTTGACTCTATATGTAGAATTCTGCACTTTTATTTGATATATATAAGAGATTATTTATTGGGTTTTTCTCCCTCAAGTAGGAGGGTTTTCCCAGGGTATCTATTATGTTCATTGTTCTATGTGTTGTATTTATGCTTATTTCATTTCTTATCCTAAAACTAACATTGCTCTTGAATGCAAATGCTTGTGATCTCTTACTTTCTTACTTGTCTTGTTCTCTCTAGTTGAAAAAATGAATGTGAGACTTAGATTTTATAGGAATCATCTCTAATTTACCATTTATAAGATCCCAAATGCTAACATTTACAAAATTTGAATTAAAAACCTTGCTTTCCCACTCAAACCCTAAAAAGGCCCCAAACAAGACTAATATGCCCAAGGTGGTGTATGGGTCCACCCTATAATTTTGGGGTGAGAATTGATGATGATGTTAGTCATACGTTAACAGTGCAGATAAATCCTCACAAACACACCGCGAGAACCTATCTCTCTTGAAAGATTTCACTGGGACAACCTAAATACTAGGCTAACTTGGCTTAATCCCAAGGCTCCTTTATGTTAGGTCTTGATTGTACTAATTTTTCATCAAGGTTCGTTGTGATAATGTTGTTAATCACAAGGGGTAAACGGTCTTTTTTTTAGGTTCTCAAAGGAATCATAAAGATAGGCGAAAGATAATCTCAGTCGAGTCATTTAACAACTTCATGAAATTGACAAATTTATAATAAAATTTAGTGAAATTCAAATAACTTGTATTTGTACAAGTAGATTTAGATTTAAGAATTCAACAATATCATGGAATCAAAATATTTTCAATAAAACTCCATGCATTCATCTCTATTTTTGAAACATTTTATGAAATTTAACCATATATTCTAAAATAAAGCATAAAAAAATATTGAAAAAGTAAAATTCTCCCAGGTATTATCCATGCATGCTTCAAGAAATAACTAAACTAGAGAAAACCATTCCATATGTCACCAGATTGATTCACAACTAGGCACAAAATAATGCAATATTTTAAAGAAAAGTCAGATTATTTGCCACCAGATAGTGTCAATATGCACCCTTAAATGGCATAGAACACAGTCTCGTCTAGTAGGAACAAACAATCAGCTATGTAAGATTTCATATCAGGAAATAGCTTTGAAATTGGATCTATTATTGATTAACTTCTAATGAAAGATATAAGTTTTTAATCTGGAATGGAACAAAAAATAGGAAAAAGAACAAAACTTAAAAAAGTTATGGTTCTCTGACATCCACAAATTTTGAACTTAACTTAAAATGGAACATATCTTGGCCTTTTATAGAAACAAGACACTTAAGAAATTCAACCAATACATGAGAGGGAATCCAAGTGATGAATCACAACATGGCATGTGGAATATGAGAACTAGCAGGAGAATTGTTGAATAAGTCAATGGATTTCAACCTTCTTTAGCACTTTTAAAATCTTTAGGGACCTCCATCTTTAATAGAATCAAGACATTAACTTGGAGCCGAGTAGATTTTCCAAAAAAAATGTAGGAACTTCCCATACATTCAGAATGATTAGGTTGACATTTGTTCCTACATTCAAGTTCCTACTCGGGCTTGAAACTCACAGAAGTGAATCACACTAGAGTTGGGCGCCTTCTTTTGTTGTGTTTGTAATACCAAGATTCCTGGTATTTTGACATCACAAACTCCTCCTTCACATAAGCTTCTAGAGTGTACTGCCCAACCTGGCTATGCCACTAGTCACAATCCAAATTTGTCTGACCATCCATACCCAAATATTGCATCGCAATCTATTCTTCCTGCAAAGACAAATTCCATATATTAATCCCTTTTTAAAACATTCATAAAACTCTCATGAAAATAAAACCATCATCAATAAATCATTATTTTAAACAAATCATAAATATCACGCTTTTAAATGCATTATCACATAATTATCCTTTTAGGCAGGCTACCAGACATTTTTAATTCTCGGGCCAACTTAAACAATTAACTTTAAAACTCAACATTGTTACTCGGTACCTGATACTTGACAACTTCAGCCTTTACTTGAACAAAAAATTCATAAACCCTAATTTCTACTAGAACCTTCACATTTCTTGGACCTTCACTTCTGGACCAGAACAACTTACCAAACCTTGCATTAACATTTCAACCACTCTGGCCTTCTGATACCCAGTACCCGGTACCCAGTACATTTGAATACAAATTACTCCAAATACTTCCTTTTAGCTTTAACTTCTAGTGATCCTTTTGCCAAAAATCACCTATCATAAGTGTTAATTTTTCACTTGGGTCCCCACGCTTATAGTCTTGGGGTGTGTTATGAGACCACACAACAACTTGCAACCAATAAAAGAAAATTTAAAATAAATACGAGATCAAATCACTTGGTATAAATTATAACTTATACATATTTTCCAACAATAACTCCTTACCTTTACTTGAATTTTGGCATAAAGATTATGAATTCTCTATAGAAAGTATCAGTGTGTGCTTTATTAATTCTAGTCACCAAAACTTGGCAAAAAAACTAGTTCATTGAAATTGAACTACATAATTTAGTAATCCTCTAAAGCCAGCCTTGGATAGATCCTTGCTACCAATCATGCGTCCATATCCTCAACAAGATTATCTCTATAATTCCCCCAAATAGAGCTCTACTGCCAGTCAAGCATCCATAGCCCTAGTAGAGATATTTGGATAGCCTATAGAGTTGAATTTCCTCTTTCTTTTTATATTTCTTTGACATTCATTTTTTTTTCATTTGATATTTCTTTGTAAGCTCATTTACTTCAACTTGTAGGAAATGAATCCCTCTATTAGGTTGGGAATTATAGTGGTAGTGAAGGTTACTTTTTTATTTTTCATTCAATGAAAATCCCTTCATTATTTCACCAATTCCCAAAAACTCATTTAATTATTCCCTGTATGTGTACTTTCCAACTAAGTTTTACCATCCTTATGCCAAATTCTAGCTAATTGTAAATCGCTATCTATCGAAAAAAATATGCATAAGTTAAAATTTAGCAGCAAGCAATCTAGTCACCAAATTAATTCTAAATTTAGAAATATCGGTTACCACCCTTCCATTTTAAATTTTATGAAAAATCACTAAAATAAACATGGCTAGAAATTTTGATTTGATGATGTTGCAATAACATTAATGCATCAAAGTTGTCATGATTACACTTAAGTCTGACCATCATATTATGCATTTAATTATCATGCCTTAACATGCACATATTACTTCCTTTAATTTCTCCACATGCTGACATGTGCCACCTCACTGACTTAACTTTCCTTTCTACAATGCACACATGGACATCTTCATGATTAATACGGCTCGATAAAATGAACTGAAATGACCACCATTAAATTTTGAAATCTTCAGTTTTTTTCAATTTGTGATCTTCATATTGGGAAACTTTGAAGCAATGGCCACCAATTCTATGAAAATTTTATTTTATTTAACATTTAACCCTAGAGAAAAGTGTCTTGTTGTCACCTCAAGTTGCATTTTCCAAGATTTCTATCTAGGAAACTATGTACCATAGATTTCTCATGGCTTTCTATAAATTATGTACTTCTCCTTTGAATTCTTCACTTCTTTTTTTCTCTACTTGTGCTTTCTTGCTTCCAAGCCAAGGATAATCCCATCTTCCTAACTTGCATTCACTGCCAAAATGGCTTCCTTGGTCGAAACAAGACCCAAAGGCTCAAAAAGGTTTTCTTTCTCAAGACTTCGACCACCAAATAAAACTTGTGTTTGGTCCTTGAGGGAACTTATGTGGAGTCTAGAGCATACTATAGGCTAAAATCAGACTTGGATTTGTAGTTTGTAGCCTCACTTATGGATCTTAGCCTCTTTGTTGTTGAAGTTCATGAAGTTGTTGACATGATAATGCAGCCTAACTTTCTAGGGAATTTGGACTATGTCCTTTTTGTTGCTCACCTGACCATTGGAATTCCATCTATTGATGATATTCTTCTATTTCTAGAATGAGAGGAATTAGTTCCCATTTGGCCCTTCTTGTCTGATCTGCACACCCCTAACCTTGATACTCATAGGGACAACACTTACTTGGGGTATACTTCCCTCATGGACGAAGCATCCCAAATTGATTGACTAGCCAACCACTACTCTTAGCTTAGCTCCCTTTTTTCCCTTTTTTCTTTTTATGACAAAAAATTTGTATTTCCATGTGCATACGAAGTATAATAATTTTTTTTATCTTTCCATGTACATACGAAGTATAATAAAAAAAAAAATTGTACATCAAGCATGTATTTACTTTGCATGATTTTATCTTTTGAAATTTACAATGCAATGTTTTAAGAATTTTAGTTCACTCTCATGTGCCTTAAATTAAGCAAAATTCATTAATGTCAGGAACAAACCAAAAAACAAAAAAAAACCCTATGAAATAAAATTAACCTACCTAACTAAAATTTATGCTAATTAAATGATTAACCCTAATTGAGCAATTTACCTTAATTTATACTACTATCTTCATAGTGCTTTTTGTACGAATTACAACATGCTTTTCTTTAAATTCACTCGAATACACTTCAAATATCCTACTGTAACAATAAATTATCTTAACTTTTTCGTGTTTAAAAAATGTAAATTCAAATGCGTACTTTCCAATGAATTAGCTTATATATATGGAAATGACCTCATCAAAGGTCGATTGCACACACCTTTGCTGGCTTCTCCATACTCTACCTTCTTCTAGTCGTGGTTCATGGTTTTCTATTTTACTTTGTTCTGCTTCATGAATGACTATATTCATTTCTTGATTCACTTTCTCTCTAAGGTTCCTTTGATTCTTGGCCTTGTCTTTCATCTCAATATCACTATCTATTTCATTAGACCAAGTATTAACGCAATTTATACTATCATCAAAAAGAGAGAAAGTAAAGACTTGATATTCTATTCTTTGCATAAAATCAAGAATTTCTTCCATTTTAGATGATGGATTCATAGTTAGGGGAAAAAAGCACACATCTCCTACTTGTTTTCCCCACTCTTTTCCTTCATTATCACCCTCCATGTGTGAGAAGATTGAAGACTCATCACTTTCATGCTCACACTATAGACGTATTGTTTCTAAGTCTTGATGTCTTTTCCTTTTTTCTTGTAAAATTTCATTAATTTCTTTATGACAATTATGATTAGTGGATCTGTTTAATTTAACAGTTAATTTTCCAATATTTCTAGTTTCACTAGGGTTAGATACTTTCTCAAAATTCAAACTTCTTTCTAGTAGCATTTCCTTTCTTCTAGCAGTTAAAGATGCTTCCATTAACGGAATCACATTATAAGTAGCCAAACTCACCCTAGTTAAAAAAATTCACAATCAAGTTCACCATGATCAATTGTATCATGAATTCTACATTCGGTAATGTTATCGCCTAAAGTTGCACCCTTGTCGAACCCGATGTTCAATGCCTCAGTGTAACATGGGAAGACCTCTAAAGCTATGGGTCACTTGTAGACAGAGGTCAACCTCCGGAGAAGGCCGACTTCCTTTGGTGTCACCTAAACTACTGATTCTTTTAAGGGAAAGGGATAAGGAGTACATAAATTGAAACTAATCTAAGGTGATACATCGAAATGATAGGAACAATGAGATAACTCAATTTACACTTGAATTCTGATGGTTAACATAAGATTACACATCAAATTTTGCAAGCCTTGCACTAACATTTCACAAATAGGTTTGATTCACACACTTTTTCCAGAAAGGAAAGAAAGATTTTCACATATCAGAATCCATGTGTGACTAAGTGAACACAATTTGTAATTTGTATAATGATACTTTTGCAAAGGAAGGCATGAAACACAAGATAAAGTTATGAAGGAATGAAAGAAATTCACAAAATAACTTAATCATGAACCTGAGATGCACAACACTCTGTAGGAAGAAGATGGAAATCCGAACGTCAGCAATAGTCAAGGTAAGCTTTATATAACATGCTCCAAGATGAGTTACAGAATTTTGCTAATCCGAGAGAGGATTGTAGTAGTCACAGACTTCAGAAAAGAATAAGGAGAACTCTTTTACAAAGAGGCAAAAAATGCCTTATATACAAAAAAGATCAGCCCCTCAGGGCTTACAAAAAAATATCTACTCAAAAAACATCTGCCATAGATCTTTTATGGAGTTAATGTTGTCTGCCATTGTGTCCCTGTTGTCCATGTTGGCATGAAGGATTGCCCTTGGAGAAGCCCTTAGATCTTTAGCAGCAACCATTACATTCATTTCTGATCCTCATGTCCACCTTTGAATCTCTCTACAGTCGAGCTTCTTTTAATGCTCCTGACTCATGCTGCTTTTCCTTCTATTAATTACCTTCTCCTGGCACTTGGTTCTGCTACCATGACTTGCTTTGGCTTCTCTGATTGGTTGAGTGTATTCCACACAGACTCTACCATGGTCAAAACTCATTCGATCAGAATCACATCTCGGCGAGACACCTAAGGTGTCTCGCCGATGCGATTATGGCCCTCTGAGGCTGTCGGCATATGATGTGACAGTCGCTGAGAGCTCCTAGCAAGCCCAAAAGATCATGTCAATATCGCCTCTGTGGTCGCCAAGACAATCACGTTTGGCCAGACAACATGGTGAATTCTTCTCATTTTCTCTCGACGAAAGCATATTGATGTCACCCCGACGCATTTTATCCCACTCGAGCTCTGCATTGTTTGTTGAGACCCTATCAGGTCAGCAAGACTCTCATCGAGGCCTCCTTGCTCTTCCGTCAATCTCCTTTCATTTCAAGGTAGTCACTAATGGTCGGGAAGACCTCTCGTTGAACTCCCTCTTGTCTCCCCGCTGACATCTCCTTTCACTGAGAATTCCTTCGGTCGGTAGGACTTTCTAGTGACCTTTTTGTTACACCAAAGGCTCCCTTTATCCTTCGGCGAGACATTTTCATTCACCATGACATTATGGAAATTCCTCTATCCTTCACTGAAACCATTATCTCCTATCGAGGATTCTTCATCTGTCGGCAAGACCCCCGAGTGTCAGTGAGAGATCATGCCGAGGGCTCTTTGCTTTGGCGAGGGCTTATTTTAGTTGGCATGACTTTTCCTTATCGTCGAGACATCTTGCCGACCTGACTTTCCTTGGGCGAGACCCCCGGCCTTTGGCGAGACATTTTTGATCACCGGGACATCACCGCGAAGGCTTCAACTCTTGGCGAGGCCTCTTTTGTTGTCGACAAGACATTGGCCTATCAACTAGACCTCTCGCTAAGCTCCTTATCTTTCAGCAATGGGTTTGCTTTTTCTTCTGTCCGGGAGTCATCGCGTGGTTGGGGAGACCTTACCCCTAGCCTGTTTCCTTTTGTTGGCGAGACCTTGGCCTATCGGCCAGACCTCTTAGCGAAGCTCGCCCACATACGCCGGAAGCATTCTTTCGGTGAGACCTTCTGCTTTTTTCGAGACTTCACAACGAAGCTCACTTGCTTTGCCGACACCGCCTCCTTTCAGCAAGACCTCTATCCTTCACCGATATGCATATCCTTTTATCGCCGGGATGATGATCGAAGTCTTTCTGATTTTCTCCTTAGAGTATTTTCATGCCAAACTTGAGCAAGGCAGGCTTCCAAACTGAGTTCCCTATAACCTAGCATCAGATTCATGACTTTTTCCCTTGTGCAAATGCTCCATTTGGCCTTCTCGAACCTTTGAACATAATATTCTGCCTAATTGAGCCTATGGGTGAAAATTGGGCAACATTTCTGGTGACCTTTGCTGGATGTTTGGCTGCTAAAGATGGAGACCAGTAGCCTATGCCTATCCATTGGGTAGGGAGTCATGGGAAAACTTCAATAGCTGGCCCCCCTCAAAGCAAAACAAAACATGTGCAGCTATGCCTAGAGGAGAGCATTAAGGCTAGAACATGCATTCCCCTAAGGAGAATGCAGAGTGTGCAAATGCACTTCATGGAAAGCAAGATGTTTACAATATATACACCAAACTAATTGAAAGAAAATAATGGAAGCTTGCCTTTGTCAAAGATGAACCTTTTGAAGGAGTAGATCTTCCTCAAACCATAGTTGCAGACCTCACCTAGCT
>VDFB02373365.1:181429219-181477593 GCA_007258455.2 Sequoia sempervirens
AACTTAGTTGTTTGAAGCTTTTTGCACAATAACAATTCAAACCACAAATTAGATTAATTATGTGAATGGTTGAAAAGATAGACTAGTAAATAGAAACTTATATACTATAATTTATAAATTATGAATTTAACATCAAAATCACTATATTGAGTTATATTATATATATCAAAAATGAAATTCTTGTTTACCTCAAGTTTTGCTCTCTTTTTTGTAGGATGTTCTACTTATGATTGTCCCTTAGGATGATCAAAAGTCCTCATATAAAGAAATGGTCCCACACTCATCACATTGTTGAATCAGGAAAAGGACTATAGCAGGTAAAATAAAAATGATATGAATTAGCATATAATTGTTGACAAATAATCATATTTACTAAGCATATATCTACTCCTATCTAAACATAAATATCTGCAATATAAAATAAAGACATACACATTATGATGCTTCTACACTAGATGAGTTTACGGTGGATGAAGCAGCTAAGATGGTTTTCTATATAAAAAATGACAAGAATGTAACATAATTTAAATGTACATGCACATATAATCATAATGTCAAGAATATAAAAAAAAACTTGTTGTGCAACTTCTTCCAATGGGTTAGGCTCAGTCAACATGGCTATGAAAGTACCAAGTTGCTACATAAGAAGACAAGAATACATTAGACTATCAATCTATGTAACTTACATGTATTTAAACATAATAGATTTCAAAAATTAACATCTAAATAACAATTTAGATGATGTTGTATATTGAGTCCCTAGGCCAAATGAAATGGCTGATTGTGTAGCCCTCTTGCACTTGGGAAATCTAGTCCTCTATCAACAACTGTTAAAGATTCTAGAACATAAACATATATTAGTACAAACATCTCTTATAAAATATGAAAGAATTTAGATAAAACACACTATGAAATTACTTTAATTCTTACCAGTGCTTCAACATTTTCTATGGCACCTGATGTCTCTCCTAGAAATGGTCCACTATGTGCTCTATCAACTCCTACATCTAGTGGAGTATCAAATAGGACCCAAACATATATTGTGGCACATCATGCAATAATGGGGCACACAAATATGTTGCGAAGAGGATGGTGTATTAGTTGAAGCTAATGCAATAGGCGCATCACCATCATGATGGTATACACCGCCATATGGCTATGCAACATGCTTGATCTACATGATCAAATGATCACTCAATGAATGTAAGAAAAAATTCTTTGACTCCCTACATCTAAAGCAATCTCAGGGTAAGGTACTAGAGCTGGGGCAACAATAGGCAGAGTAGGAAGAACTAGGGTGACTCAGTGTGCTCTAGGTCTATCTTGTGGCATCCCTTTACCCACACCCTAGAAATCTCGCATGTCAAAGTAATTGACATGCCTCCCTAGGAAAAGCTTGACATATAATTTTCAGAGAAAATACTGAGGGACATCAAGATTTTTTTTGGGTGGTTTATCAAAAACCATCCACCAACGTCTCCATAAATTAGCTAATATCCCTCTATGTGTGCACCATTTAATTGAAAAATTTTCCTTCCACACATTTACGGGCTATGTGTTTTTGGATTGATAAATAACTAGGCTAATTGGGATTTGTCAATATCAAGTTCCCTCACTTCATCATATGATAACCCATTGGCATAAAATTACCTCTTGGACTATCGCCACTGTGTAAACCTATTGTGTTGATTTTCCAAAGTTTCAACATTTGAAATGATTGTTTATAAAGTGTTTTTTCATATCTAATATCTTAGTGAGTATCTCATAGATTCAACATATGTTTCTCTTGATTGATCTAAATTTCTATGAATAGATTCATTTATTGTTGGCACATTTTGGTTTGGAAACATTAGTTGTGGTGAAGGAGTATTTGGAGGGTTTTCATCTTGAATGGGGTTAGGGTATTCAAGTTGAGTGGAGTTGGGATCAACCATTCTTAAGCCTGTTAATTGATAAATTTTTAAAAAATTAACAATCATTTTAATGCAATAAAAAACCTTTTAAAAATCCTATTTTTGACTAAAATTCTCAAAAAAATAATGCAAAGCTAATATAAATTGAAAAAAAGCAATAAAAATTATAAATACCTTGGAAATGTGACTGATTTGAGAAAAAAATTGACTCCCAAATGGATATTTGAGTCACTCAATGCAAACCCCGCACACAGATAATTAACAGACTGTAGAAAAATGAGCTCTTGGGTTTTATTTTTTGATTTTATGGAACAAGAAATGGATATCTGTTTTGAAAAGAATATTCATTACGAAATAGATATCCATTATGAAAATGATATATGTTTCCTTTATAAAAAAAATTATGATAATATATTAAATTAAATATGTGGTTGGTCTCAAACCAGACCAAATTAAAAAAACCAATCTAAACATAATAGATATCCATTTGATAATGGATATCCATTTTGAATGAATATCTATTTCAATTTGGTGTTTGCTATGGCACCATGTACTTTCTACCCTAGCCTAGGAAAAGTCAAAGTGGATTTTCACATTTTTTAGCAAGTTAAAAACACCTTTTTTTCACATCACCACTTTTTGGACCCCCATGATCTTGCATAGACCCACTACCTCAGGAATCTCAAGGCATCCCATTCTCGAGACAACTAGATTGTTGGTAGAACTTTTAACACCATCATTTCCTTGGAAGATAAACAAGGAGGTCATTCCCCTAAAGGCTGTGGCTCTACAAGTTTCAAAAATTGTTGTGATGATTTGGAAATAGTGGATATTAGGCTAAAATTTGGTTGGTTTACATGGAGTAATAAGAGGCTAGATGATGATTTCATTCAGTGCAAATTGGATTGATTCTTCCTCAACTCCAATTAGCTTCTTGATTTGGGTGTGTTCTCAATGAAGGTGGTGTAGTTTGGTGGTTTTGACCACACACTCATTATTGTCTCCTTAATCCACCCCAATAAACCACTTGGTATCCCTTTTAAGATGAAATCTTTCTATTTTGAGCACCCAAATTTTGAAAATCTATTTGCTAAATGGTGGAGTACAAGGGTTAGAGGATGTAAAAGATTTATAGGGGAAAATAAGTTGCAATTTGTAAGGATGGAGCTAAAATATAGAATAGGGAAGTGATGGGTGATTTGTTTGTTAACAAAAGAAAACTGGAAGAGGTGTTAAAGCATATTGAGGGTCTCATTTCTAATTCAAGCTATACTCGTGAAATTAGAGACAAAGATCTCAAGCTCCTAGAGGAACATAAAAAATTTATTAGGATGGAGGAGATCTTTTGGTTGTAGAAATCAAGCATTAAGTGGATTAAAGAAGGTGATAGGAATACAAGATTCTTCTAGTTGTCCACTAAAATCAGGAGGGATTGCAACAAAATACTACACATATGTAAAGTCGATGTTACGGTGCTAGAAGATATTGATGACATCAGGGCTAAAGGTAAGCAGTTTTTTCTTGAGCTTCTTGGTACTCCTAGGGATGTCAATCCTTTTGTTGAAGATGAATTGATTGATTGCATCACCAACCATTAACTGATCAACAAAATGAGGCTCTCTTGGATCCTTTCTCTATGGAGGAAATTAGATGTGTCATTTTCTACTTAGGCATGAGTAAGACCCCTAAGCTAGATGGGTTCCAACCTGAGATTTTTTAGCACTTTGGCACATCGTGGGGGAGGATGTTTGGAGGGATGTGGAAGAATATTTATTGAGAAGACCTATTTTAAAAGTTTGAAATTCTACCTATCTCACCCTGATCCCCAAGGTCAAGTCTCCCTCTTCCTTCAACCAATTCAAGCCTATAGCACTATGTAATGTTATCCACAACATTTCAAAGGTCATGGACTTGAGGCTCAAGTCGTGTCTCAATAGTATTATTTCTAAGGAACAAATCAAGTTTCTCAAAGATAGGTAGATATTAGATGGCATTATTATTTCTCATGAAGCAGTACATTTGGTTCAATATAGAAAGAGTGAGGGGATGATCATAAAAGCATACGTGAACAAGGCTTATGATGAGGTTCCTTGGGATTTTTTATTTAAGGATATGAGGAAAAAAAAATTCAGTGAGTTCTAGTGTCATTAGGTACACAATTGCATATCTTCCCCCTCCTATGCTTGTGAATGATGTTCCTAGAGTTCTTTTATGCAAAGCATTAATTGCGTTAAGGGGACTCCTTGTCCCCCTTCCTTCTTCTCATAATTGTTGAGGTTTTAGGACAACTTTTTCAAGGCTCAGAGGGATGGCAACCTGATTGGGTTTCAAGTCTCTTTTATGCAAAGCATTAATTGCGTTAAGGGGACTCCTTGTCCCCCTTCCTTCTTCTCATAATTGTTGAGGTTTTAGGACAACTTTTTCAAGGCTCAGAGGGATGGCAACCTGATTGGGTTTCAAGTCTCTGGTGGAAGTGATAATATTACCCACCTCTAGTTTGTTGATGATGCCTTACTTTTTGGGGCTTCTAAGGCTCAATATGATAGAACTTTGAAGAAAATTCTACAAAAATATGAGGTAGTGTTGGATAGAAGGTGAATACTTCTAAGTCATTTTTTTTCTTAAAAGACAAGTGTTTAGAGCAACTAGAGATTTAGTGCATATTGGTATTCAAGCTAGGCTCTCTCCTGAGTAAATACCTTGGCATGCCCCTTTTCAATAACAGATCCTCCACCAAAATTTGGAGTGGGCTTACTAACAAAATGCTCTCTATGTTGGGTTCTTGGAAAGGCAAGTGGCTTTCCTTGGTGGGAATAGTTACCCTCATAAAAGAATCCCTTTTAGTGGTCCATGTTTATATGATGTTGGTTTTCCAATTTCTAAACAAATTCACCAATTATATGGAAGTTAGGAGATGCTTCTTGTTGTGGGGATGTGACATATAGTTCAAATACAATATATTTAAATGGGATGATGTATGCAACCCAATGTCTCAAGGTGGGCTAGGTATAAGAAAGTGCAGAGCTATGAATTTGGCTTTGGGTACTAATATTTCTTGGAGGATATATTCTGAGTGAGATAAGCTTGGAGTAATCTTCTTTAGGCCAAGTATTTACATAAAATGTTGACAATTTTTTTTCATGTGAGCTACCATGTGGCTCAAACATTTGGAACTTTCTGAAGGTTTGTTTTCTTCATCTTTTGTCTTGATCTTTCTTGGAGGCTTGGGAAGGGCAACGTGATCAATTTTTGGAGGGATTGTTGGTTGGAGGATAAATATTTATGTGAAAATCATTCCTTCATCCCCTTTATGCCCCACTTTGAAGCCATGGAAGGAAGTATGGTTAGGAACTATATTGATGGTGTCCCTCCTAATCGAAAATGGAAAAGTCTTATTGCTCTAGTGAATGAGCTAATGTAGGAGTGGGTGGAAGTTCAAGTGAAACTTAACAAAAATCCTATGTTTGGTGAGGAGCATGAGGATAGACTTATTTGGAAAGGGCACAACAATGGGGTAGTGATGGTCAGGGAAACTTACTCCAATTAATTTCTAAAAAAAAAATTGTTGGTAATCCTAAGATCTGGTTCAAATTGAGCATACCCAAGATGAATGCGTTCTTGTAGATGGCATGGAAGAAAAGGGCTCTCACTTGGGATTAGTTGGGCTTGTTGGGAAAGGTTGGCCTGTCATGCTATATCCTATGTAAGTTAGATGAGGAAAATAATGAACATCATTTTATCCATTGCGAAGTGCCATGGAAATTATGGTGTTGTTTCTTGGAAAGATGGGACTTGAAATGAGTGTATCCTAAAAGTGTTGTTCATATGATTGAGTCTTGGGTAATCAAAGTGTCTAGCCCTAGACTTTGTGTTGGAATATAGTTTTCATTGATGTGAAATGGGAAAGCATGCAAGGTAGATTGCTAGCATGTTGAAAGAGGAACAACGATCGAATGGAGGTACTCATGCAAGTGAGGATGATGGCATTAATGGAAAGTGTCATTGATGTCAAAAATATATAAGGGTGTTGGTGAATGCATTGATGTCAAAAGTGTCTTTGATGTCAAAGGAAGTGGAATTGATCATGCAAGGGAGATGTTGGCATGATGATAGTTCAATGGTGTGCCTAGATGTTATGGATATGTAGTGGGTTTGGTTTTGGAAGTTATGGTGTAGGATGTTGATGAAAGAAGCATGGTTCTACAAATGTTACATTGTTGTCATGCAAGATTAATATGAGGATTGTAGAGGGTTCTTCTAGAAGAAAAAGGTGTGAACAGGTAGTAGATTTAATATGGGTATTTTGAGAGCATTCTAGTGATGTGCTCTATAGGTCGAGAAAGTTAAGGATGCACCTAGAAATGCATTATTTCTACTCTAAGGTGATTCTAGGGTTTATAGATAAACCCTAATGTGTTTGCATTCATGGCGTCATCCAACAAAAATTATAGTATGTTGTTGACTACCTATCATAGGTTATCGGTCACATAATTTATAACTTATGTCATTGAAGTCGTGAGGGTGACTAGCTCCTTTCTCCTAGCTATCACTAGCTTGAAAAATATTTACTTCAATGTTTCCTAAGTCCTGAGAAAAATATTTGTCTTTGGAACGATCAACAATTATGGTTGAGGCTACAAGATCGGGTGATGCCCACATACCCTGTGGAGATTTTAGTGGGGCCCAATCAAGACCCAGGGGGTCAGTAGGGAATGATGGTGATCAAAAGTTGAAGATCCACTAGTTATCACTAGATATCATGCATCACAAAAAGCATTTGAAAATTGGTTTGTAGTTCAGTGATAAATGATGAACAACTATTATTGGATCTCACACATCATGGAAAGCAAGTTGAAGTTTTCCTTAGGATCAGCAATACATGATGAAGACATTCAATGGTTGCAATCATGATGATTAGGTGATGCACGATAAAGGAAAATAGAACCTTGGTTGGACCAGTGACATGTGGCATCATATCACTCCATTGCTTCACATCGTTGTTGTGAAGTGAAGAAGGTTGAAGATATGGGAAATAAGTGATAGTAGTGGAAAGTGATGTTAGTAAGGATAACTGTCAAAAGATTATTACATCACTGGGTCTTATTGTATTACATTTATACATCCTTGAGTCAAGATGATTTGAATAATAGGCGATGTATGGGTGAGATTGAATGAAAGAACATCCAATAGATGAAATTGCATCATAGGGTCTTAGTTCATCATGGTTATGAGTTCAAAGTAAGTCAAGCCTTCAATGATGCATGATGAGTGTTGAGCGATAGTGGAGAATGATGTTAGAGGTAGACACTTGGCGTTAGCCCTCTATCCCACAGAGATTTAGTGGACCCGTTGTTAGAGCCAACGAGATAGTGGTGAATGATGCAGATCGATCGATAGCTAATCCAATGGTGATTGCTTCATTTTGGTGCATCGTGGATAGGAATGGTGATGCTTGTAGCATATCAGTGATATGTGATGGATGACAAAGATCAAAGGAAAGCGATTAGATGGTGACTGCTACATCACGAAAATGGATGTGATTGTTTTAAGTGTTTTGGCGATAAGCGATTGGCATGAGATGAGGATAAATGGTGATATTCAAATTAAAGCTAATCGAATGGTGGTGTTTTAAAAGTGTTGAGATGAATGGAAAGTGTAGGATCATGGTGTGTAGTTTGTAGATCGATGGCCCAGGTTTGAATGTAGTAATCAAAAATGGCTAACTCAGTGTGAATGAAGTTTTCATCTGGTAACTAACAAAAATGAATGATTTAATTGGTCCAACTCCACATGTGACCAATTTAATGAAGATTTTATCTTCAATATGATAGAAAATACTATAGAGTTGATCAAAATCAGGTCAGATCGATAGAACAGGAGAACACATTTAAAACATATCTGATTCTAGGCTTTATTAGATTGCTATTGTTAGAAAATTATTTATATCCAAATTTTATGTTGTGAGGCTCGATGCTGAGGTTCTGTAATGAGGGTTTCTTGAAAACCTTAATAGATGATCGTATGGATGAGAATCAAGATTAGATCGAATGGACAGTTGAATGCATTGAATGCATAATCAAATTCTTAGGGTTTAACAGAGAGAATGAAGGAAAATTCTCTGCACTAGAATTGAATGTTGGGTAGCTCAATGCAAGATATGGTGATGTCTAATAAACCTTATCAGATGTCTTTATAATGAGCTAGATAGTAGTGTGTGTGTGTGTGGCTCGAGGTACAAGTAGCTTTCTAGTGAATTTTGCAAGCTAATGAAACCCTAGAAGAAGTTTTGACAAGATCTAAACAGTGGTGAGAATATCAAGGAAGAGATTGCAGATTGGTGGAGTTAAACAAAAAGAAGACAATCTAAGAATAGTCTAAGAGATTTTCATTTGTTGTGTGTGTGATACATCTACAAAGTGCACATGGTGTTGAATAGAGTTATGTATTGCTAAGTGTGTAGCAAAGGAAAATTTAGTGAGTGTGTAGTGCAAGAAGATAGAACAAAATTTTCTAAGTGCAGAGGAAGAAAAGAGAGAGTGCAAAGTAGAGGGGTGTGTTGTTGAGAGTGTAGCTATAGCAATAGAGTGTGAGTTGCAGCAAGTGCAACAATATACTGAATGTAATGATGCATTATAGGTTAGGGAGAACCAATTTATGCATATTTGAGATTTAACCGTTGTAAGAGGTTGTAGCCTCATAGTACTAAGTTGTAGCTTAGGTTAGGGGATTGTAGTCTCCTAGAAATTGTTGCTTCTAAATAGGGTGTTGTGGCATCCTTGGAGTTGTAGCTCCTAAATCAGGGAGTTGTTGCTTCCTTGAAGTTGTAGCTTCTAAAATAGGGTGTTGTTGCATCATTGGAGTTGTGGCTCCTAAAATAGGGTGTTGTTGCATCCTTGAAGTGGTTGCTTCTAAATTTGGTAGTTGATGCCTCCTTGGGTTGTAGTCCTAAGACATTGTAACAGAGATTTTATTTGTGATGCTAGATTTGAGTAGTAGACTCAAGCAGCCTTGGTCACTGTGGTTTTTCCCATATTGGGTTTTCCACGTACATATGGTGTTATGTGATTTTTTTGTGTGCATGCATATTGTTGTATCACATGATTAATATATGCACATTAAGGGTTAAAGAAATTATTCTGCACAAAATGTTTTAAGAGCTAAATTTTTAATATCTACTTATTCACCCCCCTCTTAGTAGTTCATTGTGTTCCAACAATTGGTATCAGAGCCTTAGGTTCACTTAGAGAAGCTTAATTAGCTTAGGTAGATCTTGGATAGGTGAACACAATGGCTTTTTAGTAAGGTTCAAACAAGCCACCTAGGTTTGATGGAATAAATTATGCTAAGTGGAGCTCATTAATGGAAGGATACTTAGTTTCTCTTGGAACTGAAGTTTGGAAGTCTGTCCAGACCAAATATACTATTCCTGCTACTATTCCTATTGATCCTGCAGGAAAGAAGGAGTTTGTAGATAATAAGAAATCTTGGTTTATTAGTATGAACAATTTGTGTAATTATATGCATATCAAAGTTATGCATTATAAAACTACCTATGATGTCTAGGAAAAATTAAAGAATATCTACGAAGATGATACCAAAGTGAAGCTAGCAAAGTTACAAGTGTTGAAAGAAAAATTTGAAGGCTTGAAGATGACTGAAGAAGAGAAGATTGTAGACTATATTCAAAGAGTTGATGATGTGGTAAATTCCATTAAAGGATATGGTGTAGATCTAAAAGAAGAAGATGTTGTGTTGAAAGTTCTCAGGTCCATGACAACTAAATATGATTCCAAGATTTCTACTATCGAAGAAGGAAGAGAAATTGATAAACTTACTCTTGATGAGGTGCATGGCATAATTACTGCATATGAGATGAGAATGCCAGATACTGAATCATCTAGGAGAGAAGCTATATTTAAGGTTGTCAAGAAACAAAAAGATGAAGCTGATAAGAAAGACAAAGTTGATGTGATTGCTTCTGATCATGAAGAAACTGATGAGGAAGAAGCAGACTTCATAAGAAGACTATGGAGAGCATCTAGAAAGTATAAGGGTAAGCTTCCTTTCAAGTGTTTTAATTGTGGAAAAATAGGTCATTTTGCTTCAAAGTTTCCATATGGTAAAAAGGACAGTTTCGAGCAAGAAGAAGATAGCAAAAAGGAAAAAACATTTTATCCAAAAAGGAAGAATTTTGGAAAGATGAAGAAGAGACTATACATCAATGAAGAAAGTGAAGCATCTAATGCTAGCGACAATTTAGAAGAGGATCAAGACTATGCCCTTGTAATGAGAGAAGATGGAGGATAATTTCTATTTATGACTAAAGAAACTATGGATCAAAAAGATGAACAAATTGAAGACTTATATGAAGGAGAAGAGGAGGCAGTTGTTGATCTTGAAGGAGAATTAATTAGTGCTCTTGAAGATCTTGATGAACTAAGAGATAAATTTGATGATCTTAAGAGAGAAAACAAGAAACTAAAAAGGAATGCTCAAAAGGAGACTGGCATATTAACTCAAGAACTTGAGGAATCCAATAAGGTGATAGTTGGTCTGAAAGTTCATGTAGAAGAGCTCAAAAGAGTTGAAGATGTTATGAAATATAGATTGCAATATGAGATGAATAGATGCTTGGAACTTGAGGCAGAAATAGTTTCCTTAAGAAAAGAATTGGAGAAAGCTAATGAGCATATCAATAAATTTCTTAAGTTAAAAGGTGGTACCAATATCTTGGATGAATTGATAAGTACACAAAAGTTAGATAATAAAGAAAAATTAGGCTTGGGACTTGAAAAAAGAAAAAGTTCATTTATTGATGCCTCTGCAAAGCTCTATTAAAGATTTAGAGAAGAAGAAAAATCAGTCCCAAATTGTGAAAAATCTGACAATGGAGAAGCTTTTGAAGATGAAATGAAGTCAACTGCAATTGATAAATTTGTTAGAGAGAAGGAACCAATTGAAGACAAGAAAGCTAATAGGCCAATTCCTTATCAACAAAAGAAGCAGAATACTAAGAGAATAGACAATGATGGTTTCACAAGAGCACACTATCCAAGGAGACCTAGACAAAGAAGACCACCTCATACTACGAAAAGGAATTCTCTGACCAGGTACTCCTCACATTTTTATGGTTATTATTTTACCTATAATAAATTTGGTCATAGAGCATGTGAGTGTATAGTAGCACCTAGTAGGAGCATAGAACATATGCATATAAATTCATTTTCCCCTACTATAGACATGGGTGTGATGTGTTTTAACTACTAAAATTTTGGTCACTTTGCAAAACATTGTAAAATGAATCATATAAGACCAAAAGAACATAGTGAGAAAAGGAATATGTCCCCCAAGGTGAACAATGGTTCACATATTTCTGAGAGGAAGGCTAGTCAGATAGAGAAAAAGGAAAAGAATCTCTAGGAAGAGAAAGACTAGCAAGTAGAACTCCATGAGGCCACTTTTTCCTTACATCACTAATTTGTAGTGATGGGGCATGAGTCTAGGGCAAGCTAAATTGATATTCCATCCATCCTTGAAAATGAAGAAGGAGATCAAGTCAGGTAAAACATGTTTTACAAATTTCTAATGACTTGATGGTTGCAAATTTATGGTCACATTCTTGCTCTTTGAAATGCTTGTCAGAGGGTAAGAGCATTAGTAGAGAAGTGGATTATTAGTTGCAGAAATTGATATCAACCATTGGTATTAGTTATTAAAGAAAAAGTGGTGTAAATTCTCTATTAAGAGAAATGATCCTTCTCTGTAAGGAGAAGATATATGTATTAGGGGGAGATATTCTATGTATATATTTTTAAATTGGTATCACTCAAATGGGGAGCTAAGTCCCTTTGTCATTGCTAAGAAAAAGTGAAGACTGCAGTAGTATGGTGACCTAAGATAAATAAGAAGAGAAAGGATGAGAAAAGGAGAAGGAATGCCAAAGGAGGATATTAGTGAGTAGCTAGACGCTTTGTACTGCTTGTTAAAGGGGGAGAATTATTTCAAGAGGAGTGATCCCTTTTCCATTGATGTCAAAGGGGGAGAAATTCATCCAAATGCTCAAAAAGGAGCATTGGAGAAAGAAACAATAGAAGGAGAAAGTAAAAATGATATTGGTACAAACGTTGAATTGGTTAATTAGTATCATTGATCATTTAATTTTTTCCATCAATGACAAAGGGGGAGATTGTTGGCATATAGTTGTCATTGATTTCAAAAGGGAAAACATGCAAGGTAGATTGCTAGCATGCTCAAAGTGGAGCATTGGAGAAAGCAACAATAGAAGGAGAAAGTAAAAATGATACTGGTACAAACATTGAATTGGTTAATTAGTATCATTGATCATTTAAGTTTTTCCATAAATGAAAAAGGGGAGATTGTTGGCATATAGTTGTCATTGATGTCAAAAGGGAAAGAATGCAAGGTAGATTTCTAACATGCTCAAAGAGGAGCATTGGAGAAAGAAGTAATAGAAGAGAAATTAAAAATGACATTGGTACAAATTTTGAATTGGTTAATTAGTATCATTAAGCATTTAAGTTTTTCCATTAATGACAAAGGGGGAGATTGTTGGAATATAGTTTTCATTGAGGTCAAAAGGGAAAGCATGCAAGGCAGAATGCTAGCACATTGAAAGAGGTTCAAAGATGGAATGGAGGTGCTCATGCAAGTGAGGATGATGGCATTAATGGAAAGTGTCATTGATGTCAAGAAGAGATAAGGTTGCTGGTGAATGCATTGATGTCAAAGGAAGTGGAATTGATCATGCAAGGGAGATGTTGGAATGATGATAGTTTAGTGGTGTTCCTAGATGTTATGGAGATGTAATGGATCTGGTTCTGGAAGTTATGGTTCAAGATGCTAATGAAAGAAGCATGGTTCTGGAAATTTTTCATTTTTGTCATGCAAGATGAACATGAGGATTGCAAAGAGTTCTTCCAAAAGACAAAGGTGTAAACAAGAAGCATATTCAATATAGGTTTTTCAAGAGCATTCCAGTGATGTGCTTTGCAGGTCGAGAAAGTGAAGGATGCACCAAGAAATGCATTATTTTTGCTCTTGGGTGATTCTAGGGCTTAGAGATAAACCCTAATGTGTTTGAAATCATGGTCTCATCCAACATAAATTATATTTTATCATTGACTGCCTATCGTAGGTTATTGGTCATGTAAGTTATAACTTATGTCATTTAAGTCATGAGGGTGATAAATCCCTTTCTCCTAGCTGCCACTAGCCTGACAATATTAACTTCAATGTTTCTTAGGTCTTGTGCAAAATATTTGTGATTGAGGCTACAAGATTAGGTGGTGCCCGCATACCCTGCTAAGATTTTGGTGGGGCCCGATCAAGACCCACAGGGTTACCAGGGAATGGTGGTGATCAAAAGTTGAAGATCCAACAGTTATTGCTAGATATTGTTGTTAGTGTAGGTTTTTTATTCCTTATTATAAGGTTTTTCCTACACATTTATTTAAGCTTGCTTAGGTTAATAAAGCATGTTTAATTAGGTGATAGGATTATGAGGTGTCACCTTCCTACATGTTAGCATCCATTATCTATCTTGGGAAAATACTTTGTTATCTTTAGTCTGATAGATGGTTGCTCCTTATTGGTCGGTGTTGCCACCTCTTCCCTCTCTCTAGTCTATATAAGCATGCTACCTAGCTTGTATTTATATTCGATATTGGAGATAGTTATCTGATGCTATTTTACCATTCGAGCATTTCACATCAATCTCTTGGTATCGTTGTTATGCTGTTTCAATTGATTTTGCATTTACAGTATATGTTTCTAACTCTTTCAATTGATTCTGGGTTATAATCTGTTTTACGAATTTTAACATGGTATCAGAGCGCAGGTCATCGGTTCGAGTCCCTCAAGCCCTCGACCCTTCATCCGCGTAAGCTTGGCTTATTGATGTGGTACGTAGTGGGTGAAAATTCCACATGGTACGTGGTTGTATCTGGCTCTATCATGTGGGGGGGTGTTGGCGTAGCGACTATATCCACGATGAGATCCCTCTCCACTGCCAGTACGTGCTTTTGGTGTGATGGCAAATTTAACATGGTATCAGAGCAAGTTTTGTAAGGTTAGATTATTTGTAGAGATCTTGTAAAATCCTGTATTCTCTTCTCTTGCATTATTTTTAAAGATCTGGAGAATCATAAAGGATTTATGAAGATTCAAAAATCTTGTTTCTATCAATCGGCTTGCATATTTTGTGTTTCAATCAGTATTGCAGGTTGCAACATGCCTTTGCTTATCTTAGGTAGCTGATACATCCTTTGCATGCCGTTTTTTGGTTGCTGGAGTCATTTTTTTATTGCTAAAGGCGACTGATTTACATTAGATCTACATCTTTTGTACCTAATCAGGAAAAACGCCTTTTGGGTTTTGTTCACCGCATCAAAAAACCATCTGGGTATCTTTTATTTTTTGCATGCAGCTTATATATTTTGCAGAATCGAGCTCAGAAAGCTTCAGCCGTACCCCTCTCCGTTGGCAGTTTCAGATTTGAAGACAATTTTCAAAAGCTCCGTTCTTGCTCATACGGACTCCGTTTCTCACGAATTTTTTTTTGATCTTGGCTATTTTTTTGTGCTCTATGCAATAGTGCAGACTTTTTTTGATTTGGATGCAGAGATTTTTCAGAAATTACAGATTCTCAGTCGTGACACTGCACAGTCCTCATTTTGGAAACTTCGAAAAGGCATAACTTTTGCATAAAACCTCAGATCGAGGTGATTCTTTTTTTGAAAGTGAATTTTTTTTCGTGTAGCTTGCAGTGGTGTTGTTTATTTTATTGGGTATTGTGCCCAAGTTATATTTTCAGCATATGCTCCTTTTGAGGATCTGTAATAGCATTGAGATCAAGTCCACTCAGTATTTCTTGCTGATGGTAATTGTAAACGCACTAAATATAAAGTGCCAAATCAAATTTTCTTGGGGGGGTTCTTTGATTGAGTGGAAAAGGGGGGGTGTCTTGTGTGTCTCGTGCATGTTCTTTCTTCATTGAGCTTTCTTTCCTGCACAACAACAATCTTTCTTTCTTCATTAAAATGGATCAATTAACAGTACCTGTACTCACACCTTACAACTACTATGAGTGGAAGTCCAAAATGACTATACAACTTAAGAAGTTAGGGTTGTTTAGAGTAACTATGGGTCTTGAAACTGAACCATCTTTAATTGCAGAAAAGCCTAAATGGTTTAACAAACTTGATGAAGCTTTTGAAACTCTATGTATGTCTGTATCTCCAGATTTACTTTTTCATATTGAGTCTTCTACAACACCAAATGATGTGTGGACTACTTTAGAAAAACTCTTTGGTGCACAAGATGAACTAAGAGGACATTTATTGGAGAATGAGTTGATAGGGTTAAATCCATGTAATTTTGATACAATTCAGGATTTCTTCACAAAACTAAAGGCTTTAAGATTGCAGTTGAAACAGTGTGGGATAGAGAAGAAAGATAGTCAGTTGATTCTTAGCATTCTTTCCAAACTTGGTCCTAACTACTCTGTGTTTGTTTCTACATTCTATGCCACAAAAAGTGCCTTGGGAACCACATATAAGATGCCTTCTTTAGATGATTTTGCTAATGAACTCACTAAGGAGCAAGACAAATTGGTTCAAATGGGTACAATCAAGCCCTCTAAATCTCATGCCTTGACTGCAAATCAGGGCACTAAAGATCAGAAGGGGGTTGCTAAGAAAGAGAAGAAACAAAAGAACCAAGAAGAAAAGAAGCAAGAACAAACATCAATTGCTTCTAAAGCAATGAATAATGCCTCTTCTTCAAAAGGCGACAAGCCTAAGAAGGAGAAAATTCAGTGTTCTTATTGTAAGAAACTTGGTCATGATGAACATAAGTGCTTGAAGAAACAGATTGATCACCTGTCACATCTTCTTGAGAAGAACAATATCCAGGTGCCTGATTCTGTTAAACAAGTCTCATCAGAAGGATCTTCAAAGAACACAGAAAAGAGTAAGGGGAAAGGAAAGGGCAAGGCCTTAGTTGCAAGAGCTTCTCAACCAGATTCTTGGGTAATTGACTCAGGTGCTTCTCACCACATGGCCAATAGAAAGGAAAGCTTCTCATCCTTGGAGTCATGTTCTGTGCCTGATATTCTTATGGGTAATGATACACCAGAAGAAGTTCTTGGGAGAGGGTCTGTTGACGTTGGTGATGGGACATTCCATGATGTTCTTTGTGTGCCTTCTTTGTCAACTAATCTCCTATCTGTCTACCAGATCACCCATACAGGTTCTGGCAAGAGAGTTGAATTTACACCTAATTCTGTGGTTATTAGTGATCTACACAATGGGTCTACAGTTGCTATAGGAAAAGTTGATAACCATTCTCGGCTTTATCAATTTTCTCATTTTGTTCCTGATTCTCCTTCACTGGAATTGCTCACTCACTCAGATGAGGTGAGTCGTTTGTGGCATCAGCGGTTTGGGCACTTGAATTACCGCTACTTGCAGCAGCTCAGTCAGCATGACATGGTTACAGGGTTGCCTTCTATTCGATTCTCTGATGGAGTTTGTCAAGGTTGCATTCTTGGCAAGCATCCTGAAGAAAAATTTGACAAAGGCAAAGCATGGAGAGCCACATAGCTCTTGGAGTTAGTACACAGTGATTTGGCTGGTCCATTTCAGCATCCTTCATTCAGTAGAGCTAGATATGTATTGACCTTCATTGACGATCTTTCCCGATACACCTTTGTATATTTTCTCAAACAAAAGTTTGAAGTATTTGAGTCTTTTCAGGAATTTAAAGCTTTTGCAGAGAAACAATCTGGGAAGGTTGTCAAGGTTCTGCGCACTGATAATGGCGGGGAATATGTCAACCAAAGGTTTGAGCAGTTTTGTGCCTCAGAGGGTATTAATTTTCAGCACACAGTTCCCTATAGTCCACAACAAAATGGAGTTGCAGAACGAAAGAATCGGTCATTGAAGGAAATGGCCAATTGCATGATCCACTCCAAATCATTGGCACCTCAGTATTGGGCAGAGGCCATCAACTGTGCATGTTATATCCAGAACCGGGTTCCTAACCGAGCTGTGAAGGGGGTAACTCCTTTTCAAGCTTGGACCGGTCGGAAACCCACAGTCAAGCACTTCTGAGTGTTTGGGTCTCCTGCATGGGCCCACATTCCAGCAGAGAAACGCAAGGCAATGGATCCGCAGAGTAGGCCTTGCATATTTGTTGGCTATCCAGATGGTGTCAAAGGCTACAGGCTACTCCACCCTACCACACATGAGCTCTTCATTGAGAGGAGTGTTCAGTTTGAGGAAGATACTTCTTCTTCCACTTCTCCATCCTTCATTCCCATGGAGACACTACGACTTCATGATGATAGTTCTTCTGAGGATCTTAATCCTCCTGAGGAGTCTTCTTCCTCCACTTTAGATGGTGATGATGAGGGTTCATCTTCCTCCTCTCTTAGTCATCATTCAGAGGATGATGATTCTCCTGCCACTGGGCCTCTTTGGGCTCGTCAGACTTTGGAGTCAGCAGGTGATTGGGTTGGTGATCCTTCAGATGCGAGACGAACAAGGTCACAGTTCGAGCAGGCTCCTCATCTCTTCTTTGCTTCAGCTTCTGATCCACAATTCTTTAGGGAAGCGTCTGGTGTCCCCGAGTGGGATGCTGCTATGCAGGAAGAGTTCAGTTCCTTGGAAAGGAACCATACTTGGGATTTAGTCCCACTTCCTAAGGGAAGAAAACTTGTTCGATGCAAGTGGGTCTATCGAACAAAATTTGCTGCAGATGGGTCAGTTGACAAACATAAGGCTCGCTTGGTCGCAAAAGGATTCTCCCAAGTTCCTGGGATTGACTACTCTGAGACTTTTGCGCCGGTTGCCAAGATGACTTCAATCCGACTTGTCCTTGCCATTGCTGCAGCCCATCGCTGGGACGTTCATCAGATGGATGTGAAGAGTGCCTTTCTTCACGGTGACCTTCAGGAGGAGATATATATGGAGCAGCCACAAGGGTTCATCCAGGATCCTTCACTTGTTTGCCGACTTCGAAAGTCTCTCTATGGTCTTAAACAGGCCCCACGAGCCTGGTATGCCAAGATGGACTCCTTTCTTCTATCAGTTAGGTTCAATCGGTGCCATTCTGATCCGAATGTCTACATTTTGCAGCAGGATGATACTCTCACTTTCCTTGTTCTCTATGTTGATAACTTGCTGATTACAAGGAGTTCCTCATCCACCATCAAGGCAGTGAAAACTGCCCTTCATGATCATTTTTTGATGTCTGACTTGGGTCTTCTTCACTATTTCTTGGGCATTGAGATTACACAGTCTTCGGCTGGTATCTTTCTTTCTCAGCCCAAGTATGCTCTTGATATGCTCTCTTGATTTCGCATGGCTGATTGTAAGCCTGCACCAACTCCATTTCTATCAGGGGTCAAACTTGAGGCTTCTTGTTCTTCACCTTTGGTAGATGCTACCTTGTATCGCCAATTGGTTGGGAGTCTCATATACTTGACTCACACACGACCTGATATTTCTTATGCAGTGGGCCTGGTCTCCAGGTTCATGCAAGAGCCACATGAGCTGCATTGGAAAGCAGCTAAGCGGATTCTTCACTATGTACAGGGCACTCATAGTTATGGGATTCATTTTGCAGCAGGCGTGGATATTGACTTGGTGGGATACATAGATTCAGATTGGGCAGGTGATTCTCAGGATCGCAAGTCTACTTCAGGGTATTGCTTCTCTCTTGGTTCTGGTCCGATTTCTTGGTCGAGCAAGAAGCAGTCTGCTATTGCTCTTTCATCTACAGAGGCTGAGTATCGAGGAGCAGTTAATGCTGCTACTGAGGCCATTTGGCTTCAACACATTCTCACTGAGTTTGGCATTTCCTTTCGGAAGCCTACAATCATCTTTTGTGACAACCAGAGTGCTATTCAGATCTCTCGCAATCCGGTCCATCATCAGCGGACCAAACACATTGAGATTCACATGCACTACATTCGGGAGTTGATTCATGAGCAGGTTCTTGATCTTCAGTATTGTTCAACATCAGATCAGACAGCGGACATCTTCACCAAACCCTTCACTGAGAGCAAGTTCATTCATTTGCGAGCTTTGCTTGGGGTGCGGCAGGCGTCCTCCTTTTAGGGGGCTTCTTAGCTCCTTTCTTTCTCTCTCTATTCTGGGGGGGGCATACTCTCTTTTGTTTGGGGGGGACTACTCCTTTGGGGGGGATTTCATTGTACATGGGTACCTCATCAGGCTTGATTTGTCGGGACCCATCTCTGTACCCACCTAAGCTATGCTTAAGGGGGGGTGTTAGTGTAGGTTTTTTATTCCTTATTATAAGGTTTTTCCTACACATTTATTTAAGCTTGCTTAGGTTAATAAAGCATGTTTAATTAGGTGATAGGATTATGAGGTGTCACCTTCCTACATGTTAGCATCCATTATCTATCTTGGGAAGATACTTTGTTATCTTTAGTCTGATAGATGGTTGCTCCTCATTGGTCGGTGTTGCCACCTCTTCCCTCTCTCTAGTCTATATAAGCATGCTACCTAGCTTGTATTTATATTCGATATTGGAGATAGTTATCTGATGCTATTTTTCCATTCGAGCATTTCACATCAATCTCTTGGTATCGTTGTTATGCTGTTTCAATTGTTTTTGCATTTACAGTATATGTTTCTAACTCTTTCAATTGATTCTGGGTTATAATCTGTTTTACGGATTTTAACAATTGTGCATCATAAAAAGTGTTTAAAAATTGGTTTGTAGTTCAGCGATAAGCAATGAATGACTATTGCTGGATCTCGCACATCACGAAAAGCAAGTTGAAGTTTTCCTTAAGGTCAGTGATACACGATGAAGACATTCAACAATCACAATCATGATGATCAGGTGATGCATGTTAAAGGAAAATAGAGCCTTGGTGGGACCAGTAACACATGGCATCATATCACCCCATCACTTCACATCGCTCTTGTGAAGTGAAGAAGGTTGAAGATATGGGCGATAAGCCATAGTAGTGGAATGTGATGTCAGTAAGGATAGGTGTCAAAGGATTATTGCATCATTGGATGTTATTGTATCATGTTTATAGATCCTTGAAGTCAAGATGATTTGAGCGATATGCGATGTATGGGTGAGATTGAGTGAAAGAACATACAACAGATGAAATAGCATTACAGGATCTTAGTTCATCATGGTTATGAGTTCAAAGTAATGCAAGCCTTCAGTGATGCATGATGAGTGTTGAGCAGTAGTGGAGAATGACGTCAAAGGTAGACACTTGGCATTAGCCCTCCAACGTGCAAAGATTTAGTGGACCCATTGTTAGAGCCAACGGGATAGTGGTGAACAATGTAGATTGATTGATAGCTAATCCAATAGTGATCACTACATTTTGGTGCATCATGGGTAGGAATGGTGATGTTTGCAGGATATCACTGATATGTGATGGATGATGGAGAATAGCAAAAGTGATCAGACGGTGATCGCTACATCATGAAAATGGATGTGATTGTTCTAAGTGTTCTGGCAATAAGTGATTGGCATAAGATGAGGATAAATGTTGATAGTCAAATTGAAGCTAATCGAATGATGGTGTTTTAAAAGTGTTGAGATGAATGGAAAGCATAAGATCATGGTGTGAAGTCTATAGATTGATGACCCAGATTTGAATGTAGTAATCACAAATGGCTAACTCAGTGTGAATGAGGTTTTTGTCTGGTAGCTGAAACAAAGGAAGGATTTAATTGGTCCAATTGCACCTACAACCAATTGAATGAATATTTGATCTTCAAGATGCCATAATAGACTATAGATGTGATCAAAATCTGATTAGATTGATTGAACAGGTGAATGCATTTTTAAAATACATATTTGATTCTATGGTTTCACAAATTTCTATTCTTAGAAAGTTCTTTGTATTTAAATTTAGTGTTGTGAGGCTTGATGAAAAGGTTTTGTAATGAAGGTTTCTTGAAAACCCTAATAGATGATCGCAGTGATGAGAATCAAGATCAAATCAAATGGATAGCTAAATGCATTGAATGCATAATTAGATTCTTAGGGTTTAACAAAGAGAATGAAGGAAAATTCTCTGCACTAGAATTGAATGTTGGGAGGCTCAATGCAGGATATGGTGATATCTGATAAACCTTATCAAATATCTTTATGATGAGCTAGGCAGTAGTGTGTGTGTGTGGCTCAAGGTATAAGTAGCTTTCTAGTGAATTTTGCAAGCTAAGGAAACCCTAGAAATTTTTTTGAGAAGATCTAAACGGTGGTGAGAATCTCAAGGAAGAGATTACAGATCAGTGGAGTTAAACAAAAAGAAGACAATCTATGAATATTCTAAGAGAGTTGCATCCGTTGTGTGTGTGAGACGTCTGCAAAGTGCACAAGGTGCTGAATAGAGTTATGTATCAAGCTGAGTGTGCAATAGAGGTAGAGTTAGTGAGTGTGTAGTGTAGGAAGATAGAATGAAATGTTCTAAGTGTAGAGGAAGAAAAGAAAGAGTGCAGAGTAGAGCAGAGGGGTGTGTTGCTGAGAGTGCAACTATAGCAACAGAGTGTGAGTTGCAGTATGTGCAACAATGTACTAAATGTAATGATGCATTATAGGTTAGGGAGAACTAATTTATGCATATTTGAGCTTTAAGTGTTGTAAGAGGTTGTAGCCTCGTAGTACTGAGTTGTAGCACAGATTAGGGGATTTTAGTCTTCTAGAAGATTTTGCTTCTAAATAGGGTTTTATTACATCCTTGGAGTTGTAGCTCTTAAATCAGGGAGTTGTTGCTTCCTTGAAGTTGTAGCTTCTAAACTAGGGTGTTATTGCATCCTTGGAGTTGTGGCTCCTAAAATAGGGTGTTGTTGCATCCTTGAAATGGTTGCTTCTAAGTAGGTAGTTGATTCTTCCTTAGGTTGTAGCCCTAAAAAATTGTAACAAAGATTTTATTTGTGATGCTATATTTGAGCATAACACTCAAGCAAACTTGGTCACTATGGTTTTTCCCATATCGGGTTTTCAACATACATATGGTGTTATGCAATTTTTTTGTGTGCATGCATATTGTTGTATCACATGATTAATATCTGCACATTAAGGGTTAAAGAAAGTAGTCTGCACAAAATGTTTTAAGAGCTAAATTTTTAATATCTACTGATTCACCCCCCTCTAAGTAGATCATTGTGTTCCAACACTTCATTTGATTTGGGAGGCTACTCTATCCATCATTATATGGACTCTCTAGAATTAGCAGAATTGCAAAAAAATTAGGGACAAAGAATGCTCTTTGGATAGGCTATGGGATAGAGTGGTTAGTACTATTATTAAGCTAGGGGACTCACATAATAAAGAACATTATGAATTGAAGGATGCTGAGTCTAGTTGGGCCAATGCCTTGACCACCTTCACAAGCAATGTTTAGGCTGCCAACATTGTTAAAAACAAGCAAAATGGAGCCAAGTGGAAGTCTCCTTACTCATGGCTGATTAAGTTCAATTTTGATGGCACTAGAAAGAAGAATCTTGGGAAAGCTAGGGGTTTTGGTGCATTCAAGGATACACATGCGGCAAGCATTCTACTTTTTTCTATGGATTTCAACAATGACACCAACAACTCATTAGGAACTAGATGAAGAATAAAAAAAAACACAAATCAAGCATGGAACAAGATCACAATCACAACATAGTAATTTACCTTGGAAAACCCCAAACTGGGGAAAAACCAGTAATGAAGATCTTCATATTAACCCTCAGCCACAACTAGGCTGAGCCTAGAGGCTTCAACCAACCACACATATAATGGAGTCACCAAGCCATTATATAGACTTCCATACATGCAAAACCATGGGTTCAAAACCATGAGCTCCAAAACCATGGACCAATACAACTAGCACAAAACCATGTGCTAAAGACCACTAAAGGTTAATCCACTAACTCTAACCCAAGAACTAGTTTAACCCAAAAATCCCCCCTTTAAACTTGCTCTTGGGGTTAGCATCAAACCCTCCTTCCACAAGCACCAATTGCAAATCCCTCTCTTTCATCGAGATCGACATCAAACTGGGAATCCACATGACTCTAAGCCCCCCTTATCACCTAAGAGAACTCCCTCTTACCAGGCCTTTCTTTTCAAGGATTGAAGAATCCATACTAGGTCTTACTTGACCATTATCCCAAATACATGTATTAAATTTTACATACAACTCCATTACAATCTTGTTCTTGCTACAACCAACATGCTTATAGAAACAACCACACCAATCTTGCACAGACCTAATCAACCTTCTTTTGGGAGTCAGAGCATTGAGGCAAACACTCAAACCTTTTGTTTTAGAAAGAATATTAGATCCAAAAAAAAAAGTTTTCTTATCTCTACACGTTGTGAGAAAAGGATCAATCTTCATCTGATTCCTTTAGACTTCCTCAAGCTTGTCAGGGTAAGAAATCTTCACAGAAAAAATACCCAGAACCTTAAACACCAAGAATTCTTCCATGCAAGCACATGCAAGCCACATGTGAGTGCATGCAAGTACATGCAACACACATGCAAGTACATGCAACTCACAAACCTTGCACATGCAAGCAAAAAGTAAATCCTAGAAGAAAGCTCTGATACCACTTGTTAGGAACTAAATAAAGAATAAAAATAGAAACACAAATCAAGCATGGAACAAGAACACAATCACAACACAGTGATTTACCCTAGAAAACCCCAAATCAGCGAAAAAATAGCAATAAAGATCTTCATATTAACCCTCAGCCCCAACCGACCTGAGCCTCGAGGCTTCAACTAGCCACACATGCAATGGAGTCACCAAGCCATTATATAGACTTCCATACATGCAAAACCATGGGCTCAAAACCATGAGGTCCAAAACCATGGACTAATACAACTAGCACAAAACCATGTGCTAAAGACCACTAAAGGTTAATCCACTAACTCTAACCCAATAATTAGTTTAACCCAACATAATTTAGCTGAGTCTAGAGTTATGCTTTGGGGGTTGATGATTACCAAGGCGAAAGGCTGGAAAAATTTGTGGGTTGAAGGTGATTCAAAGCTAGTTACAAGAGCGCTAAAGGGGGGTAGTGTCTATAATTGGCTCCTTGAGGATATCATTACTACTGCAAAGAGTCTAGTTGGTGAACTTGAGGAGGTTAAAATTTATCACATTGGCAAGTCTGTGAACTCTGTTGCTAACTAGGTTGCAAATTTTGGCTCCAAACTTGGGCTAAATTTTGGCACATTTTATAGGTTGTGGGAGGCTGGCTTCCCATGTGATGTTCTAGCAATACTTATTGAAGACAACGTTGACATGAATGTTGTTTAAATGCCAATGGAATGCTTTTGGTTTGCGCTAGTTTAAAAAATGTAACCTACATATGTGGGAGTTTCTCCCTTTAATTTTTTGTGGTTCTTGGTCCCCAAATCTAGGTTATTTTAGCAATTTAATTTTGAGTGTCAGATTTTAGTTTTAACATTTAAATTAGATTTTTAGTTTTTAACATTTAAATTAGATTTTTACTTTTTAGCTTTTAAATTAGATTTTACTTTTTAGCTTTTTTTTAACTTTTAATGTAGAGTTAGCTTTTAATTTTTAAATTAGATTTAGCTTTTGTGTTTAGCTTTTAACTTTTAATAGCTTTTTCTAAATTAGATTTTGTTTTTTTTTTAATTTTGATCTTTCTAAATTTAGAATGTAGATTTAATATAGATTTATTTCAGATTTAATTTAATTTAATCTAGTTTAGATTAATTTTTAGAACTAGAATAATTTTAAGGCTTAGATTAATTTAGATTAGTTTTAATTAACTTGGACTGATTTTTAATTTAGTTAAGAGTTTTAGTTTCTAATTTAATTTTAATTTTTTAATTTTTTTTATTTAGATTCTTAACTTTTTAGTTTAGATTTAATTTAGTCTCTAATTTCTCATTTAGTTAGATTATTTTTAATTTAGTCTAGATTTTTAGTTACTCATTTAATTTAGTTTAATTTTTTACTAATATAGTTTATATTTTAGTTTTAGATTTCTTTTCTTTTCGTGGGCGTTTTAAAGTTAGAATTAAATTAAACTTAGATTTTAATTTAATTTAGATTAAATTAATTTCATTAGGATTTATGTTAGTTTTCATTTTGGTTAAGTTTTGGTTTTGTGACTAATTTTGTTAATTTGGTTTCTTTTGCTAGGTTTGTTTGGCAAAGAATTGAAAATTAAAACATATGCTTGTCAAGGAAAGGAGACATGAAACTACTAATGAGATTTTGATGCAAGACATTCGTTGAAGACATGATTTTGAAACCAATTGTCTTTTAGATTATAAAACACTTCTTTTGGTGCATTAAAATGAACATGTGTTTGATTTTGTCTGACTGTGCTTGAAGGTGGTAGGTGATTATGCTCTCACCTTGTAAAAAGTAGGTGATCAGAAAACCAGACCCACCTTATTTTTTTGTCACCTTCACGACTTAATAATTGAAGTATCCTCTCCCCTTGTGCTTTCAAGTGATCTTGGGTGTAAGAGAAATAGTTATTATTTCTAGAAATGGGCCTACCTTAAGGGAAAAAGTACTCACCTTAAGGGACGACTCGACCGGTAATAGGCTAAAGCCAAGCCACTTCCAACCGAGATATAAAATAGGTGCTTGAGGAAAGTTCAAGTACCACGAGTGCGAATGTGTCACACGAATGGAGTAGTACTCCCATAAACCCTGTTGAGCATAACCTCTTCAGGCTGGAGTGCCACCTAATTGGTGATTAATCTCTCGCCCCATGTGTGGCCACTCGAACGGATTCCCTAACTAAACACCTATTGTTTTAGAAGCCAACCATTTTCAGTCATTGCCTGGTATAGTGCAGGGACAGTATCATGCCTGAAGATACTCACTACTGACTCCCTTAAGTAGAGATAGCAGTTCTTGGGAAGTGATGACCCAAGAATTCGAAGTTGGTGTGCTTGAATGACGTTAATGAGCCGTGGAGGGGAGCCAATGCCACCAAACTTCTAAGCTATCCGCTCTCGAGAAGGAAAGGTGTTTAGCACCAATCTAGGGTATATCGGTGGGCTATATCACGTATACAAACCCTTGGCCTATTAGGATTGTGCTTGTCTCATGTGCGCTTGTATACACCAAAACATCATGCTTGTCAAGTGTTTTCTATATTTTCAAATAGTATTCACCACATTCACAAATCTGAACACAAACAATCGACCTCAAACAAACATCACACCTCAAAACATTCCCAAAACTCTCAAAACCAAACATGTCTAACCGCTATCCTCCATATTCATCCATGACCTATGAGAAAAACCAAAGGATTAAATATCTTGACCATCATTTGAAAGAGCTTGAAAAACAACTTGAACCCCAACATTTGAAAGAAGTGATGCATTCATCTCATAAGCCTTTATCCTCACCCAAAACTACATCATCCAAGTTCAATGTCCATGAATTTCTGCAAAGGATAAATGAGAAACCTAAATCTATGTCCTCAAACACAAATAATATTGAACAATCATACCATGTCATGCACCTATCTTCATCTCCTATAAGTCAAAATAAACCTCATGAGTCTTTCACCCAAGTTAACTAATCTATCCAACCATCCTCTCTCATCATACCATCTCCATCCAATGAGTCATGTCAATCTATTAGTCCAAAGCATGCTAGAATAGACTCCCCTACACATCAAGATCAAAGTGTTCCTTCCATTCCATCCAATGACACCAAAAATATCCAATGCTCTCCAATCTTTGACCAAGATCCCATCTCTCAAGAACCTCATGATGATCCCCTTCCGTCTCAAGAGAAAATTATCTTTCCAAATACTCCTTCCACCTCATCTAATGAATCCATACCATCTCATGATTCCATCATATCCAATGATCAAGATATGCTTTTCATACCACTTCATGATGATTCCACACCTAATAAAGGGAAAGCTACTCCATCTCCTACACCTCGTGATCCTTTTCCAAGTCAAGATCAAAGTACCTCCTCATCCCCATGTCAAGATCCTATCACCCATCCTAATTCCCCTCATGATCACAATCCTCCACAAGAGTCTATCACCCCTATTCAAGCTATCCATGAACCTCTTACATATCAAATGGGTTCCCTCACTTTTATCCAAGGTTGTCTACTCGAAGATCTTGTTATTCCTTCCATATCACATCCACCTCATGATAGACTTGCATCTTGTTTCATAAATAATACATATCCTGTTGGCAAATGAATGTGTCAAAGTATGAACTACAAAGGCAAAGGATTAGGCCTTCATGAGCAAGGTATCCTATAACCCCTTTATATCCAAGAAAACACATACTATCATGGCCTTGGTTATACACCTCACGCTCAAGACATTGATACCCATCGTAAGTCCACAATCCATCAAAATAAACCTAAGCATCCTAGTCCATCAAACCTTCCATCTATCCTAGGTCCTTATCATAGTCCATCAAACCTTCCATCTATCCTAGGTCCTTATCCTATTCCATCAAACCTTCCATCTATCCTTGGTCCTTATCATCCAAACCCTAGTTCATCAACCCTTCCATCCATATTGGGGCCCTACATCCCTCCATCTCCTATTTATCAAGAACAACAAAGGCACACATCCTTGATGCCCTCTCAAAATTATACCTACATTAACCCATCCATAATACCTCCATATCATTCATCTCCGTCCACCCATCCCATTGCTCTTGGAAGCAATTTGGGTGCCAAATGTCAAAAGCTTCCATATCAAAAACCACATATATCAAAGGATCAACCTGTCTCCTCGAAGAGACATGCAAAAATAAAAGAAAATTTGATCCCAAGTCAAAATAAAAAATCCAAAAAGCCACAAAGGCTCATGAAGTCAAAAGAAAAAAATTCAAAGGCCACAAAGGCCCATAAATCAAAAAGAAAAAATTCAAAGGCCACAAAGGTCCATAAATCAAAAAGGAAAATTTCAAAGGCCACAATGGCCCATAAAGAAAAAAGAAGAATCTCAATGGCCACAAAGGCCCATGAATCAAAAATCAAATTCAAAAGCTATGTGGATTCCTAAAAGTCTCGTAGAAGCAATCAAATCTAAATTGGCATCCAAATTTGCTAATCCAAAAGCTTCCTCCAATCGTCCATCTAAAAACCTATCACCGTCAAACTCCATTTTTCCTCCATCACTCCACCACCCTTCAAGGTGTGTGCCGATGTTGATCTTTCCATCCTTTTCGAATAACCATCAACAAGCATTCCAACCTCCTATCCATTATCCAACATTCACCCCCCATTACTCTCCTTTAGTCCAAACCTTTGCATGATTCCTTAGCTTCTCCCATCATACCATTAAAATACCTATGTTTATGAGTCTAATCCACAGTACCATGGTTTATTAGAACACATATTCGAGGGATATTAGCTATGAAACTTGATGCTTGATTCCTCCCTCCATCTTCCTATCATGCATATATTACCTTCCATTTTCATTTATCCCTATCCATATCTTGTCTTCCATATTCCTCTTGCACTCTACACTTGGGGGCAAGTTTCATCCATCTTGGCATTCATATCCATTATCCTCTTTACGTTCATCCTTTACCTTTCCACCTTTGATCTTGACAAGGTTCAGAATTTTCATGAATGCCATACATCTTATCCTATATACTTTATCCATATCTTCCATGTCATATCCTTCACTTCATCCATATTCCACCATTCTATCTAAATGCATCCTTTCTTCCCTTCCTTGGTCTTGATGAGGAATAGGGAAAAAATACTTAGGAATTTTTTCCATATCTTATCGATCTTGATCATCCTATTCATTATTCTTATCCTTTCTTTCTTCCATTCCATATCTCCTAGGTTATCAAAATCCATGTCCCATTCCCTTCCTTTGTTCTTGATAAATTAGGGGCAAAATTATGAATGGATGCTTTGGATTTCCTTTCATATCCTTATGTGCTACCATTCCATCATAGTTCACATCCTTATCATTTATCCATGATTAAATTACCTCCAATGTTGGTCATCATTTCCCTTTGCAACCTTGAATCTTATCATGTGAATCATATTTAAGCCTAGTTGTAAAACATTATCCAATCCACATATCTTTTGTCAATAAAACAACAATCATCAAACTTATCGTACTTAGAGGAATCAGTGATCCTAAGTACTTATCATCATCATGCCTTATGGAATCAATCATTCTTGGCATCTAATCAACCAACCATTATCATCTTTTGACAAAAGATATGTTGCTTGTGTGACATGTTTTGCAATGAATCTTTCATTTTGATCTATCACTTATCCATGGTTGCACTACCTCTAGTGTGGGGCATCTAGTTTCTTCAATCAACCATATCACATTTCATTTCACTCCATCTTTAAAACTTCAAAAAATCCAAAAAAATCATAAAATGTCCTAAAAAAATCCCCAAAAAAAATAATCGTAAAATTTCCTAAAAAATTCCCAAAAATCATAAAAGTCCTGAAAAATGGTTAAATGTCCTAAAAATCCCAAAAATCATAAATGTCTGAAAAATCCCAAAAAATAGTAAAATATCACGAAATAATCCAAAAAATCATAAAATGTCTAAAAATCCAAAAACTCATAAAATGTCAGAAAAAGAAATCCAAAAAAAACCATAAAATGTCTAAAAGAAATCCAAAAAAATCAAATATTCCAAAAAACAGTGACACTTTCAGATCACCACACAGCTTTGAACTTCAACAAAATCAAAACATTCAAGTGTTGACAATCAAACAAACAATATAAAATATATATCAACCCATCTTACAAATCCAACCAAACACATAAACTATAACAAGAATCAGATTTACATTGAAGCATGATGCATGTTTGTTTGTTGATCTTTGCTTGCTTTATGATTTTATCTTTGGTGACATGTCTTTTAGCTTCTCCAGGATGTCTTGGACTAGAGAAGCGAGGATGGGGCATGTTCACTTGTTTTCTGTTTGTGGATTGTTTCTTATTCACAGGATGACTCATCTTAGGACATGGTTGTCTAAAACCATCAAGGACCTATGAGTCTACTATGGATGAGAGCATTCCTTGTCTGATAGTGTCTTCCATGCAATAAGTATTCAAGTCATCTAAGGTCCTTACACCTAGATGCTTATACTTCATTACTAAATAAAAATGCAAACAGTATTCAGATTGTCTAGATGTTCATGTTATCTATACGCTTATACTAATTTGTGACATAATAAGCTCGATGATGATAAAAGCACTTAAAAGGCAGAAGAAGCTTCATCACCTTCATTCTCTTCCATCTTGCATTTCATTTTCTTCATCATTCTTATCATAGAGAAATCAATCAATTGCTTAACTCACTGATATATGTCTCTTGAATCAAATCTCAAATCAATCAACCTGCTTCTCAAAATTTCATGCCCCCTTAATCAATCAGTCAATCCATCATTGCAACACCTTGTCTTGCATAAGCATCATTCTAAATCAGCTTAATTAGCTTAATCAACTTCATTAGCTCATCAACCTAGCTATACTGATCATTTCCATCAATTGTTTAGTTACGCCCATCAACTGTGCATTTTCATCAAATGTACATCACCGCTTTATCACTTGTGCAATATCAGGTATCTAATCATTTTCTAGACATCTATCTAGAGATTAATCTTTTTACAATCTGTTTGATCAATCTCTTAAGGGGGCATATCATCCTTATCATCATCCTTATTAGGATATCCTTGGGGCATGTATCAGTTAATCAATCTTTTTTCTTTGAAACAATGCGACAGGCTGCATTGTCTCAAAGAGGGGCAAAATGTAGATGCATAAAAATGTCCTCTTAATCATTTTTATCCATTGCATAATCATATCTCCATAAAACCATTAAAATATTATAAGCATTTATAAGCATTTACTCATAACCATAATCCATTTACATAAATCATTTCATTTATCCAATATTTATCCAAATGCATATTTCATTAATTCATTTCATAAATATTTATCATTTCATTAATCATTAACATATTCATAAATCATTTCATATTCATCCATTTACATAAATCATTTCACTTTGACTATTTGCATGATTATTCATTTGCATTAATCATTAAAATGCATCCATATTTCATTAAATAATTTAAAATTCATAAATCAAATTCCATGAAATTAGCTTAAAATTGCACAAATCAATTTCCATGGAATTAGCTTAAAATTGCACAATTTGAGCTTCCAAACATGAATCATGGCATAAATCACTCCACTCATTTCTCATTTATTATTTTCACATTATGCATTCATTTATAAAAACCTCCTCCTTCTCAATTTTTGGGGATACACATTTTGATACACATTTTTATTAAAAAATCAATTTCAATTCTCTTCCACTCATCACAGCTTCTTGTTGCACTTGTGCTCATAAAAATCTGAGAGCATCAAATGCATAGATCAAGAATCATGGTGAAATAGGAAAACAATGGAGTTGATTTTCCTTTGAATGCATTTATTTTAGTTTTGCATAGTTTAGTTTACATTTTGCATTCATATTCATTTGGAAAGGCTTTATTGATGATATGCTGAAATTGTGATTTGAATTTATAGATTAAATCATTTTGGCTTTTTTTCAGTTTTTAGCATAAACACATATAAGCTTGGATAAACATTAAAATAAGGTAAAAATGCCACTTTTATAAAATCTTCATTCACATATATATTCACTATATGTTTTTGGTTTCTATTCTTTTACTACTTCTTATGGAGTTGATTTTTGTACATGTATGGCTAGCAAGGAACCTCATTTCCATGAGGATAGAATTATAACTATAGGTTGTGGGAATAATTAAACAATTTACATATATTGAAGGTGTGTTTATGCAAGGGATCTTCATACACAAACTAAAATGTTTACTCAAATATTAAAAATATAAATATTAGAAATAAGTATGCAACATGTAAATGTTGTATGGATATATATATATGTGTGTGTGTTTGTTTTTAAGAAACTTAATCAAAGGAAGAGGTGAGTAGGATATAATGACAATTCAATTTGTGTGCACAGGCTCTTAAAGTTTATATTTTAAACTCTATATTGAAATATTAGGACTTTAGGTTTTGGAGCCAATGAAGTGAATTGTGAAATTTTAAAGAATGTGTGAGAATGACATAAATTGACACAATTTCTTGTATCTTAATATATTATATTTTGTGCATTTGAGAGGTAGAAACAAAGTAAGTTAGTATTATTCATATAAAATTTTATGGGAAATCCATCATCCTAATGCTTTATTTCCTTACACAATTATGAAAATAATGATACACTTGCAAGGTTGTGCCTAAAATTTGTAATTCTACAAAAAATATTGAGACCTAAAAATTCTTTAGGCTCTTTAGGATCAACCTAAGAGCCAAGGATTTTCTAAAGGGGTCTATGACCCATAATTACTTTGAGCTATAAATTTGGAAATATTAATTCAACAATAAAAGGAAAATATTGAAGGATAAAAGTTACTCTAATAATTTGAAACATTTAACAAAGTCCTAAAATTTTGAATATGGATATGATAAAAAAATGTGAAGACAACATTGCTAAGATGAATCACCCTACTACAAAAGTTGCAAGAAATCTTGCTACTAAATATTTTAGTGTTGTCAATCTAGCTCAAGTGAATATTTTTGAAGATGCAATTATGTTTTATTTTATTTCTACATTTAGCTAAAATATTTTTAGACCCTAAGAATCAACCAATCGTGTCATAAAATCCTGCAAAAAGACAAAATTATATGAGATAAATTTTATTCTATTTATGGTTGATTCAATATTTCTTGTAGACCTATATGCTCCTAAATAATTTTATAATATCTTGAGATGTAGATTATAAATTTA
Organism: Sequoia sempervirens; assembly: GCA_007258455.2. Lineage (NCBI taxonomy): Eukaryota > Viridiplantae > Streptophyta > Pinopsida > Cupressales > Cupressaceae > Sequoia > Sequoia sempervirens. The sequence goes on from VDFB02373365.1 coordinate 181,461,997, forward strand.
AATTTATTGTAAATGTATACCCTAGGTTAGCACAAATGCAGTTATGGTGTGAAAAAGATAAACTATATAAATCAACACCAAACCTTGGCAGATAATGTATCAATATATGTTATGAGGAAAATAGTAAACCATATCTAAACAGGAAAAATTCAAATTAAATTACAGATCTCATAACCTTATTATAATTTTAAAGGTTGGATGGGTTTTCCATGTTCATCAAAATGAGTAGAGAAAATATTTTGTAGGAAAAATAAGTAAATAAACACAAATAAGCATAGTTTACCCTTAGGATTGAATATATGATTTATTTTTTGGAGTGGAGTGGAGTGAATTATATTAATACTATTAGAAAATAAGTTATAATCATATCCTAAATAGTAATCAATGAAAATAGATTGCTTACGTTTATAACTAAAGAATGTATGTTTACTATTGAAGATAAATAGTTTAATGCACATTATATTTTGGTGATGTCATAGAAAACCATTATGTATATAATAATTATATTATTCATTTATACTTTAGGATAAGTGATGAGGGCACAGCTCGAGACTTAGAAAATAACCCACAAACAAGAGAATAATTTTATTATTTAGAAAATAGAGCTTCTTACATACAGAGGATCTCAAATCCCCAAGTTCTACAACACATGCAAGTTATAGAAAGCTACGGAATCACCCTTTCGCAATATGCGAGATTGTCCCAAAAAGTTACCCAAAAATTAGAAACCCAGCCATAAATAGAGCTGCTCTTTAGTTTGGAGCCAAAACAACATTCAAATTTGAGTTTAGGCGGTTTGGCACCGAAAAATTACAACTTGAAGTTCAAATTTTAAAAGAACATTTGTAATTGTATCTTTTAGAAAGTGTGCTAACTTCCCGAGGCCATAACTTTTGATCCGGGACTCTGATTCACGAACCATTTGAACCGTTGGAAAGGTCTCGAAGTCAATAATGTGCTCAAAATTCACTACACCAATTTCAGAAAGTTTCGGGGCTGTTCTGAGAAATCTAAGTACCTCAAATCTAACTTGAAAGATTTTTAGGTGCAAATCTAGGAAACTAAAACTGCAATATCTTTCAACCCAGGAATAGAAAATAAAAACCGTAAATTGGGAATTACATTATGACAAAAAGGGTATTCAAAAATGTAAAAACATAAAAACTGAGGAACTTGAAATTTAACTATTTTTGGGTGATGCAAGATTTCCCTTACACCACTGGATGCTCCAGCATCAAACACCCAGGGTAATTTGAGAAGTGACCCATCACGTCTCAGATGGTTGATAAAAACCCAACTGGTCAACTGCTACCTTAGATAGCCAGGATGAATCTTCCACAAGCCTTCCTCTCCATTTCACCAGATATTATTCATACTGTCTATTTCTGGTACTCATTCCCACATGACTATCTAAGATTGCTTCAATCTCCTCCCTTTCTGAAGTAGGTGCTGGAATGCCATACTGCCCTATTGCTGGTGCTTCCTCCATTCCACCTTCATGATACTCTGTCAAATCTGAAATGTTGAACATAGAGGAAATTTTGATTTCATCAGGAAACTCCACCTCATATGCATTCCCTAAATCATGCTTCTTCAAAACCTTACAAGGACCGAATTTCTTCATCTTCAATTTGTTATAGGTTCCCATGGGAAACCTTTCTTTCCTCAAGTGGACCATTACTTCATCGCTAGTCTGAAACTCCTTATTCCTCCTTTTCTGATCTGTCTTAGCCTTATATTACATATTCATCTTATTAATATGTTCTTGTACCTTCTCATGTATATTCTTGATGTGCTATGCAAAATATTCGACTTCAGCACTTATTTTCTTCTCTTGGTCCATCTTCCTCAATTCTGGAGTTATTCTAGGGCTACCTCCATACACAATCTGGAATGGTGATCTACCAGTGCTTCTATTGATAGAATTGTTGTAAGAAAATTCTGCCTGGGGTAAGATCAAGTCCCATCCCTTGGGTTTATCTCCTACCAAACATCTCAATAGGTTACCTAGACTCCTATTAACAACCTCTGTCTACCCATATGTTTGTGGATGGTGTGCAGAACTAAACTTCAACTCTGTCTTCAACTACTTCCATAATGTCCTCCAAAAGTACCCCACAAATTTGGTGTCACGATCTGAAACAATACTCTTTGGCAGACTATGTAGCCTCACCACCTCTTTGAAGAACAAGTCAGCAATGTGGACTGCATCATGGGTCTTCTGACATGGAATGAAATGTGCCATCTTTGAAAACCTATCAACCACGACAAAGACTGAATTATTCCCTCGTTGTGTCCTTGGCAAACCAAGAAAAAAGTCCATACTTATATCCTCCCATGGCCTCTCTGGTACAGATAAGGGCTGATATAAGCATGTATTCTATCTCACTCCTTTAGCCATTTGACATACCCTGCAGCTTTGTACAAACTTCTTCACATCTTGTGACAACTAAGGCCAATAATAATGCTCACTGATAATGGCAATGGTATTATCCCGACCAAAATGTCCTGCCATTCCTTCACTATGCTTCTCCTTTATCAGATTCTCCCTCATGGAACTCCTTGGGATACACAATTGACTTCCCTTAAATAACATGCCATCCTAGATTATGAAATCCTCCATTGTAACAGGTTCATTTCAAGCTTTCCAAGCCTATGTAAAATCAGGATCTTCTACATATAATGTCTTAAGTTCATTGAACCCAACCACTTCAATATGCATCTTTGTCATCAATGTATGCCTCCTACTTAAGGCATCTGCAACCCTATTTGACTTCCCACTCCTATGTTTCAAAACAAAGGTATAACTTTGCAAAAAATCTACCAATTTCATATGCTTCTGATTTAATTTTCCCTAACTATTTAGGTACTGCAAGGCCTAATGATCAGTATATAGAACAAATTCCTTCAGCAACAAATAATGTCTCCATTTCTTTAATGCTTGAACTATTGCATAAAATTCCTGATCATATACATAATACTTTCTTGGCATCATTTAACTTATTCACTGAAATAGGCAATGGGCTTACCTTCTTGGCTCAACACTGCTCTAATGGCACAACCACTGGCATCACAATCCACCTGAAACACCTTGTTGAAATCTGGGAGGGCTAGAACAGGTTGCTATGTTACCTTCTGCTTCAACAGTTCAAAACTCTTTGCCGCCTCCAACTTCCACTTGAATTCTTTTCTATCCCCTCTCATTGTTTCAGTCAGGGGTCCACAAATACTACTAAAGTTTCTAATGAACTTTCTATAAAAACTATCCAAACCATGGAAAGATCTCACCTCGGTAGCAATTCTTGGGGTAGGCCATTCTAGAATAGCCTTCACCTTCTCTAGGTCCATCTTGAGACCTTCTGTTGAAACAACAAACCCCAAGTACACTAACTCTCTCTTCACAAAATTGCATTTTTTTAGATTAATCAATAGTTTATCTTCTCTTAACTTCTCAAAGGCTCTCAAAATATGCATCAGATGATCATTCAAAGTTTTACTGAAAATAAAAATATCATCTAAATACACAATAACAAAACTTCCCAAAAATTCTTTTAGTACCTTATTCATGAGCCGCATGAATGTGCTTGGTGCATTGGTTAGCCCAAAAGGCACGACTAACCACTCGTACAAGCCCTCTTTGGTCTTGAAGGTAGTCTTCCATTCATCTCCCTCTCAAATCTGGATCTGGTGATATCCACTCTTCAGATCAAACTTTGTGAAGTACTGAGCTCCACTCAAACAGTCCATCAGGTCATCCATCCTTGGTAGGAGAAATCTATACTTGATTGTTATCTTGTTTATGGCTTGGGAATCTGTATACATCCTCCACTCCCCATCCTTCTTTGGTGCTAGTACTACAAGTACTGCACATGGACTAAAACTCTCCCGTATCAAACCCTTTCTCGATAACTTTTAAACTTGTCTGTTCAACTCCTCATTTTCTGCTGGAGTCATTCTATGAGCTGTCTTATTTGGAAAACTGGCTCCAGGAATCAAGTCAATCTGATGACTGATCTTCCTTATTGGTGGTAAACCCTCAGGTACATTATCAGAAACAATATCCTGAAACTCATCCAACATCCCAGAAACTTCTTCTAGAACCTTCTCACTATCCTCCTTACTCTAGGAATCAATGCATAACACACACGCTCATGCTTCATACCTTTTAAAAATTTTCTTCCATCTACATAACAAATTCTAACACTACTGTATACCTTTTCTTCAGTCTCCTTCAGGGGTTTCAACTTGTGACGAACCCCATCCTGTGTCAAGGAATAAGTGTTTGCATGGCCATCATGTATAGCTCACCTATCAAACTACCATGGCCTCCCCAACAACATGTGACATGCATCCATGGGGATGATATCACAGAGTACCTCATCTTGGTAGCTCCCGATCTTGAACTTTACTAGGCACTACTCATTGACCAAAACTTTGTGGTCTTTCTGCAACCAGGCAATCCGATACGGATGCGAGTGCCTTTTCCTCTTTAGCTTCAACTTTGTGACCATCTCTTCTGACACTAGATTATCAGTGCTCCCACCGTCAATAATGACATCACAACATTTTCCTTCACACTTACACCTTGTGCAAAATAGATTCTTCCTTTATTTTGATTCCTTTTCCTTAGTCACCAGGGCTCTCCTAATCACTAGGGCTTCTCCCCTTTCAGCATCATCTGAATGTTCAGATTGGGCCTTCTCATCTGCATGTGCAACCCTTCCACAACCTTCTGGCCTTTTGTCTGCCCTTCCTTGGTGTTGTGGATATTAATAGGCTCGATGCCCTTCTTCACCACACTGGAAACACGTTCTTTTGAAACCACCTATTCTAGATCCTTCTCCATATCTCCCTCGTCCTCTACCTCTTTGATCACCACTGTTTTGATCACGAGAGCAGTAAAAGTTGTCATTCATTTGGCTTCAGCTGGTACCCACATCTTCACTTTTCTTTTCATCATCATTTTGGCTTCATGAAGGTCTTCCATTGCCCCTTCCACTTTGACCTCCTTGTCTTTTTTTCTTGCCATCAAATCTTTTGTTCAGCTTCTCTTCCACCTTCAGAGCAAATTGATACACATCCTCAATGGTGGTCATTCCCGACTAGGCTTAACTCCTCCTGATGCCCGGATCATAACCCATTAAGATATCGGGCTACCTTCTCCTTATTGGCCTTTGTGTGGCCCATTCTGATGATTATCTTGTGAAAATATTCAGTATATTCTTTCATAGATTGCTTCCTTGCTTCAACCCTTGCAATTTCTTTCACAGATCTAACTCATAGTCCACTAGTATGAACGCTTCTTCGTTTCTCACCATGCGATCCCATCTGGTGATATTTCCTTTTGCTCTTCGATTTCTTTCCAAATGGACCTCTTTCTACCAAATACTGGCATGGCCCTTTAGCTTCATTTTTGCAAACTTAACCCGATTTGGGTTCTTTATTTCCTCATACTCAAAATATTCTTCTAGCTCGTTGATCCAGTCGATCAACTCTTTTGGGTTCAGACTTCCGGAATAATTGGGGACTTCTGCTCTAGGTCTTTTCCCGATCTTTAAAATGGCCCTTATTAGCCGCATTTGGTCCTGATCAATTGCTTCTTCTTCCTCTTCTACATTTGAACATTCTTCCTCTCCTTCATCCTCACTTTTCTCCCTTAGGTTTAACCCTCTTCTCAACTATTCTTGTAATGCATCAATCTGTCTTTGGAGGGCTACCAGTGCATCTCTTCCACTAACATTTTTGTTGCCTTGACCACCTCTGGCACCACCATGCCTACCAGGCATCACTCTTGGAGGCATCTTTCTTGACCTCGACCCACAACCACGGTCCTAGTGCAAACTGCCTCACGATCGGTGATTTGTCCACACGCTCAAAAAAACCTGCTCTTATACCACTTGATGAGGGCACATCCTGAGACTTAGAGAATAACTTACAAATAAGAGAATAATTTTATTATTTAGAAAATGGATCTTCTTACATGCAGAGAATCTCAAATCCCCAAGTTCTACAACACATGCAAGTTACAGAAAGATACAGAATCACCCTTTCACAATATGCGAGTTTGTCCCCAAAATGTTACCCAAAAATTAGAAACCCACCCATAAATAGAGATCCTCTTTAGTTTGGAACCAAAACAACATTCAAATTTGAGTTTAGGCAGTTTGGTGCTGAAAAATTATAACTTGAAGTTCAAATTTCAAAAGAACATTTGCAATTGTATCTTCTAAAAAGTGCGCCAACTTCCCGAGGCCATAATTTTTGATCCGAGACTCCGATTCACGAATCGTTTGAACCGTTGGAAAGGTCTCGAAGTCAATAACATGCTTAAAATTTGCTACACCAATTTTGGCAAGTTTCAGGGCCGTTCTAAGAACTCTAAGTGCCTCAAATCTAATTCGGAAGATTTTTAGGTGAAAATCTAAGAAACTAAAACTGTAATATCTTTCAACCCAGGAATAGAAAATAAAAACTGTAAATTGAGAATTTTATTATGATAAAAAAGGTATCCAAAAATGTAAAAATATCTAAAAACCGAGAAACTTCAAATTTAACTATTTTTGGGTGATGCAAGATTGCCCTTACACCACTGGATCCTTCTGCATCAATAAGTTAACTTTATCATTCCATATCTAGTTTACACATATAAATTTGTTCTTCATCTCTAAACTGGGTCTTTGTTGATCTAGCTATATATGTAAGCTTTATCTCCATCTATGAACTCGATCTTTGATGATCTCTAAAATTTTCCATGTGAACATTCAAAGAACAAAAAAAAATTAAGCAGTAATTATTTTTATTAGAATCTAATGTTTTTTGTCTATCTAGTAATATTTAAAAATACATTGCCAAATATCAAGCTTTAAATGTGCACATGAATCATAGAATAATTGTCAAGGAAATCACATTTGGTAAGATTAGTGATTAAATGCAAGTGCAAGTTACTATTCTTTAATGTCCTTATATTGAGATATTCTTGGATGGTATTTAGATGGTGTATGGATGCTGATTAATGATTAAAATAGAATAATTATTTTTTATACATAGAAATAACACCACATCAAAATATTTTTTCAAAGTCAACTTAAAACCAAAGTTATATTTTAGTTTAATTTTAAAAACTATTTTATTTCAAAATAAAAATATATTTTGGTTTAATTTTTCCAAAAAAAAAAACCATTATTACTATTTAGTTACTTAAAATAATAATGAATTAAATTTGACAAAATATTATCTATAATAGATTTTATTTTCACCATAACTCAAATTTTTGGTGTAGGCCAAAAAAAAAAAACTTTGATAAATACATTTTAATAAATGTTTTTTAGTTTGAATAATCGCAACATCTTCAATGGAATATATCACCAAAGCTCTGCTCCGTAATGCCTCCTGCGCCTGCAAACCCTACTTCGCGTCTTCCTGAGCTGCATGGGGTCAAAAATCGTAGGAAAGACTACCGGGATGCGCTTGGGATGGGCCTCCAAAAAGCGGTTCAAGGGCACAGGCTTACCATCTCGGCGGATCGCTCATACCCTCACTGTGCGGATGTGTTGCTGACGTCCTCTTCCCACTCCAATCCGCGATGGACGGTCTCACCCATGGTGGCGCATGGCTTTGTTTCCCCTGCCAGTACAGGGGCGGACTTGCCCCCATGCCACATCTTTCGCCCTCATCGGCCCATGCTGGTGTTGTTTCTAAAAGGGGCGATCCTCTTCGCAGGGATATGGTGTGTTTCCGTGCTTCGGATCGCCGGGGTACATTGCCTCCCACTCCTCCTTCGAAAACCTTATTCAATGATATCAAAGCATCAAATACGAATGGCACCAAGATCTGCCTCCTCCCGGTTCGACACTCTGAGCTCATTCCCGAGGTTAACTTGGACAGTCAAGATTTCCTGTGATCGAGAGGAGTATTTGCAAGAACATGCTCTCATCTGCAGACGGACAAAATCTTGGCCCAGGTTGTGCAACTTAAGATCTTGGAACACCCAGAATTCGAAGGAATATATGAAAGAAGAAATTTGTCTCTATCCATGTGCCAAGGATTCTTTATTTTGGAATTTGATTCTACTGAAGACATGAATCTGGTGTTGAAAGCAGGCCCCTAGATCTTTCAGGGCGAATTCATAAGTATGAAGCCTTGGTATGCTTTTTTCTATTTCCGAATTTAGATTTTCTCATCTGCATTCCTTTTGGTCAGACTACCCTATCTCCCCCTCCAATTCTGGGAATCGGATTGTTTGCACGCAATCGGTAATGGCTTGGGTAAATATCACTGTACATCCAATGAAACAATCAACTACAGGAGTTCCACTTGTGCACGTATATGCATGGAAATAGATTTATCTAATGGGCTACCATATAAGATATCTTTGAAAGTGGGTAACAGGTGTTGGAGGCAACCAGTTGACTATGAAAAAATTGTCTTCAGATGCAAGAAATGTTTCTAAATTGATCATTTGACTCATCAATGTCAAAAGAGGCAAACCATCAACCAAGCTTTAGACGGAAGACCCTCATGGTGGATTGGGGCAAATTCCCACTATTATGTCATTTCTCCTAGAATCCTAAATGACTTGTCTTCTGCTCAAGCTCCTCAAAAGACCATTTCAAAATCAATTTCTTCCTCTCCTCTGGTTGTGCAAGAATCTTCTGTGTTGCCTCTTGAGGTCCCAAATGACGGGGCCTCTAAACTGCCCCCTCAACCTTATTAGCAAAGGATTTCAAAATGGAGGTTGATGATCATGAGGAGGCTTTATCATTTGTCGTGGTAGTTGGCACTCTTGTGGGTGCTTCCAATAAGGACAAGACCAATGCCCTCTCCTCACAACTTCTTGAAGGCACTCCACATTCAAATCAGAAATGGACAGAAGCGAAGAGGAAGAGGTCTACTTCAGCATTCTCAAAACATCAAATGTCGCTAAGATCATCAACGAAAAAGATATCAAATATTTTCATGACTAATTATGAAAATAAAATATAAAATATTCTAGTTCAACAAGGATTCTCTCCTCTATTATAGAAAATTTTTCAAACTTTCAAAATAAAATTTATTATCTTTTTACCAAATGAATCAACCTCAACTTTTGAATTTTATACATTTGACTTGTAGATTAAGATAAAATATCAATTAAAATAATAAAACATTATTATAGAATATGCACATTAAGATATGCAAAAGGATTTTTATATTATTTGGAAAAGTTGTAATCATGAATAAAAGTGTTGGGAATATTCTTTTTTCTAAACATTTTTATAATATTTGTCAAATTGATTTCAAATATTCATTTGAAAAATATTTTTTACTAGAGAATTTTTGGATAGATCTATTTTAGCCAAAACAAATCTAACTATAACATGTTTTTGGCTAGAAAATATTTTTATTTAAAAATACTTTAATTTTGATGTGCACAAATCTACCTAAATATGTGGCATAACTTTTAAATTTCACTCGCTTATACACACAACATTGACTAAACAAATGGGTTAGATCTATGTCTTATAGAATTGAAATATAGATAAATATTAAATTAATTATTATAATTAGGAAAAACTTAATATGATCAATATTGTATGCACATAAACATAAGAATAAATAATAAATAAATATAGCTAAATCTCTATATATAAATCTAGTATTACCAAAAATATATTATTTTTAATTATATAAATATACTAAAACATTACCCCAAAAATATATGAAATTAAATAAAATAATTAAAAATGTATTTTTCACCATTTAAATAATTATATATGATGTTCATTATTTATTTTTAATCTAACTATCATAATCAAAATAAAATATTACATTGTAATAATTAATATATATTAAAATCAAACAATAATTATTCATTATAATAATTAATATCTATTAAAGTCAAACAATAATTAGTTAGTCAATCCATGGAATCATAATCATGTTATTTGTATTCAAATTTCATAAAGATGGTGTAAAAATATGTAAAATTTTAATTAGATATTGTTTTGGAAAAGATAATTTATGTTTAAATATTTAAACTATACTAAATAATTTATTTTTTAATTTTTTAAAATACAAAAAATAAAATAGATATTATTCATTTAATTATAATGTTATTAATAAAATAATAAAAAATGATATCTTAAATTTATTTTAATACAAGTAGAATTTGTGTATATTATAAATAAAATTATAAGACACATATTAATATATAATATTTATTATACTTAATAAAATAAATAAATAATATTAAATGTTTAAATAGCACTAAACACAAAGAGTGCATAAATGTGTTTCTTAAGTGAGATGAGTAGCCAATGAAATTTATAATGATTATAGGAGGGCAGATCTATCTAGCCCTTAGAGTCAGGAAAGTTATCACCTCATAAGATATTTCACTTTAGAGGGAAGATTATAGTGTATATACACCTATCATTTCCATCTATTGAATCACTTGTGTTACAACTTGGTCATAAGCTTCCCCTATTATCTATTGTTGTTTATGAAAATTTTATGAAGGAAGCCATGTCCAATAAAGCTACTATACTCCTATATTAGGAGTTAATTTTCTACCTATACAACTATTTCCTAAATAATTCAAATAGTATGGTTAAAATACTCTTTCAAGTCTTCAAAATACACACCCTCAAACCTAAAAAGTACAATATATCTTCCCCTAGTAAGCCTATTACTATAGAGAAGGACGAGAAGCCTATTGAAGAGGTCAAAGGTCCCTGAGTTGCTACAATTGGGAAGAAACCATATTTGGGAAAGACTAAGAATAAATTTTGGATAAGTGTGAAGAGGAAGCTAATTTCCCACTCAAGCCCTAAAATGAAGCATAGATATACTAGAATGTCCAACTATAAACATAAACTAAAGGAGAATCACATGTAGGAAGATGTGAATGTTGTGGGTTAAAGTGAGAGAAGGATAGTCTATATGTGCACAGGGACTCTAAATAAGATATTTCTAAACTGAGAAATTATGCTTCTAATTCTAAAGATAATGACCTCAAATAGATCCAAAGGGTGGATAATCCAAGATTGGGTTATTAAGTCAACAATGTCAATACTAAAAAAGTCCTTAAAAGACCTCTTTTTCTATTGAAAAATCAAATATAGAAACCCAACCCAAATGGGGAAGACAGCTAGTGATGAGAACGTATATTAATAGGAAAAATATGGATAAAACCAAAGAGGAGGTTAAAGATCAAAAATAGAAAACAATAAATATGGTATTCCCTAAACTTGTAAAGAGATTTAAATCTAATCTATTTTAAATTTAAGATTACATTGATATATGTTGGGAATGAAAATGGTAATTTACAAGAATATGAAGTACAAAATTTATGAATAATATAAAATAAGGATCTTAGTTCCCAAAGATAGAGAATGCTATCTATGATGTCAGTGCATTGTGTAAACATTCACACATAGTGCTATCATTGGCATGACCCAAAATACCAAAGTACTTCTAAAAAATATATAATTATATCCCAATAATTCATTAAATCTATCCAAACAAACAAGGGAAGATGTTAGAAAATAGTATAAATAAATAAATACATACTAAATAATGACATTTGCATGATTTTAATTAAAATATAAATAAATTTGCGAACAAGAGAGCACTTATAAACCTCTATGTGGTTAAGTTGTCTTAAAATACTTGCAAGAAAAAGGTTTTTTTTTGGGTTGGTTGGGGTTTTCCTTCAAGTCAAACCCTTAGATTGATTTCTTTACCTTCACAACAATCAAGATAGAGAAAATAAAATATTATGTATGGATGCTCCTATCCCAAGTGTATTTTGGAATCCTAAAAGGATGTGAGAATCCTGAGAAAATTCATTAATTCAATAAATTTTGTTTACACAATATTAAAGCTAAATAAGGAAATCATCAACTTTAACAACAATAATTACAAGATTCTATGGGAGGAGGACAAGGCTAGAGCCAAAAAAGGAAAATATACTAAGGAGGTTCCCAATAATGAGTTTGAATTTTTGAGAGTCAAGCTCCACATGTTATCTAAAGAATGAGAGGTAGCTTGAAGCCTTCAAATTTTTGTTGGATCTCTTGAGGATTATAGGTTGGTTCTACTATTGTTGTCTTTTTTTTTTCAATTAATTTTTTTTGTTAGTCTAATAGTGTTTTTGATTAGAGGTAAAGAAAGTTTTCAAGGGACCTCAAAACCCTTTACAAAAAAGAAAAGTTGTATAATAAAGATAACTAAATAGACCAACCAATAGCCAACACACAACAAAACATCAGCAAGAAAGCTGCCAAAAAAGATGAAAAAAACAAAAAACTACATATTCTTTAGAATATTAGCAGCTTCCACATTGCTCTCAATTATCTTCTAATGTGCATCCATAAGTTTAGAAATCTCTTTAACAAGGACCCCAGCTTGCATCTTAGTCTTGTTGTGAGTTTTAGCACCAATCCCCAAAACATTTACCTCCTTAGCAAAAACATTGTACAAACCAACAACCTTATCAACTGAAGCTTCCTCCACCACCTACCTTTCCCTAGCAACATCTTTAACACTAGGACCTCCCTCCATCCATTTTTGAGCCTTCTCATTGAGGCCCTTAGCCTCATTCCTCGTAACATTTTTAGTAACTTCAACAACCTTATCCAACTTCATGTTAACCCGATCCATCTGCATTTCCAAATTCATAATTCTTTGTTCAAAAATCTACTTTAGCTTAAGCATCTCCTCAGCAACAATCTTTAGGATATCATACAGTTAGTCAACTTGAGTCTGTATAGAAGAATGCGAAGATTCCATAGCTTTGCTCACAGTCACCCAAACCTTCACATTAGTCATATTAAGCTCATGAAAAAACCATTTGAACAATCTAAACAGGGAAATAGTACCCTTCGTAGCCAACCCCAAAACATTAGGCAGATCCTTCTGATTAATATTGAAGATATCCATAGCCTCAACTTCACCCTCTTGGGAGGTACTATTCATTTCTTGGTTCTCACAAACCTCCTTACCTTTAGCACTAGTCACTGGCATCTAAATTTTATGAAGAGAACTCACAATGTCCTTAGCCACTGTCCTCCTATTCTACTTTTCCATTCCCTCATTAAGGGCTTCCATAGCATCTTACCCACACCAATCTTTGAAGAAGCAATAGTAGGTTCCTCCAACATAGGTCTACCCGACCTCTTAGCCATCTTCTTACTGCTACATTCCTTCAAACCCTTCTTTCTCTTAGATCCCAAAATAGGGGGCATATGAGTCAAATCCTCATCAACATCAATCATTTCTTTCAAAATGGTAGAGGGAGCAATAGGCTATAAGGTTTAACACTGACCCCTTCCTCACTGCAAGTCTCATAATCCCTTGGGTTGGGAATAGGAAAACCTTTTCCACTCTTACTCAGAGCAGGGGGTTGCAAATACACTTCCATAGAGGCCTTAGAGTCAAGAACATAGTCCACATCCTCTTCTGACTTAGACTCCTCCAAAACCTATATCTTCTTTTTCCCTTTTTGACGCACCAGTTCCTTCTTTGACACAGTCTCATATTCCAAGGTCAGTTTCTTTTGCTTACCTTTAGGATCCTTTTTAGGCTACTTAGGAACCACAAAATCCTTTATGTAATCCATTATCAAAATAATTAAACCAACATGTAGCAAAAACTTCTTAGGATTTGTTTTATGGTCCTTAACACCACTCTCGAAAGAAGCTAAGAGACAGAAAGGAAAATAAACTTTCTTCTTATGATGAAAGTGATTCAACAGAACAAAATGATAACCATTTATAGTAGAGAACTGACCTTCTAAGGTTATGTACCTCATCAATTCTTCAAAAAACATCTCCCCACAGAGATTTTATTGAACTGCACTAGTATCCACCACTTCTAGCGCACTTGAGCTTCAGTTCTTCATCCCCTTTAAATAAAATTTGCATAGAAGCATTAGATTCCTTCTTATCTCTATACACCTTTCTAGCCTCCGTGGAAAGACTGATAATGTTCTCTATGAAATCCTCATTGATATCAAATTCAGTACCACCCAACTTCAAAACCCTATTATTCCATCCCTTAACAAACAATGCCATAGCCTGCAGATCATTCCCATGGAGCCACTCCAAGTATGGCATGAGCCCACCCTTCTGCAAAATTTCCCATACTTTAGTCTTATTTTTCAAGGTGTCACAAGAGAAAGGCTCCGCCCTATTTCTATCGCCACCCATGATTACAAACTTAGCAAAACCCAAGAGCTTGAAAAATTTACAAACAATTAAGAGAAGCCTCAAGAATGAAGGCCAAAAAATACCCACAATCCATGTGACAATGACATGGTGGCAAAGGGTCATAATTAGCCTTGAAGGCCACCCCATATGGAGATTGCTCGAATTACCATAAGCCCAAGCACAATCCAACTCACAATCACTCCAAACAATGATCTGCCATGTGAACAAGGTCATGTGAGCACAGATCATGATGAAGTTGTCAACCAACTCAACATCTTTGGTGATCATTGTTAAGACAAGCCATTTCCTCAATAGGAAGGGGATCATCCACATCCCAAACCCTATAGCCGCTAACACCAAAGTTAGCGAAAACATCTGCAAGACCATTGCCTTCCTTAACAATATGAGAGATATAAAATTAATCAAAAGAGTTTAAAATTTCAATGACATCCAAAATAAGCGACTCATCACTCCAAGAGGGGACAAAAGACTTCTTCAAATTATTGATAATATTTAGAGAATATCCCTCAAGCCACACCTTCCTAAAGGCTTTAGATTGGGCCATCTTCAAACCATGATAGTTAGTCTAATAGTGTTATTAGACATAGGTTTTTTATTAATTTTTGCTATAGATTGACTTCTATTCAGACTTTTCAAGAGAAGGGACCCTTGTTTTTCCCTTTTATCTAATTAAATTAAAAAAAATATTCTATTTTATATTTTTAGACTACAAGAATCGGTCGGGTATCCACCCCTATAAACTATGGTGTGTGGTAAACTTTTTTCATGTGACCGGTGACATCGACGCAACACACCCTCTGGTACCACGAGAATAGTGGGGAGACTAGACCTTGTGACTCTTGCCTGCAACAGGATGCTTTAGCCAATCAAGTTAGGCCCACTACCCAATTTTTTATTTTTTTAAATTCTATTATAAATATAATAAATAATATATATATATAAATAATTATGTAGTTGAATTTGGAATAAATAACTATATAGATAAGACAATATATATATAAATAAATGATAATATATGACAATCTAAAATAATATAATTATCCTATTAGATTTATTTAAAAGATACAAAAGGTTTAATTTGAAAATAACATCTTTTATATAAATATATTTAAAAGTTCAATAATAACATAAATTAAAAAATCAAATAATAAATTATCATTAGATAGAAGTGTCATAACAAAAATTCATTCTATTCTCATATTCTAACTCATTTTGATGATGGGTGATAGAATATGACCTGAAATATTAATAATTAAAAAATTATACATCACCAAAATCCAAATTTTTTTATGTACTGATATGTGAAACTTTTTATTTTCAATAAAATTTCAAACTAAATATAAAATTATAGAAATATAAAAAATTGAATTTAGTAAACTACTATTAT
>VDFB02373365.1:181477693-181545456 GCA_007258455.2 Sequoia sempervirens
GCACCAAAAACATTGAAACAACTAAGAGGCTTACAAGGAAAACTCCAATCCATCCGTTGATTCATAGTGCAACTAGTAGACAAGGCTATCCCATATTATCATCTAATCCACAAGGGGGTAGCATACAAAGGGGATGAGAAATGTGATCAGGTGTTCAACAAGATCAAGGAGTACTTGCTCACACCACTAGTTCTCATGCCACCAATTCTAGGTAAACCCTTGATCCTATACATATCAGCAACAATAATAGCCCTTGACACTCTCTTAGCACAACATGATGAAAATGGGAAAGAGAGAGCTATCTACTACATTAGTAGAAATATGGTGGGGCATGAGCAAAACTATACTTCCATTGAGAAATATTGCTTAGCAGCCATGTTTTCCACACAAAATTTTAGACATTACATGCTAGCACATCAGATAAGACTTCTTACAAAGATAGACCCACTCAAGTACCTACTTTCTCAAGCAACTCTCACAGAGTGAATGGCTAAATGGGTCATGATCCTGACAAAGCATGACATTGAGTATGTGGAACGCAAGGCCATTAAAGGACAAGCAATTATAGATCAGTTGGAGAAAGCACCAATATACTCAGAGAACCCACTTGTATCAAAATTCCCCGATGAATCAATCTTCAACCTAAGTGTGGCAGATCACTAGAAAATGTACTTTGATGGATCCTACACACAACATGGATTAGGAGCGGGAATATTCTTCATCACTCCATAAGGGGATTGCATACCTAAATCATACAAGTTGTCATTCCCTTGCACAAATAACATTGCAGAATATGAGGCTCTTGTTATAGGGCTGAGAACTGCAGTGTTGTGGCAGATTATGGCACTCAAGGTCTATGGAGATTCATAGCTCATAATCAACCAAGTCAATGATGAGTACCAAATGAAGGACGACAAGTTGAGTCCATATAAGAAATTGGTGGAAAGCTTCAAGGATTTCTTCATTAATATCACATTTGAGCAGCTACCAAGAGCAAATAACAAAGTAGCAGACACTATGGCAACAATAAAATCACTCCTAGACATCCCATGTAATGTCCCAAAGCAAGAATTCCTCATAAAGTAGCTTCTCATACTGGAATTTGAGGTACTAGAGTCTAAATTTGTGTGTGAAATCGTTGGTCTTGGTGATCCCTAGTATCATGATATATACACCTACTTGAGAATAGGAGTCCTCCCCATAGATATAACCCCAAATCTTAAAAGAGCCTTTGTCAAGAAGTCATCATGTTTTGTCATCCTAGGAGATACCCTATACCATAGAAGAATTGAAGGAATCTTTTTACGATGTCTAAATGTTGAGGAAGCTTTGACCGCTTTAACCACGACCCATAATGGCATTTGTGGTTCACATTCGAGTGGCATGACCTTGGCCAAGAAATTGATAAGGACTGGATACTATTAGCGTACAATGGAAAGGGAAGCTCATGAATACATCCAAAGGTGTTTGCAGTGTCAATAGCATGGGGATCTCATCCATGCACCAACTCAAGAGCTCCACCCAATTATCACACCTTGGACCTTTTCACAGTGGGGGCTCGATCCATTAGCAAAATTACCCCCACCTCATCCAACAGATATAATTTCATCATCACTACCATTGAGTACTTCACGAAGTGGGTAGAAGCCATTCCCATGACCTATATCATAGGAAACTAGATATCCAAGTTCATCCTGAACTACCTAATCTGTCGTTATGGTGTCCCTCAAACCATTATCTTAGATAACAGGACACCTTTCAAAAAATAGGATGTTCGTGACCTATTCCAAAAGTTTAATATCGAACATCGCTTTTCAACTCCATACTATCCCCAAGGAAATGGCCAAGCTAAGGCTACAAATAAAACCATCTTAAAAATCCTCAAGAAGATAGTCAATGAAGCTAGTCATGATTGGAACCTCCAATTGAATCTCACCATATGGGCCTATCGAACAAGTATTTGCACACCAATAGGTGCCACCCCTTTCTCCCTAGTCTATGGATTAGAAGCCATACTCCCCATTGAGATTGAGCTCCGATCCCTAAGAATATCATTGCATAATCTCATCATGGATGAAGAATACAAGGTATCATGGTTAAATGAGTTGGAACTACTGGATGATCGATGTGTGGATTCCTTAAACCATTTGAAATTCTACCAGAACTAACTTAAGAGAAGTTACAACAAGAAGATTAGGAGTCAAACTTTCCAAGTCAGAGAACTTGTGCTGAAGGAGAATCGAAAGAATGTACCAAATCTAGATAGCAAGGGAAAATTTGAACCCAATTGGTTGGTACCCTTCATCATCACAACAAGCTACAAGTCAGGGGCATATTAGTTACCAACACTAGAAGGAGAGCCTTTGCAGGAGCCCATGAATAGGTCCCATCTCAAAAAAATTATGCCTAAACTTCTAAGGTGTAAAACCAAAAAATACAAAAAAATAAAATAAAAAATCCAAAAAAATCAGAAAAAAGGATTAAAAACAATAAAGAGAAAAATAAGTCACTCCTAGGTAAGCCACTTACACATGGTGCTTTGGGCAGAATACCTTGGTGAAGAAACTTGGAAAATGAGTTACTGTGGCAAATAAGACTTTCCATCTACTAGGATCTCCATGACATTGCATCATTGTCAAAATACACATTCCATATCTTAAGTACATCTTCATCCATCGCATCTTTGGCTTGGTCCTCTTGTTCTATCGTAATCCCTCCTAGTACTTCCTCCAGCCCATTTTCAAGGTCAGTTTGTCCTGCTTTTATCAAAGTAGTCTATCAGCATCACACTGGGGGCATGTTCTCATTGGATCAGATTTGTGTATATTCTTGAAGTATTCCGTAAATCAGAAAACCCCAAAACATCAGAAAATCAAAAAATTCAAAAACATTCATAAAATCAAAAATAAAAAAACATTCAAAACATATCAAAATCCAAAAATAGGTAAAAAAGTCAGTCAAAAAGTCAAAAAATAGAGTTGTCTTGTCAAACTAGAAGTCTCTGAGCTTTGAACATAGGCAAGGTTGATGATCTTTTATCATCTCCCAAGACACTTAGGTCAGTCCTCTAGGAGTCTATCGTAATAAGCTGGCAGTCCATTTGTTCATATCTCATCAATAAACGAGTCTGTGTTAGTTAAACTACGTGGTCTTTGTGTGTATAACATAAGCAAGGCTAAATATTTGATCAACCCCTAAGGCCCATAGGATAGGTCTTTAGGTTAGTCTCTTGGTCAAAATCTTAGAAAACCCCAAAACATTAGAAAATTTGAAAATCAAAATATGTGTAAAACATCTCAAAAATACCAAAAATAGCCTCAACATTTCAAAATGTCAAAAACATCCAAATAAACAAAAAAAAATCCAACCATCCCATCTCACTTTCACCCGCAATAAACATCACTCATAATAAATCATTGTCACCCCCAACCTTTGGTAAAAAAGTTGGAAACAAATCTAGTAGGTTAAAAGTGGAAACTTAAATGTCAGAGTCTCAAGTCTAGGTCAATAGGTAAACAAGTTGGTCAACTCTTGGTACTAATAGCCCATCATCCAATCAAATCCCAAATCATCTAATAACATCATGTCCTACGATGCATCCTTCCTACAATAGACATCAACATCAAGCATCACCGTAGTTTAGTCTTGGCTAGTGGTATGAAGAACATTGGCTTGTTTGTTTACTTGATCTTTGTCTTGTTGATTTATCCTATTGTGCTCATTCCAATGACCTCTCAATGATGTCTAAACAAAATGATTTAGAGAGAAAGGAATGGGGTGACGATCATTATCTTTTGTTTATTGTGCTTGTTGGATGTTCTTGTAATATAACTTGGCAAATACTTTCTTTGTTAGGTATGTATGGAAGGTGTTTTAGGCACCTTGTTGACTATTGCATTGATACGTTATACCTTTCCATGTTTTGGTCCGAGATGTTCAAAATATTTGAAGCACATCCTAGTAAGGTTTTCATATGTCAAGTGTGAACAAGGATACTCCTATCTAATTGTCAAGTCAAAGTCCATCTCACTAGGTACAATGCCATCCTTGTTCTTTATACCTTGATGCATCGTATCTCTGTGTATTATCAAACATAAGGTAAGTAAGCCCTTTTAAAATCCCAATTCCTAATAAGCAATACATCATCATCATTCATCGTCATCTCTAATAAAGTCTATAGATCATGGGCTTGTTCGATCCTCTTGTCATCCATCTCATTTCTTCTTATTCTTATATCTTTACTAACATTTCTATCCAAGTATCAAGTGTGTGTAATATATCAAAATATACATGAGACTACCCATGGTTGTTGAACTGTCTACATCATCAAATCTTTCTACATCAAACATTTGAGTTGAACTGATCCTGAACCTCTTTGTCGTGAGATCGACCCTCAATCAAAATTTTTGCTCAATCTCTCGAGGGGGTAGTGTACCAGCGTAATTCTTCTGCTGGGGTAGTAGTGGGGCATCTGAAAAAAATTGAGATTTTTTTTAATTTTGATCTCGACAAGGTTATTCTTTGAACCAACACAATAGGTACATTGCTTCAAAGAGGGGAAAAATGTAGACATGTAAAATATACTGTTTGATCTCGTGCACCTAATCCTGATTTACTAACACCAATTCATTCTGAATCATCTCCTTTACTAACCATTTAATCAAATAATCTTTATTTGATTAAATTCATCATATTTTATCTTTTAATTAAATAAATCAATTTTATTTGATTAAACCATTATCTTCTATTAATTAAATAAATCATTTTGTTTAATTAATCCTATAGTCCCTCTTTTAATTAAATAATTCATTTTATTTAATTAAGTTCTAAAGTCATCTCCTTTAAATTAAATAAATTAATCTTTATTTGATTTGAATATAACATCTTCTTTAATTAAATAAATCAAACTTTATTTAATTAAGTTTATTAATCATTATTCCTCTCATTTTGATTTATTTAAATCCTAAAATATAATTCAAAATATCAAATTAGTTAATCTTCATCTAAATTAATCAAATCATGCTTAATCCTAACACTAATCCCTCAAATCCTCTAGATTTTTCAACTTGTGCAAGTAAATCAATTTAATTTATTTATAAATTCATCTATTTTCATTAAAAAAGGCATCAAGTTGGAATATTTCTTCAAATTTTGAAATCTCCCTCCCAAAGGTCTTGTCCTCCAACTTGGCATTTATGACTCTTACAAGTCCCTTTTCTTGAGCCAAGTGGCATTAACTCTCCTTTTTTCTCCCTCCAACATGTCACTTCTCCAATTTCAAATATCCACCTAATAGCATTAATGTGGACATTCATCAAAATGTGCTCCACCTCTATCCACTCACATGTTGACAAGTGGCATTGTGCTATTGGTTGATCTTTTGTCCCACATTCATCCTTTTTGCTCATTCTTCCTATTGGAAACCAGGAACAATGAGAGGGGGGGTGAATCAGTGTTCCACAATATTTGAATCTCAAATCAAATCTTAAACTATCAATAGAAATATTAATCTTTAATAGCATCCACAACAAATAAACAAAAGGAAACATGCATACATATTAACAAGACAATGTGATCACCATAACACCAAGATTTTTATGTGGAAACCCTGTTAGGGGAAAAACAACAGTGGAGATTAATCCACAAAGAATACTCTATTAAAAGTATGGATAAAAAGGGGAATGCACTTGCATTCATGCACACTGCCTAGAGCTCACTGCTCAAAATACAAAAGAGGACTCACTTTTTGAAAGAGTTTGGATTAAAACTATTCAAAATATGAACTAAGAAAATAGCATCTCTAAATTATTGGATTTAGTTCCAATGAACCACATGAAAATGAATTCTTGACCTTCTGCCCAATTCACACTTTTTCTCTATTTTTCTCTACTCTGCTCTGCAAAAACTCTTCTGCTGCACAAACAAAATTCACTCGACAGATCCTCTGATATTACCTCATGCAATTTTTTTGCACTTTTTTGCACACACACCTTCTCACTGCTTTGTACATCACACACAAAATGAATTATCGATCTCACTTATATATTCGCTAACAAGAATTTTATTTGTGTTTGTCAGCTTGCAACAAAATATAATACTCTTCCACAAGTTGACTCCAATCACCAATTAGAACTAATGCGTACCCACACAAGTCAGCTAGACTATAGTAGGGACCCAAACCAAAATTTCCAACATAAGAAATAGTTAAACACATACTCCTCATACATCCGGAATACGCCATACACAACAGGTCGGACACAATGAGAAAATAAGCAATAAATCATTCTACTGAATCTCCAAACTCGTACATGGATCAATGTATCTTCATAAAACTTATCAAAAAGATAGCATACATGATTGAAAAGCTTCCCTGGGGATCCACACAACAAAATAATGATCTAGTGAAGTATCCAGATCAACTTACCAACCAGATACTCTGTTCTTCATGCATTCTGCTAGTAGAGTATTGTCTTCTATTTTCCTTGCTAGTAGGACCTGCTTCTAAACTACGGACCACACTACTGACTCCAGTTGCCATGAATGACAACACTAGCTGCCAAAAAAAAATCTCCTAAAGCCATATGCCAACAATCTCCCCCTTTGGCATTGATGGAAACACTTAGTGAAAAATGACTAACTGTTGAAACCAAAATTCAAAACTTCACAGCACAACAAAACAACTGCAAAACACTACTCCCCCTTTGGATGTCAAGGAATTTTTCACTGCATTCTCTCCCCCTTTGACATCAATGACAAAAACTTCCACTACTTTGCTTAGCTTATTTATTACTTTCTTCCTTACTGCATTCTCTCCCCATTTCTTGATGTAGAAATTGATCAAAATTTGAAGAATTGCAACTGCCACTCAAATCAAAATAATATTTTATACTTATCTTTCATTTCAGGGAGAAATTTCTTCCAAGAGTCCACTGCAATCCTAGTGGCACTTATCAGACTATTATTTTATGATGTTTTGTTGATGACTTAAACAAGGGATTCAAGAATAATAATGACTTCTTCTAGCTTTCCTTCTTTCTTTAAAACTTCAACCATTTGCTCTAATCTGCTTTCAATTAGATCCTTCACTTTCCAAAAGGTTTCCATAAGAGTGTTTCTAGAATAGTTAACCTTTGCATGCTCACTTGCAACTCATGGACCTTCTTCTTCACTTCCCCATCCTTGTCCTGACCATACTATAGTCCTATCCAATTCTGACAAGCTCATTCTCAATTTGTTCCAACTTGTCCTTGTATTTTCCAACCACATGAGGCCATCTGAGACAATAATTGAAGATCTTATTTGCTGATTCAATGCATTGTCTTAGTACATTCATTCTATTCTTCTGTTTAGCGAGAGATATCCTAAACTGCATCTTCATATGTGAGATTATTTCTTCCTCTTTTTTGTCCTAAGACACAGAGTCCATAGCCTCCTTAATACATTCAATAAGTTCTTTTGGAAGTACATTATGCAAACTCTTTAATTCAATGTTGTTATCAGTAAAGTATCTTGCTAGAGTGTCCTCAATGAGGTCATGTTCATATAATGGACCATTTATCCATATGTCAATTACCTTTTGCATTCCATTTTCTTCCAGAACAATATGCAATATCTTTGCTTTGAGTAAAGCACCTTCTTCATCACTTTCTTCTACAATTACCACAACCAGTTCAACTAGTTTTGTATATTCCTCAGAGTCTTCATCGACTACATCCACAACTATCTACTTTTTACCTTTTCCTTCAAATTTTGTTGACTTAGGTGCCGAAGGAGTGTCACCAGCCAACTCTCTTTCTCTCTTCTTTTTCTCTAACTTACCAGAGGATGATCCAATTTCAATTGCTTTTACTGGGAGAGGAATACCAAACTTTCCTAACAAGTTTCCAAAGAAGTTTTCATAAACTTGTTCACCATTTTCAAATGAGTTGAAATGCTCAAAGATTTTCTTGCAAACCGAAATATTTTGTTTCCGTACCACATTGTCATTCTAAGGCAAGCAATTCAGGAAATACATCATAATCCATATAGCTAGGGTACTAAACCTGAAAGAATAATCTATATCTTTTGTCAATTGCACATTCACCATCAATTGATCCTTTAGCAATCCACAGAGGTCAAAGTCTTCATTTTCTATAGTCATCTTGTGCGCAATATAGACTGTGCCTATAGAGGTTGCACCTTCCCTATTTCTGAAGAAGACCTTGTATGAAATTCCATATGCAATATACTTAGTTAATGAGTCTTTGATCATTGTAATCATTAGTGCCCTCTGATCTCCTTTTACACCAGTTAGGGATTTGACTTCAACATTTCAAATCAATTTATTTGTTTGGGACATCACCAACATTGCACAAACCTACTAGATTTTTTATTACATCCTTAGAAATTTGATAGGGTTTATCTAGAGTAAGGATATCACCATCCAATCTGTTCAACATAAACTGGAATACCTCCACGTTGATGAAATGAGGAAATTCATTCTAGATATCTAGATTCTTGTGTTTCACTCCTCCAAGCTTCAATTCGATGGCAAACAATGAATTTCTTACATCCCTAACCTTTTGACTACTATACTCATCCAAAATTATTGTTCCTTTGATTTGTTTCATTTTTCATACTGAACAGAGTTCTACCGATCACATAATAAGTATGAAATTGATAATCAATAGAAATACCTGGAAAATTCACCACTAATTTGACTTTCGCTCCTTCAAAATTTTGCTGAAAAAAGGGTTCTCTAACTATTCTCCTTCAACGCACGGTGAAAAATGAGGGTTTCAAATTCCCTTTTATAACTTTGCACACCTAACTTCCTTGTCACATTAAATGCTTTGCCCTAGAAGTTCTGGTTACACTATTTTCAAACAACAAGAGAGAAATCAATTTGCAGACCTTCAAGAAGCAATCACCAATGTATTTGAGGATTAATAACACAACTACAAACAACTTCTTGTAATCCAGAACCAACTACACATGGGGGGACAAAAATATTTTCATGAAAACTCCCCCTAGGCCAATGGCCTAAGATTAATTGTTAGATGAACTACCAGAGGGAGCTTTTGGTAAAGTCTTATTACATTCATTAGATCCATTCTTCTTTACCCATGTTTTCTTCATCTGATCTCTTATCTCTTCCACAAATTCTTTTCCTTTTCCTTTATCACCTTTCTATGAATTTCTACCTTGATATTCCAGACCTCTCTTATCCATGTTTCTGTTTCTACAGAATCTTGCAATGTGACCAAATTTGTTACAATTGTAGCATACTGGATATTTTCGTCTATACCATCCATTCCACTGATTTCCTTCTGATCTGCACTGAGTATCAATATGTCCAAATCTTCCATAGATGTAACATTTAACATTCCTTTTATTGACAGACATACTTCTGCATTCTAATGACTTATGACCAAACTTTTTGCAGTTAAAACATTGACCAGAAAATGATGGACTGCCAAAACTTATCTTACTTCTACACTAAGAAGCCATATGCCAAAATTTATTACAAACAAAGCAATATCCATTAAAATTTTAAGCATTGGGCTGTCTTACCAGATATCTTTTGCCTTTGTTCTTCTTTTCAGGGTCTTTTTGTTTAGATCTGGAGCTCACATCCTTCACATAGCTAGGACCTCGCTTATCATTTAAATCCTTTTTTCCTTTAGTTATTTCATCAATCCTAGTAGAACTGATCCTGAACTTCTCCTTAAACTCATTTGAAATGGAAAGCTCATCTATGAGAATAAC
Source organism: Sequoia sempervirens (assembly GCA_007258455.2). Lineage (NCBI taxonomy): Eukaryota > Viridiplantae > Streptophyta > Pinopsida > Cupressales > Cupressaceae > Sequoia > Sequoia sempervirens. Next base: position 181,487,441 of record VDFB02373365.1, read on the forward strand.
TACCTATCTCTCAAGCTCTTGTTCATTGTTTCTGGATTGTTGTAGTTCAATCTCCAGGTGAATGAATCCATTATTAACTTTGTTGCATTCCTCAAACTTCTCTTTCAAGGACTAGGATAGATTCTCCTCATTCTTCTTTCTTTCTTCAATCTCTTTAGTTAACTTCATTGCCATAGATTTTGTTTCAAGCTTTAGAGCAATATTGTCCTTAGCAATCTTTTCACATTCTTCTATTATTTATTTTAGGGTTTGATTTAGATGAACATCTTCCAGGCCTCTGTTTTCCTTTTTCTTTAACTGACCACATAGTTCATTCCTCTTTCCCTTGACTCATTTATTTTATCCTTCAATGATTGAATAAATTTTTTGGTAGCCACAAGATTTGCTTTTAGTTCCATGACCTCTACTTTAGACTGATCAAGATCATCAAGTGCCACCATGAGCTACTTTTGAAGACCACCTACGTCCATTGTAATCCAAGATCCACCTCAAGCTATTAAAATTAGAAGAGGAACCTGTTCTGATACCAATTGTTGGACACTAGGAACACTGAGAGGGGGGATGAATCAGTGTTCCACAATATTTGAATCTCAAATTAGATCTTAAACTATCAACAACAATATTAATCTTTAATAGCATCCACAACAAATAAATAGAAGGAAACATGCATACATATTAACAAGACAATGTGATCACCATAACACCAAGATTTTTATGTGGAAACCTTGTTAGGGGAAAAACCAAGGTGTAGATTAATCCACAAAGTATACTCTGTTAAAAGTATGATAAAAATGGGAATGCACTTGCATTCAGGCACATTGGCTAGAGCTCACTGCTCATAATACAAAAGAGGACTCACTGTCCAAAAGAGTTTGGATTCAAACTATTCAAAATATGAACTGAGAAAATAGCATCTCTGAATGCTTGGATTCAGTTCCAATGAAGCGGATAAAAATGGATTCTGGACCTTCTGCCCAATTCTCAGTTCTACTTTGTTCTGCTCCGCTCTACTCTACAAAAACCCTTCTACTGCACAAACAAAATTCACTCAACAGATCCTATGGTATTACCTCATGCAACTATTTTGCACTTTTTTGCACACACACCTTCTCACTGCTTTGTACATCACACATAAATGAATTACCAATCTCACTTATATATCGGCTAACAATAATTTTTCTTTTGTATGTCGGCTTGCAACAAAATATAATTCTCTTCCACAAGTCGGCTCCAATCACCAATTAGAACTAATGAGTACCCACACAGGTTAGCTAGACTATAGTAGGGACCCAAACCAAAATTCCCAACATAAGAAATTGTTAAACACATACTCCTCATACATCTAGAATATGCCATACACAACAAGTCGACCATAATGAGAAAATAAGCAATAAACCATTCTACTGAATCTCCAAACTCATACATGGATCAATGTAATATCATAAAACATATCAAACAGATAGCATACATGATTGAAAATCTTCCTTTGGGATCCACACAACAAAATAATGATTCGGTGAAGTATCCAGATCAATTTACCAACCAGATACTTTTTTCTTCATGCATTCTGCCAGTAGAGTATTGTCTTCTATTTTCCTTGCCAGTAGGAACTGCAAACCACACTACTGACTCCAGTTGCCATCAATGTCAACACTAGCAACCAAAAAAAAATCTCCTAAAGCCATATGTCAGTACTTCCATCCTTCTCTTCTATAAATACAAGGCTCTTTTACTAATTTGGGATCCACAATCTTAGGCATTTGATCCATAACTTCGTGCAACATCATTATCTTCATGTTTTGAGAAATTTCATCCATTTCCATCAATTTTCATAGTCTTTCATCAATTTCATAGCTATGTCATGGAAAATTTTATCAAGGAGCTTCATTGATCATCTTCAAGCTTGCAAGGAATTGGGAAAGGGCTATTTTCCACATCAAAATAGCAGCAATTCTCCCATGGGATTGAGAGTTTGAGCATTTGAATAAGATTTAGTTTACTTTAATTTGTGTTCTTCATTTTATTTCTTTTTCTTCATGTTTCAAATGAATATTATGGGGAATGATGGATTGATTTACATAATGGACTAATATTGTGTTGTTTGTTTGTGTTTATGTAGGTCTAGATCCACCATTCACAAGATCATATGGGAGGATACCTCTATGTAGATAAGTAAATATATCATGATACCAAGGAGAACTGGGTCCAATGATTTCACATATGAATTTCAATTATGGTACCTTGAATGTTTGGATGAGAAGTTGCTTGATGAGGAATTCACACTTAAGAATGTTGTGCAGCATATCTAGCAAGGACCCAATAGTTGCCATTGTTAGATCTGGTTGTGAAATTACCCAAGATCAAAATGATTGAGGGAAAGCAAGTAAAGAGATCTCAAGATGAATAAACTCAACACTCTCTTAGCACTGAACTAGCATTCCATATTACTAGCCAAGGGGAGGGGTGATTGAACATTGTTTATATAGAAAAATAATGACAAATAATTTTTTCAAGAGTAATAATAACTCCCAAGTTCCCATAATAGGTGGGAGTTTTACCTATTTGGTAAATTCTAGATTACATGGTTATGCCTACTCAGGTAAAGACAAGAAATAATTATGAGAGGTGGCATAAGAATCCAAAGGAGGGTGTGAGACTCAACTAACCAAAGGTGGGTGTGAGTGACACATGTGATTGATGGATTATGCCACATGTCCTCATCCTAACCATCCTAATATAACCTAAGCAAGATTAATAATGTGTGTAGGAAAAATAAATATTCCTTAGCATAAGGAAGTAAAAAACCTACACTAGCACCCCCCTTTAGCATAGATTAGGTGGGTGGAAAGACACAAGGATGGGTCTTGAATACTAGGCCATGCTAGGTACCTATGTACAAAATGATCTCTCACAAATGAAGAAAAGGAGAAAACCCAATGAGACAAAAATCCTCCCTAAAATAGAGAAAAGAAAACAAGTTTCCCAACACAAGAATCCCATGCAAGGAAGAAGTCCCCTCCAAAATCGAAAGGAGGAGAAAGACTATATATCCTTCCCTCAAGTATTCAACTATATAAATGGTTGATGCTTGAAACTAGATGTAGAAGATGGTCCATGATTGTCAAAAAATGTTCCTCCCCTTAGGAAGAAACAAAACCAAAGGTGTATGAAGATAATCTTCCCATTCCTAAAATGAATATGAGGGAAGAAAGATCAAAATGTAAGAGGTTTTTGAAAACTACTCATGTATCTCCATGTTAATGCCAAAAGTTGTCAGCATAAAATCAGGTAATCTATGCCACATTGATGAAGATGAAAATCCAAAACCTAGTAGAGATGTATGTAGAACAAAATACAAATACTCCAATATATCCTCTGAAGACAAAGCTACATCCTTCAAATGCTACTCAAAAGTATCCACAACCATGTCAAACTGTGGTGAATGATCATGTGGAGAATGAACAAGAGGATCCAAAGGTTTCTCCACAACAAATGAAGAAGAATCAACTTCATCAAAGAGAAGATGAATGTCATGAATAGTGTCTCTCAAATCTAAAATATAACTCTATAAACAAACCTTCAATATCTACCAAGTAGTCATCCCAAGTAGCTATATTTGGAAGATGGTGTGGATCCTGTTGCATTGAATCACAAGTATCCATGAATGTAGCATTAAAAGTGTCCTTAGAAGAAACATTAGGTGGAGAAGAAGGAATGAAAGGCTCAATAACTGGATCTGATGTGAGAATACGAAGATTCAAGTAGCCAAAATTCTCCTCAAAATAAAATGTCACACAAGGAATGTGATCAATAGCCAAAGGATTAAAATCATCATTAGGTGAAAATTATGAGAAGGTATATAATCAAGATGCATGATCAACCATCCCAGTAGAAATTATCTCTCTGCTCTCCAAGTCTCTAATGATAACTAAATAAAGAATGAATTCCACAGTCTTCCCTATTCCACCATGAGTGATCTAATAGATGGAAAGAATATTATTTGTCAAATGCGGTACACACAAATAATCATTGAAGGTTCCATCCCCAATATCAATAGAAACCTTCCCAATTACACTCATGTAAGTGTTTTTATGCATCAAAATAGGTGGCATAACACAAGGCTCAAAAGAAGAGAACACAGACTATGTAGAAGCCATATGATCAGAAGCTCTAGAATCTAGGAGTCATTTCCTTGATTCATGAATTGTAGAATCACAAAGAGCTTTACATTTATTTTTATTTGACTTAGAAGAAAAAATTGCATGACCTTTATCCTTACTAGATCCCGACTCTTTAGAATGTGAAGAAGAAGTAGACTGAAGACATTATAGAAGGTAGATCAATGTTGTTCTTAAGAAGATGTTTCCATTCATCAATATCCTTCTTATAAAAAGAATGTTATTTATGTCTAGTCTTCTTGCAATATGAACTGTAAGTAGACTTCTCCTTCTTAGATGAGTCCTCCCTTGAAGAGGAATTATTTTGTGCATGATCTATGTGGATTTTTCTTAGATTTCTTTTATTTCTTGTCAGATTGTCCTAACTCTTTTTGTCCCTTAGGCTAACCATCCAAAAAATATTGAGTCTATGATGGATTTATGAGACCCATAGAAAGAAGCTTCTATTTTTCATGCATTAAAATCATAGAAAAAGATGCAAATGAAGGCATAGTATATGTAGATCCCATAGTTAGTTTGTGAGTATGAAAGTTAGAAACAAAAGATGCAAATTCAAGACCAAGTTTATTCAGTGCATTATAGATTAACTGAATGTCCTTTTTATCAATACCAAAAGCTTTACATTTTTCTCTCATATCATTGACCCTAGTAATATAATCCTAAATGTTGCCAAAGTTCCTAGGATCAAGGCTCATCAATTCATTGTCAATCTAATAGCCTTTGACTTCATCTATTGTACCATACAAATATTTTAACTTTTCACAAGCATCATGTGAATTTTTAGATGCTTCAATTCGAAACATAAGATCAAGGGAAACGAGACTACAAAGACATCCAAGAGCTTTTGTATGTTCAAGCATCCATTTTAACTTTTCCTTATCATATGTAGGTTCATCTACTTTCTTTTCAACATATGGAGTATACCCAAGTTGCATTAAGGCATTCCATGCATGTTGATGCCATGTTGTATAGTTATAATGTGTAAGCAAAGGAACTTTAGAATGATCCATTTGTGAAGGAAAATAAGAGCAGAAGTGGATAGATCAAACATACACACACCAAGAGAGACCCCCCCTTTTTCACTCAATTAAGAATCTCCCCCAACAAAAAATGATTTTGGCACTTTATAAATTAGTGCAATTACAATGCTAGAGTTGTTTTCCAGAGTTTTGCAATTGTACAAAATGGAATCAAATACTAAAAGTACAACAAAATTTTAGAATGAGAACTTAAAAATAGCACCAATGTGTAGTGCTAAGAAAAATATTCACTTTCAAAAAAAGAATCACCTTGATCCGAGGTTGTATGTGAAAGTATATATGTTTGAAGCTCAAAAAATGAGTATTTCCCTTTAGATCTGCTGAGAAAATTGATATTCTAGAAAAATGGATCACTTGAGAAAAAAACCACTCACACCACTATGAAGAGCACAAAATTTTACCCCAAATAAAAACAAATTGCACTCAAAAAGGCCTCCATATGATTGAGATATGATGCTCTAAAGTTTTTAGAGGTCAAATTTTACAAAAAAAAAAGCTCCACCAAATTTGGAAAAATTGCTACTAAATTTGATGACCCACTAACTTTAGAAGAACCTCCAATCAGTTTAAACATTTGTCAACTTTATAAACCTCCACTAAAATTAGACAACCACTTGCTAATTTTAGAATCTTTCCTATGTTGGGGAAAACCACCAAAAGAACCACTAAATGTGGAACCAATTACAGGCACGGAGGCCAAGGTTGTTGCTATGCGGAAAATTGTACAAATGATGCGGGTATGGCTTTGAAATATTTGAAAGTTTTTTTTTTTTTGAATTTTTAATTTTTTTGAAAAAAAACACATTAAAAAAGTGTTTTTTGGTGGGGGGCTAAGCCCACACCCCATGGAAAGGGGGTTATGTTTAGATCAAGAAGGGGGAATTGTACCCATTGCAGATATAGAAAAATAATGGTAGATAATTTGAAGAGGAATAATAACTCCCAAGTACCCATAATAGGTGGGAGTTTTACCTACTTGATAAATTCCAGAATACATGGTTATGCCTACTCAGGTAAGGACAAGAAATGGTTATGAGAGGTGGCATAAGAATCCAAAAGAGAGTGTGAGACTCAACTACCTAAAGGTGGGTGTGAGTGACACATGTGATAGATGGATTACGCCATATATCCTCATACTAACCATCCTAATATAACCTAAGCAAGCTTAATAATGTGTGTAGAAAAAATAAATATTCCCTAACATAAGGAAAATAAAAAACCAACACTAACAGCCATAGCATCAGTTACTCAGTTGTTGATCCAAGGTATTTTCTTAAACATGTGTCAATGAAGAAATATTTGAGACTTTCCACCATATTTTTATAAGGCGTGAGCTTGTAATCCTTAGTTTGATAGTCATTATTAACTTGGTTTATAATTAGCTGTGAATCTCCATAGACCTTCAATTCTTGGATTTTCTAATGTATCACAATTCTCAATCTTGTGATAAGAGCCTCATACTCAACGATGTTATTGGTGCATGGGAAAGATAACTGATATGACTTAGGGATACAATCACTTTGTGGGGTGATGAAGAGAATGCCTACTCTGGATCCATGTTGTGTGTGTGAACCATCAAAATACAGCTTCTAGGGATCCACTATACTAAGGACAAATATTGACTCATCAAGAAATTTACACACCAATCTAGATTTTTTGTATAGATAGGTGCCTCTGCTAGTTTATTTATGATAACCTGCCCCTTGATAACCTTTCAATCCATGTACTCTATATGGGTGCTGCCATAATAGTGTCTCACTTTTGAGATGTGTTGTTTTTTTCTTGAAATCACTTTTTTAAGAAAAAACTAATAATTTAAGCTTTGACAGGTTCCATATAAAGGGTTTTTAATTGAAGAGGGATAGATAAGAACCCCTTAGATCAAACCCCCTTGGATATAATCCCTCTAGTATTAAATCATAACCACAATGGAGTTTCCTTTGCACCTATCAAAATGCTAGAAAAAACCACTTTTTTCATTACCTTTTGAGGGATTAAATAATGTCATTTAGAAATTATATTTTGCAAGATTTTAGTCCTCAAAATGATCTTTCCAACAAGTATAGTTTTGATATGTTTTCATTTTATCATATGTATTTAATTTTTAATTTTTACTAAACATAGGTTTTTCTCTAAACATCAAGCTGTTCATTTTGTAGAGGTGGAAAAATAATAAAGCATTATAAAAAATTCAAAAAATACCCTTTCCCTAGGCATTGATGTCCTTTTTTCACCAAAAAAAATGGATTTGAATATATACACAACAAGTTAGGTTGTACGACACACACGTATGTCCAAATTATAGTTACAATGACTTTAGAAATTAATTAAAAATAAAATATGTAAAACAAAATTATGAAAAAATATCCTTTCCCTAGATATTGATGTTGAGAATATATATTTCAAAATTTAGAATTTTATCCTTTACAGAAAAAAGTTATGTTGTATGACACAAACATTACTTTTTGAAAATGTTGTTTCTATTTAAAACTAGTTATTAAAGAAGATGTTGAAAGATTCATGATTTTTTTCAAAAAAAATTTAAAAAAATTGCATTTACAATCTACACACAAATTTCCATAAATCACTAGTTTGCATCATCTTCAAATTCTTAATGGTTTAGCTACTATAGTTCTCAAAAGATGAAGATTTAGTTAAAAATATTGATGTAAATGTCCATCTTGGGAAAAAAGTGAAACATAGTATTGTGATTTCACCCATATCAAACTCTATGTGGATCATCACCCACTTAGAAATTCATCCTATGAGAGTTTTCTTAGATAACAGATACTTCAACGGATCGATATTAGAGATGAACTTGACTTGGTACAAAAGCATGTAGTGTCTAAATTTTTGTGAAGCAAACACCCTTGTGAGGAAATCCTTTTCAATGGATGATTAGTTAATCTCATACCTAACCAAGGTCCTACTAATATAGTAAATTTCACTCTCCTTCCCAATTTCATCATGTTGAGCAAGAAGAGCACCTAAAGCCACAGATGTAGCCGAGATATATACAGAATCAAAGGTTTGTTTGGTATTGATGGCATAAGGATGAGAGGTTTTAGTAGGTAAAATTTGAGTTATTGGAATTCTTTATCACATTTATCATCCCATTTGTAGGTTATCCCCTTGTGAAGATGATGAGAAAAGGGATGAATTTTATCTGCCAACTATGCTATAAATCTTCTGATAGACTACAATCTCCCTTGTAGACCTTGTAGTTACTTTAGTGTTTTTGGTGGTTCCATATCTAGAATTGATTTGACCTTAGTTGGATTTATCTCAATTCCTTTTTGTGACACAATGTATCCTAGGAGTTTTCCAGATGTTATGCCAAAGACACATTTTTTTTGGATTCAACCACACCTTTTACTCTTTGATTCTATCAAATATTGGTCCTAATACCTCTAGATGTTCCTTCCTTGTTCTTGAATTGGCTAAAATTTCATCCACATAGTCTTCTAAATTTTTTTGGATCATGTCATGAAAGATTAATGTCATTGCTCTTTGATAGGTGGCTCCAACATTCTTCAAACCAAATAGAATCACGTGAACCAATAATAGGTTCCCCACGAACATGTGAAGGATATTTTGTGTTGATCTTCTTTGACAATAATGATTTGATTATATCCTAAAAACCCATACATGAGTGAAAGCATCTCATGTCCAATAGTCAAATCTATAATGATGTCAATGTTCAAAAGAGGAAAGTCATGCTTGGGACATGCTTTGTTTAAATATTTAAAGAACTTTAGTACATATTTTGATGCGCCCAATGGTTTTTGAGATTGGTACCAAGTTTGAAACCTATTCAAGATAATCTAATGGTATGATAAACCCCACATAAAGATGCTTCTGCAATTCTAGTTTTACCAACAACACTATCTACAAATGCATCTTTCTTAGCTTCTACTTTACTTGTTTAGCATGAGGATATACTAGAAGATGGTGGACAACTATTTCAGGATCAAGGCCTGATATGTCTACATAGGACCACACAAATTTTACCTTCTTCTCTTTCAATAACACTACCAAGTTCTTTTGCTCTTCATCCAGGAGTGATTATGCATAGGATGTGATTTGTGGTGCCTCGTCTATCCCTACATTTACTGGATTGGATTTATCGACAAGCACTATTGATTTTTCTTGATGTATCACACTAAGGAGAAGATTGAATCTTTCATCCTTTGGAGCCTCAAAGAGGATTTTTCCATTAGATGCATCCTTTATTTTTACTATTTCATGATTAGAAAGTGCCACAATGTGGTTTTCACTTAAGGATTGATACACGATTCTCATATTTTCCATTTTGTGATTGAGGGACTCAATTGTTTACCCATAGTAAGATTGTGTATCCAGTTCAATGTGAAAACTAGCTTTATGATCCCCATACAACATGTTTTCACAAAGTCCCATGAACTCAAAGATAGCTTCATCATTTTTGAATAAATCCAGAATAGGTAGTTCTCATTGGTCCCAATTTATGAGTTGAGGATAGACTAGTTTTAATTCAATTATTTGGCTATTTGAAGCAAAGGATGTAGTGTTTGTCATGAATATACATCTATCCTCAAATAAGTTTATGATATTGAGGGGAAATTCATTGATGGTGTCATTATGTGATGTAGGTAACCAAGAGGGAGATTTGACTCCCTTAATAGAAGCACCCTTGTTATGAATGGTCACTTTTCTTGTGGTACATCCAAGACCAAGATTCTTAGGTTTTTTTCTTAGGAGCAAGGGGTTCTAGCAAACTATTATTGTTTTGACCAAGATTGTCATTCTTCTTGTATCCCCAACCCATCATCAGCTATAGTCTTTTTTTGTCATCCTCCATTGAAGGAACATGCTTGGGTTTGTTATCTTGATACAACAATTCTTATACATTCTCCTCATCAATGCTTTCCTTGTTCAAATCTCCCCACTTTATGAAAGTGGTAGATGTTATATTGATTGTATTAGATACCTTATCAATAGGTTAAGGCTTCCCATGAGATCAAGGAGAAAGAGGCCATTCTCCAACTTCAAATAATCATTCTTCAAGCTATAGTTTCCACACCCATTGTCTTTGATCATTGCTTTGATATTAGGGATGTTCTGCATGATGGGTGCTTTTGATTCAGAGGTGGAAGCTAGGGAAGATGGGTCAATGGATGAGGAGGTTATTGGGACTTCGTCAATCTCTCGAGGGGGTAGTATACCAGCATAATTTCTTCCACTGGGGCACAATGGGGCATTTGAAAAAATATGAGTTTTTAAATTTTTTATCAAAGTGGTAGCGTTGATTTGAGAAGCATTAGTCTTTGAACCAATGTAATAGTACCTCACTTCAAAGAGGGGAAAAATGTAGAAACTTAAAATTGTCCTTATCGATATTGTACATCTGAATTTGATTATTAACAACATTTTGTCTTGATTTACCCTTTTCATCTATTTAATTAAATAATCTTGATTGTTTAATTAAATTCAACATTTTCTTCTATTAATCAAATAATCGACATTATTAAGTTAATTAACCCTTTTCATGCTAATTTTCATCTTATTTAATTAAATAATGTGAATTATTTAATTAAATTCCCTAAGTCCTCTCATTTGATTAAATAATCTAAATTATTTAATTAAATGTCATTAATTCCCTCTTTTTAATTAAATGAGTTAATTTTTTAATTAAGTATTTTAATTCCTCCATCATGCACAATTAAATAATATTCTAATTATTTAATTGACTAATTTATTTCATCTCTCCAATTTCTCCCACTTGCAAAGGAATATTCCCATGGAATATTCCTCCATTTCAAATTCAAACTATTTCCCTCTTAAATGGAAATATCTTGCACATTCCTCCTAAATATTAGCATTTTTGTTTCCTCAAGTCAATTTCATCAATCCATGTCAAATTTCAATCTCATCCATGGATTGAATTCTTGATCCATGCTAATTCCTCTCATTAATTTGCATCCATTGATTAAGCAAATTGATCATGGCCATTGATTCACTCAATTTTCCTATAAACAACCTCCATTTCTTGAGAAATTCATTGACATTCATTGAGCATCTGCATTATAGTCATTCTTATAACATGTATGAGCATTTCATTCATTTTCATCCATTTTAGGTAATCTTGCATCCATTTTCCATCAATTGCATTCATCCTCAATCTTGTTTCAATCAAGGGATTGGGAAAGGGCTAACATTCCATATCAATTCAACACCAATCCCCCAATGGGATGAGGTTTGATGTGTTAAATTAGGTTTCCTTTAATTATTTCATTGATCTTTGTTATTTTGATGGTTTCCTAGCTTAATATTTCAATAATTTCATTGGGAGCATGGCTTAATTAGTTAAATCTTGGTTTAATTCTAGTAACTCAATCATGTTTAGCTTAGTTCATGATCATGTTTATAGTAACAACCTAGGAGTTTGAATTTGTACAAAAATGAAAACTAATCTACCCAAATTATGCAATGATTTAGAAAATGTAAATAATTGTCTTATAGATCTAATGATTTCCAAAACTAAAATGCAACAATTTCTCCCAAATTGGCAATAAATCAAGCAAAATGACATCTTTCTTGCACATGCCATAACATATTTTAAGAATTTCAAAGAAAATAGTTGCAAGAAGAAATAGACTGATAATACATAGACAAAAATACATACCAAATTTTCTTGAGACACCTGTAGCAAGACAAGTTCGCCCAGGGGGTCCGCATCCTTGACAGGGGTTTAGAAAACTAAAAATCTAAATATTTATGTTATTGTTTAATAATGTTGTCTCTATTTGCAAATAGGTTGAATAGTTGATATTTTTCCATATTTTTCTCAATTTAAGACAATGTACCTCAAAATGCAAATATGCAAGAATAAAGTCCAATTTTGAATTCTATTTTCATATCCAATATGCAATAATTGACTAATTTGAAAATGCAAAATTTTGAGAATGATGATTTGATGCAATTTTAAAACACAACTGTGCAATTTTTCACTTGCTTTTGACCTAAATGAAAGATGCAATTTATATGCAATGAACAATTTCAGATTTTGACCACTTAGTGAATACAATTTGAATGTAAATATCATCTAAATGACTGAAATCAACCCTAGTGCAACCTATGATGCAACATGTGATGCAATTTTTCTTGAATTTTTATACTTTTATGATGCAAAAATGAAACCCTAAATGAACAATGCAAAACAATCCAATACAAAACCTACATCTAGGATGATTTGCTTGTGATTTCAGAAGGTATATAATGTTAACATGTCAAGCTCACAAAAATGAAACATAGAAAAAGGTAAACCCTAAGATTTGACTCTAGTGTTTAGGAAATTTTTCAAGATGTGTTTCATTCATTTATGAGAGATTTGATGTGGTTTGAGTGATTTGATAAGGTATCTAATTGACTTACAACTTGAAAGGTGAGTCAACCAACCCTTGAATTTTTTTGGAAATGTCTTAATGATGAAATGCAATGATCTATCTAGGCTAATAGTGCAATTTACTAGTCTAATGTGAATACAAAAAATATAGAAATTCATAGGCAAATTTAGACAATTGAGTAGGATAGATCAAGACTCTATGCACCTATGGTTCAAATTTGAGCCTAAGTTTGGAGGAAATTCACACCCAGTGTGTAAGTGTCCTTGTATGCTTTTTTGGATATATTTTTGTAGTCCTTTGATGTTGCATCTAAGCTTCAAATTCCTACCTACAAATTTGTAAGAACACTACCAGATATTTTTGTAACTGAGTTTTTGTGGGTTGACGAGATGTAGGTCCTCAAATTCAATAATGAATAATTTTCCTTCAAACTCCTTCCAATCCTCTTCAAACCTAAGATTTGCAAATTCAAAAGAAAGGAAATGTTGGGTCATTATAGGGGCTTGCCTCAGTCAAACCCCGTGTAAGTTTTTCCACTTCCACAATGGCAATGTCATTGATAAAATGATAATGGATAGGAAGGAATGATGAAATCACAAAGTGTTCCAACTCACCACCCTTCAATGGCTTCCTTGAAGGACTAAAGTCATGCACATCACCTCAAGGGCTTGGATCTTGCTTGCTTGATTGCTTGAATTTTTGAATGCTTTAGAGACCTACAAGAGTGTTAGTCTTCACAAAACAATGACAAGATGAACACACATAAACTCAAATAAAATTTGACATGATGTTAGGATCTTGTATTACTGCAATAAAGCTCTAAAATGCTCCTCTTGGCTTGCTCTTGAATTCTCTTGACAATAATTTCTCCAATAATTTATTGCTTAATTTTCAAATGATGCAATAACTAGGTATTTATAGGCATTTATTCAATTTCTCAAAAATTAAATCTCGATGGCCGAATTTAGACACTTGAATTATAAGTATTAAAGTGCCACAATCAACATTTTTAATTTGGAGGGAAAATAGGAGGAAACTCATGCCCAAGGCTTGAGTGCCCTAGACCTATTTTTCAAGACATTATGTGTCAGGGGCAAGGTCTTAGATAAATGAAATTCATTCCCTCTTGCAATTCATTGGTAAATGTTAAAAATTGGCCATATAATGCATAATTTAAGAAATTAAATACTTAATTATCTCCAATTAAAAGGGTGACCAAACATAAGGAAAAATTGTCAAGGGTAACAATTTACGATGGCACATATATTAAGCTATTAAATTATTTTTAAACACATGTTTGAGGAGTGCAATCCATGGCTAGTTACTTTGGGTTGATTCAATAGTTATGGAAATGAATTTTGGTATGAGATTCTTTCTAGTTGGGAAGCTTATATCATTGACATTTTTTATTTGTTTCTATTTTTATTAACCTTTGTTGAATGGTTAGATGCAGAGAGGTATTTTCTAGATGAGGATTTCAATTGAGGATATCAACCTTACCATTTATGTAGGTATATATGTTGATTGATATAGTTTCTAACAAACCTAATATTGGTCAAATAGTTAATCCTAAGGAGATATACTTTTCCATGTTAGGAAATGAGAATTTGATTGTAGTATAAAGGGCCTCTAGGTATAATCAATACATATCTATGTGTTTGATTTTCTACCATGGAGTATAGAATTTGAGAAATATTGTGTATATGTACAAATTTTATGGGTAGGATATGTGGATTAAATATGGTTTACTTGAGGGTATATGCATGCATTCTTTTATGCTACAACTGGCTAGATGAGTGATGGATAGTTTATTGTTTCTCTTTCAAATAGAGCTTTAGAGGTAAAATTTGTGGGAAGTACTCAAGATCTTTAGAGGAGAACTAAATTTAGGGAGTTTATATGGGATTTTATATGAATTTAAAGTGTGATGTCATAGTGTCACTAGAATGATAGATAACCATCTTTCATTAATAGTTAAATCATATTTTATAGTTTTAGATGTTGAAGTTGTAGTTTTAAATTGAACTAATGATGCTCAATTTATATAAGGATGACTTTCTCTTTCCAATTTAAGTTTTTATATGGTCAAAAATACTTAATCTAGGTCAAAAATTGGAGGATTCATGGTTTACTGAGCATATGGCCGATTGGGCTCATTGAAGGAATACATTTTTTGGGTTAGTTTTAAAGTGCATCAAAATTTGTAAAATTATTTAATGCTTGGGACACATTTTGTAAGGTAACTCGATTTACGGGAGCAAAGGGGCCACAATAAATATGCTTGAGTACTTAATATTAATGGATTAGATGCATTGATATTTTTTTGTTTGTTTGGAGCATTCATTAATGGTGATGATAGTGGATATAAAACTTCTACTAAGTTTTGTCTTGCTTGTTGCTCCTTTATTTATAAATAAGAGGCTTGGGATGAAGTCAATCATCACATGTTAATCATTCACTTGATCATTTTGTACTTGTTTATTCTAAGTGGAGCTTTTCTTTACTCTTTTTTAGGAAGATCTTGAGGAGCACATAGTGCTCGACATTTGACTCCCATTTGTTCTAGGATTGGTCTCATGAGGATAGCAAGAATGGTTGCTCATTGCTACTAAAATTCAAATTTTATAAAGTTATTCATTGTTTAGAGCATCAATCTTCATGTTAAAGCTGGAAGTTTGATATTGTATTCTAACTATTTTATGTAGAAATAGATTCATTTTAGTGAGTTTTGGATGTGAGGCTTTCTCAGAAAGACATTTTGCATGGTATACAAATGTCACTCTCTTTTTGATATGTTTTTTTGTTAACTCATTTTTATTTATATGTTCTATACCGAAATACTAACAAAATATTTATAAATTTATAGTAAAATTATATCATCTTTCCTCATAAACTTAATGTAAAATAACTTTATACTATAATTAATATAAATAACTATCTATATTTCGATGCATTTAATATCAATTTAATTTCAAAATTTATCTACAATTTTAGTGCTTTAATGGAGTTACCATTTTCAGACATCACCAATTCTATTAGAGTTCCCTTACAAGTTATGGTGCGCCATCATTACGCCCTCTTTCCAATCATAAGGAAGGAACTCTCATGGATATCGTCACGCTTCCCTTGATCTTTACAAACATGCCAATAATGTGAACATGGACCCGGCTGACAAGGTTGCACACGAATTTTTATTTCTCAATTCCATGATCTTCTCTTGATTGCCAAGAATCTTGAAAAGCTGTTGTAATCGTTCACGAGAAACAGAAAATGACTTTTTACCGAGTTAAACAACTAGCTGTAACGATCGAGATCTGATTTCTATGGAACAGCAATCCATTTGTCCCGCTATGATTACGTTCTCATGTCATTTGTGAATGTGGGCTCTAGTAATAGCAGGCCAAAGCACGGGGTGCGATGTTTCTAAGTGTGATACCGATTGATATAACGGGATTGAAAATTTTCAGAGACAAACGAAAGGCCGCTTGTAATAACCTCCCACCTGGAGCAAAATATCTCATCTGCCTCTGTAAAATTGGAAGTACTGATAACAATGTACTAAAAACATGCAGGTGCTCTTCACACACATTCTAGATAAGCCTCTCGTTTGAAGTCCTTTGTCTTCGTGCCATTGGCTTTCCCTGGCCAATGCGTCGTAAGAGAAATGCTTTTGTTGTTTGACCTGGCACTTATAATGTGATGGATGAAAGACATTTTTGAGATGATATTGTCACTTCCTATCACTGTGATCACTTTTTGTGAAAACATCGTCTGTCTGTAAAAAATTTATTACTGTCGTTTGACTAAACATTGATTCGGTGAATGCTCAATCTTGTCATTGGCAAGATATTTCTGAGTAATTTTCTCCGGATCTCATACTGTATTTGTGACTATGATTAACGGAGATTTTAAAAGCTTATTCGTAGTGTTACGTTTCTTACGTTTGTAATCAATGCGTGGCGTCTCTTATAAAAGTATGAAATATTTTATTGTGGATGTTCACCCTTTAGTGACCACGCTACGTAATTGGTTTGTTGTGCATTCAAATTGAATGATAGTTTGTGACTGACATGTTCCCAAAGCATGAAAAGACACCAATTTGCTTTTGCTTTTGTCCATGTGGAGAACGAGAACCAAGCTCGAGTCCAAAAAACTCCTCACAATTCATTGCAGTTATTCTAGTTCTATTCACACTAGGTGCTATCTAGAAATAAGCTTATTTACTTTTAGATCCAACAATCGTACTGTGATAGAGCATTGAGAGTGGGTAGATTGGAAATAATATCCCTCTCATCAGTTAGAGACATTTTTAAGAAAATTATTAAAACTATCAAGCAGGTGGGTTCCTTCAATGTGTTGGTAAAATAGGGAGAGCTAATCACAAAGCTGCTTCTTAGGAGTGGGTCACTAAATTTGAAAGTTAAAATGATAGGGTATGTTGTTCCATAACTATCTTTGATCTTGTGATCATTAAAATTCTTCAATTTTATTATAATGAAGATTTTATTGAATAGTTTATTAGCTAAATTTATTGAAGGACATTTTATGAATGTTAGATCATAATTTCTTATTTCTTAATGTTAGATCATAATTTCTTATTTCTTATGTACACCATATATGTTATGAGAGATTCAAATCTTATGAATCTCTATTCATGAAATATGGGCCATGAGTTTGACTCAAAAATATGCATTGAATCCTAAGAAAATTATTATAATCTCATGAGACACGACTTCTTCTAAATGACTACTAATGAAATATGAGTCAATGGATTTGATTAAAAAGCTATACAAATTGAATCTTACTAAAACAACACATAATTATTAAAACTATTATCATGCCCCCTAATCATAGCTTTAATAGAATTAAAATAGACACTACCAAAGGGAGACTTCAAAATGGATCGGTGAAGGTAACTAAAGCAATAATTAAATGCAGTGATACTACTAGAATTAATAGTCACTTTGATAATTAGTAAAGTTTGAGGTAGTCATTGGGAATAAAAGAAAAAAAAATAAGTTGGAACAAAAAGACATAACCTTTGGAAAGGAGATGTCTATTGCAAAGGATGCATCATTTCATAAAGACATGAGGATATATAAGGTAGGTCAAACCATTTGCAAAATGATGAATTGGGGACCAAGTGAAGGAAATCGTATAATAAATAAATATCTGGATTAAGAAAAGTAGCAACCATTGAGTTTAATAAGTGATTGGTATGCATTATGAAGAAGTATAATGTTTGTATATATATAATCTCTTATGCATCTTTATCCTAGTTACTAATGGGAATTTTTAATCTATTTAAGGATCGTATAATTATTAATTTAATCTATTTGTTTCCCTATAAGAAATTAGGCATGGATTAGCAAGGAAACACAATTGGGAGAGATAGTAGACTAGTTCCACAATGTATGTAAACCACCCCATGTTGGATGGTAACATGATTTCCTTCCACTCGTGGGCCAAGGGGTGTTATACCATGCTTTTGGGCTTAATTGTGATGATCAGTCTCTAGGTTGTTGGAATTAATTTCTACCACTTGCAACCACCTACCTCATTAAATACAAAGTCCAAATAATTTGATAGTAAAGAAGAGTCTAGAAAGATGATTGTTGGTGCTAGAAGATTCTAGGAGGATATTGATGATAATCTAGAAACTTCCAACACCTCTATAAAAGAGGATTGATGTAAATCATTTTTGTAAGAAAAATAATCAATAGCAATCATGCAGCAGCATGTGTTAGGAAAACTTGTGTGTTCTAAATCTATGTGTTTCTGAATCTATGTAGAAATGTGTTTCCCTGATTGATCCATGCTTGTCCACCTCCAACATGGGCACCCTATCATGCTTTCCTCTCCAATCCTTACTATGGTTGGATATTAGAAATAAAACTATAAATTAGATCCAATTAGACAATGTTATTTATCTTATTTGTTTATTTACTCTTAAGTTCAATAAATTTTATATGATTTAATTTTAGAATAATATTTGTAAAACAAGTTATATTATTGGAATTGTTACTTTTGGGAAAAATCAGGCATGCCCCAATTAGGGGACATTACAATTACCTATCACAGTTGAAAGTAAGAGAAGGATGGATTTTCTCAACAACTTAAGAATTATGTTGATGTACTAGCTTGAATAAATGATAAAGAAAAAATGAGTTCTTTTGAAAGGAAAAAATAAAACCATAGATAAGTATTATATTGGATTATGAAAAGTGTCCTCATCATGTGCAATAGATAACATAGCTAAAATTACCTCAATATAATAATATAAAAAGCACTCCTAAGTTGAGCTGAAGTGAAAAATGTAAAAGAAGCATAATAATTAATTAATGAATAATTAATTATTAGGTGATTACTATTTTCTCTAACAACCCCTTAAGATCAACATAGAGAGAATCAAAAAACCTAATGATGAATGCAATGATGGATGTAAAATGGGTTTTGGCTAGAAGGTCAAATGAGGTACCCATGTGCAAACAAATGAAATCTCTCATAACTCAAGAAAATGAGAAAACATCATAGGAAAAAATTCCTCTCCAAAATAAAGAAAAATAAATAAAAGCATACATGTGACAAAGTAATATAGGACTTGACATGTCCCCCCAAGTTTTTATTTAGTCACATAAGTACATAAAGAAGTGGATCATCTTCCAAAAGTGAATGTTTAAAGAAGATTATTTAAAATGATCTAAAATAAATAAAAATATTGTTCCTCCACATAGGAAGAAACAAATCCAATGGTGAATTGACAAGAAAATATCATAGAGAAGAGGTCTCAATATGAGTTCCTCAAAAAATTTCTCATGTGTTCACATGTCTAAATCAAAAGATTCCAAATTAGATGAAGCAAATGTAAAGTATGAAAATACTTGTAGAACAAAATCTGAAGGAAATAATGAAGTTATTATAGGTGGGTTGTAGTTATCATCAAAGAGGAAGTTAATATCCTCAATCATTTCCCCAATATTAGCAATGCAAGACTTACCAAATAATTATGTAATGTCTAGCAAGAAGTCATCCCATAAAGCTGAAATTGAAAGACTAAAAATATATTACTAAAATGAGTTGATCTCTAAAGATGTAGGAAATGGAGAATGTGTAATATCAACACAAGTCTCATGAAGAAAATTGGATTATGGAAGTACACATAGGTTCAAGTGACCAAACTTTTCCTTAGGTATCTAATTCACTCCAGATGTATAAGAGTGTAAACTAGTCAATGGTGTTGGAGGCTCATCTAGAGAAAAAGAAGAGAAGGAATACAATCAAGAGGCATGATCAACTAGCCCAACTATAATAAGCTTTCTACTATGCAGGTCTATGATAATCATTAAATTAGGTGTGAACTAAACTATCTTCATTTCCCCAAAATGTGCAATTTGATAGATGGAAAGGGGATTGGAGGATAGTGAAGAAACATAAAGTACATCATGAAATGTGCCATCATCAATATCTATAGATTTTTTCCAACTTAAACTCATACAAGTGTTATTCCTCATCAATGTGTAAGGTGATGAGCAAGGGTCATATGAAGATAACATACCAAAAGATGAATCCAGGTGATGAGAGTTCTTGATGGGTGTTTTGCACACTTTCTCAACATAGGTAATGCATAGATGCATCACCTCTCTTGAAAGACAATCTTCCACAATCAAATTGCAGAACATTATCCCAAGGTCTCTAATGTTAGGTCTTGACAGTGCTTAGAATATCTCAGTTGTTTTATGTGATTTTGGTAGAATCACAAGGAAAACTTACAGATGAGTTACAAAGTGTGGGAAGTTGGGCCTACAAATATAGTTTTAAAGTGTTGGAAGTGAATGAACAGTGGTTGCCCACTCAAAATAGCAAGCTAAAACCCACCAAATTCATCTGATTTAGCTTCATGGTGATGATTGAGATCCTACTCTAACCAAGGACTAAAAGAAATAGCGAAAGGAGAAGGGTTAAGAAAGTTGTTCTAATCCTAAGCTATGAATGAATAGTAATAATGGTGGCTGCTATAGTAGACAAACTCCCTAAACTGGGTTTTGCTTGGCCAAGAGGAACCCACAGTTACACAAAACTAGTGCAATCTTCTAAGGACTGCATATTTTTAGATTGCACATGCACACCATGCACATGCGATTGAACTAAGTTGTAGCATTGAAATCAAGAAGCCCAGGCTAAATTTACGTAGCAGTTTGTCATCAACAAGTGCTAAAAGTATTGGCTGAAAGTTCATCAAATACCATAACAATAATTTCCATTATCACTTCCATTTAAAAATCTACAACTAAACTAAAAAGGGAAGTAGAACCATGCATGCAAGATGAACAAAATTAAAGAGAACGTCCATAAAATCATGCAATGTTGTCTTCTATTGCTGCAAATTTATTTTACACCAGCTCTCCAACCCTTTACAAATGAGGAGCAAGCCCCTATTTATAGTTTTCCAAAGCCCAAATGAATGGCTAGGATCAATTTCCAACGAATGGCCCAGATTTGTTTACAATAGGGTTTCACCTACCCCTCTATTATCCAACAATTTAAAATACATCATTTGTCC
Source organism: Sequoia sempervirens (assembly GCA_007258455.2). Taxonomy (NCBI): domain Eukaryota; kingdom Viridiplantae; phylum Streptophyta; class Pinopsida; order Cupressales; family Cupressaceae; genus Sequoia; species Sequoia sempervirens. The sequence goes on from VDFB02373365.1 coordinate 181,508,604, forward strand.
TTAATTCCTGGTTTTCATCTAGTGCTCAAGTGCTATAGCAATTTTGTCATTTAGCTATTTTCCCTTTTATTATAGCTAAAACTGCCTGAAAGTTGCCTTCTTACTTGATGTGTTTGCAGTGTTCTTCCTTGGATCAAATAGGTCCGTCAACGACTGGCATCAATAGATTGGTTGCCCCTGATTTGGGGGACAAGTCATCATCATTTGGTCAAAAGTAGGACAGCTCCCTCATGCCTTCTTCAAGGCCACCCCCTTGCATTTTTTTCATTGACTTCCTTGGAAAAAGCCTTCTTTTAACGCTGACCTTGTTGGTGGGTGCTAGGGGGAGAGGCAAACATGAAATGAATGGTGACAAGAGCGATGCACTTTTCCTTGTTCAGCTTTCTTAATGGGTCTCTTGACGGATCCGTAGTAGGCTCCTTGAATCCTGCATACATGAAGTGCAGTAAGTGCTTTCATACACAAATCAAGGCAAATGTTAGTCAAACCTTGCAAACTCCCTGCTAGATCCATCCATGCATCATCAAAAGAACATAATATTCATCATTGTTCCACATTTGGGGCTCATTTGGACCATAAACATCAATGTGTGCCCAAGGGGGATGGCTGATGGAAGTCAGGCAATAGACAAAAGGCAGAAGGAAGGAAGACAGCGAATGGGGGACAACATTCCCCAAGGTTGGGCCTGGAAGTGTCGACAGAAGTCAGGTGACAGACGGAAGGCGGAAGGAAGGCAGACAACGAATGGAGGACAACATTCCCTAAGGGAAGTTCCCATACCTCACAAAACTTAGCAAAACCAAGATTTTCAATTATAGCGCATGGGAAAAGGGGAATAAAGAGTGCCAAGACAAACTTCCTAAAGATTGGAATAATTTGAAAAAAGAGGGAGCTTGGAAGGGGAAATGTGGAAGGTCACCGCCCTTTGAAATGACAATGAGCACGCGGCGGCCTAGAAGGAAAGTCCCAAATGGTGACGAAGGGACGGAGTTCTGGAAACGGCCACAGAGGGGCCGGGTCCTAGAAGGCGAGCCGTCAGGGGCCAGCGGAAGGTCAAAATGACCATGAAGGGACAGAGTCCTGGAAACGGCCATAGAGGGGCTAGGTCTTAAAGGCTGGGTCGTTGGGGGTAGGCAAAAGGTCAAAACAGCCAAGGAGGGACAGAGTCCTGGAAATGGCCATAAAGGGGTTGGGTCACTGGGGGCTGGCGAAAGGTCAAAATGGCCAAGGAGGGGCTGGGTCCTGGAGGTCGAGTCGCTGGGGGCCGACGAAAGACCAAAACGACCATGGAGGGATGGAGTCTCGAAAATGGTCACGGAGGGGCCGGGTCCTGGAGGCCGGATCGCTGGGGGCTGACAAAAGTTCAAAATAGCCACAAAGGGGCTGGGTCCCAAAATGAAATTTTTGCAACTTTTCAAAACTTAACGAAACCTTGGCAGTTCACTTAGGCACCACAAAACATCCTAAATCGATAGGAAACTTGTCCCCAAAGTCAAAAATGAAGGAAAAAGTGAATCAATCAAGTAGGGAAATCCGGCCAAGGAAATCTGGCAGGGCGAACCCAGAGGACCCAAAGGACTTAGAAAATTTGTAGGGTGAAACATGGTCGACTTGAAATGATACTATGAGGCTTGTTGACCATTTTAGATGCTAAAATAAAGGGCACACAAAACGAGGCAGGAGCAAAGTAGCCCATTGAAAAAAAAGAGGGGGTCCCTGCCTACAGTAGGGCGTGTGTGCAAAACATGCACAACAAATGGTGACTCGCTGGGGAAATGCTCCAGAGCATTTCGATGAAAAACTGGAATCTTGAACCTAGAATCTCTAGTTCCGATCTTCATGCTATGGAAAACAAACCAGACACTCAACCAAAGGATCAAAACCACTAGTTAATCCAACCTTCAGTATGCTATAAATCCAAGTGTGTGCAGTTGCATTAATTCCCATCCTTCAGTTGCTACAGGAACCCAAGCTCCATCAAGTTAAGCTACGTAGTTTATTCTAACTCCAAAAGCATATAGGACATTGTCTCACTGCCAGTCAGACGTCCATAGCCTCGATGAGGTTGTCATTGTGATTCTCCTAAACACTGCTCTACTGTTGGTCAGGAGTCCATAGCCCCAGTAGAGTTGCTTGGATATCCCTAAAGAGATAAATTTCTTTTCTTTTGATTTTCAATATTTTGCTTTCTTTCTTTTGTTTTTTTTCTTTTGATTTTCAATTTCCAATTCCTTTTATTTCAACCCGCAAGCATTGAAGCTTGCGCTCAAGGATGAGAAACACAGTGGCACTGAAGTAGAATTTTAGAATTTTTACTTAACTAGACTTCATAAAGAACCAATAGCGACTATCAAATTTTTAAGATGTGAGAGTTATAAGATTCTAGAATACATCAGAATCAGACTAACCAATGACTTATCCTCTCTGAATCAAACACCCAGATCACTTGACACTAATAGAAAACCTTCACCATCCACTCTGAAGACTTGATTAGAGTTTAACACAGAAATACATAGAACAACCCCATGCGATAAGTATGGTTGTTGTGCGCACAAATTTTCCCAGCTAAAAATAGAGGGACCCTAAGCAAAGCAGCAATAAAGCAATAGCAAAACAAAAGCAAAGTGAACGAAAATCACACACCAAAACGAACCAAAGTGGGATAGTGAAAGAAAACAATAAAGAAACTACCCTAAAGCAAGCAACCTACATAACACCAACTAACCTAAGGAAAGCAAGAAAGCAGAGTATTTACAGGAAATCTACACTACTCAAAACGGGTTGTGTACAAAGATATTTACAAAGTACCATGTTCAGGTAGGGCGAGCTGACATTAACTTTCATTGGATTTTGCAGTGCATGCACAAGCAAATGGGAAATCGTTACAATTCTTAACCATGTGCATATTTATCTTTATACTTAGAAAAAAGAAGTTTATCATCACAACATTCAAATTTAATCACATGTTCATGTAAAATTAGCAATTGAGGAGGCTCGTTAAAACCATGGTTGATCCATAAGAAAGTTTTCCATCCCTCACTCCCATAATCAAAATGATAAATGGAGCTATGAAAATTAATAGGGGCAAGGAAGGATAGAACCTGGATTTCATCATGCAGAGGTGGCAGCCTTTGACAATCGAGAGGAAGCACTGCCTTGTTGATAGGTGCATTGACAACCTCAAGCAGGTGCGGTGGAGGGTGCAGCACTTCAAACATTAAGCTTGCATAAGATTGGGAAAATGGTGTAGCAAACACCCCTTCTAATCTTTGTGTGGGATCCACAACCTCCATTGGTTGTTCTTTGAGGAAGTACACCTCATCTGTCTGGGTTTCCATTGCCCAAACCTCTTCTTGATTGTTGTCTTTAAGGGCCAACATGTTGTCCCATCTCCTTTCCTAGGTGTCGACCTTACTTTCATGATGTTTTGTGTCATGGGATGATGACATGCACGAATCTGTCCTATTGCAGCCATCTGAATATGAAGGATGATCAACAATGATCATGGTGGAAGGACTCAAAGTTGCATTTTGTAGTTGGCTGGGTGCTTCATCTCTACTAGCAGTCATCTTAGCACCTCCTCCTTTTTCTTCTTCTCTTTGTTGTGCATACATTTCCTCGTGGTGTTCAGTCATTTCTTCTTGGTCACCATTGATTTAGATAGAGAAGGAACCCCTCTCCCACTCTAGAGGCTCTAGTATTTCATCAATGGGAGGGGAAAGTGGTATGCCTTCATTGCTACCGTCTTCTAGAATGTATTCCTCTTCAGTGGTGTACCTCCGCAATACAACCCCCAATGGAAAGAAGTCATAAAATGATGGAACCTCATCAAGGGGACCAAAATCCACTACGCAATCTCCCTCCAAAGACTCACCAAAAAGCCTATCGTCCATGGTGCACAACTACTTTTCAAGAGGAAGAACTTCTTGATGACCGGTGGACAACATTCTCGCTTGATCTAATTCATCACTCAGAGGCTTGAGACTGTGTTGTCATCCTTCTTGTATTGCTGCCCCAACATCCTCTTGAGATCCGCCTTCAACTGAGCCATCACTTGATTTAGGCTTTTCGTCTTCTTCGATATGGGCAACAAGTAGAGGAGGTTAGGAACTTGGCTGCTCCACTTGTCCTCTAGCTTGTTCAATAGCCTCTTTGCATAGCTTGCATGCAAACTCAGAGTGTGATGAATCATGAAGTCTGCACCAATTCGGTAGTAGTAGTACCTCCAAATCCACTTGGTATTTCAGCTCCAACCAATCCTTTGCTAATCTAGAGATGAGTTGGTCATATCTTTCCGCTACTGGGTCCTCATCATCACTTGAAAAAGAATCTTGATGGTAGACAGTCGTGGCGAGTGGTTGTTCTCACTCCTCCAAACTTTCATTTTCAGATTCTCGATCACTATCATTGACGAAGGAGAGGTCTTCTAATCTGATTTCACTTATACCTTCATCATCATTTTTTGCTACTCCAAGGTTGTCAACCTTTTCTTCTTCCTGTTCTTCAACATCATTGTTGGTTGTCCCAGTATGTGATGCTGCAGACTTTGCTAATCCATCCTCAACTGCTAATGGTTCTTTTTTCGGAGTGGAGGACTACTCTTTGTTGATTGAGAAAGGGCCTTCTAATTCCTTTCTAGCTGAGTTTTTATCAAGACCACTTGTTGTCTCGAGGGAATTAGATCCTTCTTTATGACTTTCAGCTTCTATGTTTGCTGTCCCAACACTAGCTCGTGTCTAATCCCTTGGTTCCTCTTCGATGTGTTGTCCTTTGGATGTTGACAGCTCTTTGGCCTCATGGGGTGACTCATCCTCCTTGATAGTTGGCTGCTCCAACTTGTTCGAACAACCCTTGGCTTGAGTGATGATGTTTATGCATGACAAGCAAGTGAATTTGGAGTGGGATGCATTGTGAAATCTGTACCAACTAGACATCAATATTTCCTCTAATCTTGGTTTGTTTTTGTTGCTCAAATGTTCCTGGATCAGCTCCTTAAATGCCTTGGTTGCCATGGTTTGCAATTCTTCCTATGGATCTGCAAGAGCCAATGGCTGATATATTTCCCAAAAGGGAATTTCTCCTTGAAAGACTCTTTCAACTCTCTCCAAGAATGTTAGACACCCCAATTCATTGTGTTTGCGAGTGTAATGAATCTTACACTTATTCACCAATGCAAATTGCTGCAATGGTTTCCTCAGTCTTCTATTTAAATCTACATGTAGCTGAGTGATGTCAATTTGTGCATGCTACTCCATTTCAACTGAGCTTCTTTTTCCTTCAGAATTTTCTAATTTTTAGCATTAAAAGAGATCTCTCTATCTCAGATTTCTTCTTTGAAAGTGTTATTTTCAACTTCCAACTTTCAACTTTGTAGCCTCAACATGTCACACCCTCCTTCTAGTGCCAGTTCTATTGATGGGTGTTTTCCACACTTTCTCAACACAGGTAATGCATAGATGCATCACCTCTCTTGAAAGACAATCTTCCACAATCAAATTACAAAACACTATTCCAAGGTCTCTAATGTCAAGTATTGACAGTGCTTGGAATATCTCAGTTGTTTTATGTGATTTTGCTAGAATCACAAGGCGAACTTACAGATGAGTTACAAAGTGTGGGAAGTTGAGCCTGCAAATGTAGCTTTAAAGTGTTAGAAGTGAATGAACAATGGTTGCCCACTCAAAATAACAAGCTAAAACCCACCAAATTCATCTGATTTAGCTTCATGGTGATGCTTGAGATCCTACTCTAACCAAGGACTAAAAGAAAGAGCAAAAGGAGAAGGGTTACTTAAGAAAGTTGTTCTAATCCTAAGCTACAAATGAATAGAAACAATGGTGGCTATTACAGTAGACAAACTCCCTAAACTAGGTTTTTCTTGGCCAAGAGGAACCTACAATTACACAAAACTAGTGCAATCTTCTAAGAACTGCAAATTTTTAGATTGCACATGCACATCATGCACATGTGATTGAACTAAGTTGCAACATTGAAATCAAGAAGCCCATGCTAACTTTACACAGCAGTTTGTCATCAACAAGTGCTAAAAGTATGGGCTAAAAGTTCATCAAATACCATAACAACAATTTCCATTATCACTTTCATTCAAGAATCTACAACTAAACTAAAAAGGGAAGTAGAACCATGCATGCAAAATGAGGAAAATCAAAGAGAACATCCATAAAATCATTCAATGTTTTCTTCTATTGCTACAAATTCCTTTTATACCAGCTCTCCAACCCTTTATAAATGAGGGGCAAGCCCCTATTTGTATTTTTCCAAAGCCTAAATGAATGGCTAAGATCAATTTCCAACGAATGGCCCAGATTTTTTTACAATAGAGTTTCACCTATACATGATTTATCCTCTTCCTGTTTTGTCATAAGTGCTCAGGTGTTGTAGCAATTTCATCATTTATCTAATTTCCCTTTTATTGTAACTAAAATTGCCTGAAAGTTGTCTTCTTACTTGATGTGTTTGTAGTGTTCTTCCTTGGATCAAATGGGCTCGTTGATGATTGGCATCAACAGATTGGTTGCCCCTAATTTGGGGGACAAGTCATCATCATCTGGTGAAAAGTAGGATAGCTCCCTCATGCCTTCTTCAAGGCCACCCCCTTGCATTTTTATCATAGACTTCCTTGGCACAAGCCTTCTTCTAACACTGACCTTGTTAGTAGGTGCTATGGGGAGGTGAACATGAAATGAATGGTGACATGAGCGATGTGCTTTTCCTTGTTTAGCTTTCTCAATGGGTCTCTTGATGGACCCTCAGTAGGCTCCTTGAATCTTGCATACATGAAGTGCAGTAAGTGCTTTCATACACAAATCAAGGCAAATGTTAGTCAAACCTTGCAAACTCCCTACTAGATCCATCCATGCATCATCAAAAGATCATAATATTCATCATTGTTCCACATTTGGGGCTCATTTGGACCATAAACATTAATGCGTGCCCAAGGGGGATGGCCGACGAAAGTTAGGAAACAAACAAAAGGCAAAAGGAAGGCAGACAACGAACGGGGGACAACATTCCCCAAGGCTAGGCCTGGAAGTGCCGACGAAAGTCAGGTGATAGATAGAAGGCAGAAGGAAGGTAGGTAGTGAACGAGGGACAACATTCCCCAAGGGAAGTTCCCGGACCTCACAAAACTTAGCAAAACCAAGATTTTCAATTATAGCACATGGGAAAAGGGGAATAAAGAGTGCCAAGACAAATTTCCTCAAGATTGGACTCATTTGAAAAAAGCAAAAGTTTGGAAGGGGAAATCCGGAGGGTCACCGCCCATTGAAATGATAATGAGCACATGGCGGCCTGAAAGGAAAGTCCTAGATGGTGATAAAGGGACAGAGTTCTAGAAATAGCCATAGAGGGGAGGAGTTCCAGAAACGGCCATAGAGGGGTCGAGTCCTAGAAGGCGAGTCCTCGGAGGCTAGTGGAAGGTCAAAATGACCACAGAGGAGCCGAGTTCTGGAGGCCGGGTCGCCGAGGGCCGGCGGAAGGTCAAAAAGGCCATGAAGGGATGGATTCCTGGAAATAGCCATGGAGGGGCTGGGTCCAGGAGGCTGGGTCACTAGGGGCCAGTGGAAGCTCAAAATAGCCAAGAAGGGACGAAGTCCTAGAAACAGCCATGGAGGAGTTGGGTCCAAGAGGTCAGGTCGCCGGGGGCTGGTAGAAGGTCAAAACGGCCATGGAGGGATGGAGTCTTGGAAAAGGCCATGGAGGGGCTAGGTCCTGGAGGCCAGGTCACCGGGGGCTAGCAGAAGTTCAAAATGGCCACGGAGGGGCTGGGTCTCGGAATGTAATTTTTGCAACTTCCCGAAACTTAACAAAACCTTGGCAGTTCACTTAGGCACCACAAAAACATCACAAATCCATAGGAAACTTGTCCCCAAAGTCAAAAATGAAGGAAAAAGTGAATCTAGCGAGCAGGGAAATCCGGACCTGGAGGACCCAAAGGACCCGAAGGACTTAGAAAATTTGTGGGGTGAAACATGGTAGATTTGAAATAATACTATGAGGCTCGCTGACCATTTTAGACACCAAAGTTAGGGGAACACAAAACGAGGTGGGAATAAAGCAGCCCATTGGGAGCGGAAAGAGGGGGTCCCTGCCTACGGCGGGGCATGTGTGCAAAACATGCACAACAAGAGTCTCTTATATTAGGAAGACATTAGCCAAATTGAAGATTGGTGGATGCAAAAAGTGCATGTCATTTCATCTTCTCTACTCAACATGAAATGGTAGCTAACCTTGATTATGTACCTGTACTAAAGTGGAAGAAGATAACGTATCATAACACATAGATGAAGACAACTAAATATGTTTTTCTATTAAAGGAGATCCATCTCATCAAAAAAATTTCCACATTGATGCTCATCATGTACTAATATTTTTAATATGCACATTTTGTTCTCTCCTTCCTAGATGATTTCCCCATAGTAGAGGAAGAAGAGAACTTAGAGGCATCTTATGAATTTGATTCCTTTTCTTATTCATTATTCTTGGAATCCTTGTGTTTCTATTTCTTTCCTTATCCATTTAAATCCTTTTTTAATTTTTAGTGCCTTGTGTTACAATAAGAACATGTGATTCATCAATTTTTAAAAATTTCTATCACTATTTTTTAACACGATTAGATTTTTATATAAACCTATGTGATAATGGTCATTGTACCTATATAAAATTATATAGTATATAAATATGCATGGTAGTATAGATTCCATATGACTATATGGAATTTGGAAATTAATATTTGCACCCTCTTAAAAAATCACCAAAATTTTTCCAATCTCCAATTTTAGTGAATGAATAGTCAATCCTTTTTTTTTATGTTTTGGTGTTTTGATACCATGTTGGAGTTCATGGTGAACCCCATAGGTCCCAAAAATCACTTGCAAGAAATTATTTACCACAATTGAGAGATAATTCAAGATAGATATGCTCAATAACCTAAGAATTTTTTGATACAATACCTTGAATGAATGATTAAAAAGAAATATGAATCCTTAAGAAAATGGAAAAAATAAACTTCATATGAGGATCTCATTAGATTATGACAAATCTTCTCATCTATTCAATGAGACAATATGACCTAAAATTAGATCAATCTAATAATATATAAAATCACTCCTAATTTTAGCTTAAGTGAAAAAAGTAAAAGACACATAATAACTTATTAATGATTAATTAATTATTAGGTGATTACCTATTTACTCTAACACTTGTGGGGGTATCTATCATCTCACTATATCTCTCATATTGGGGGAGCCACCTTTGTCTTTAGATTGTGTTCTGCATCAATTTCCACAAGGTTTTGGATTGTAATCTTCATCAATATGGCGTACAACAGATTACTTGATTGTGGTATATTTTAGCATCAACATGGGGAGACTTGAGTAGAATTTAGAGACATCTCACATCTCGATATTTCTTCCCTCATCTTCCTTTCAAGAATGGGAAGAAATATTACATACATTATTGATTTTCTTTCTTCCTAAGGGGAGGAATGGTGGTCAATGTGATTGGATCATCTTCAACATTTATTGTCATGAATCTACCATTATTGTAGGAGACACTACTTTGAGGGGGGTGGGGTTGTATAACCTCTCTTCTTCTCTCTTTTGGGGGGACTTTTTCATCACATGGGGTTTTGTTCTTCTCATTCTTATTTGTGAGCTTTTTTCCTAATGATTTTTCTCCCCTTCTCCACTTTATGAGAGATTGCATTGTACTTGAATACCTCATCAAGCCTAGTTACCAAGACCCAAATTCTTTGAGCCCACCTAGGATATTATTAAGGGAGGTGTTAGTGTAGGATTTAAGCTTGCTTAGGAGTGTTAGACATGTGTTATTTTTAGCCAACCACTTTCTTTTTTAAGCTAGTTCTAAATTAAGTGGTTACATGCCTATTTTTAGGAACCACAATTTTTAGATGACTTCTACTTTATGTATATTCCATATTGTGAGTTAATTCATTATATCATTCAACTATTACTTTACATATTTAATGTTTTTCATTAATCTCATAAGAGCATGTAAGTGTTTTATATTTTTGGTTCATCAATACTAGCATTCTATTAGAATATCTTGGTAAATTCAATACAGGTGACGACAAGACATGACTCCTCTTGTGAAGCCAAGATTACCACTAAACCATATAAAATATTACCAAGCATATATTAAAATAAAAAAAAACTATCATAATGATAATTATGTTTTTTAGAATTTCTTACAATCATTCAAAAAGGAATACCTAGATAACATATAGCCACCAAATATATAATCGATTTGTCATTTTATCCTTATCAAAATAATCAAAATATCCAAATAAAAATCTAAGCCATCATATTCCACCATAAAATTGAAGGTTTCTCAAGTTTTAACTCTTAGAAGAAAGAGTAAAATAAACCAAATCGCTTAATTATATATATATTTTTAAAATTTCTTAACCTTCTTCACTTTCTAGATCTAAATATGTTAAATCAACACTTGAATACTGGCATGATTAGTTTCAAATATAGTTTAATCATAGATTCTCCTTTCAATTTATGTCATGATCACTTCATCACTCTTCTCATGTTTTATCTTTATCTTCCTCATGATATGTGTGATCATAGGTAGGGAACAACAAGGCCTGGCACATTTATAATTGGAAATGCAAGGACCTAGTTCAATAGGTGCAATACAAAGAGAAGACAAGAGTTGCAAGTTTTATATGAATTGAACTACTAGGAATTTTTGGAATGACAAAAACCACTTCTATATTAAACATAGAGAACTCTTTAATTTGAAATATTAAGAAATAGATAAATCAAATGCAATAGAATGCTAATTTTGGAGAGCAGAAACATGTGAAGTGGTATAACTATTTTTTAAATAATTTCAAATTAGAATGTAACAAATCCTAACTTTATATATATATATACACACACACATACATACATACACATACATACATACATACACATACACATACGCACACGCACACACACACACATATACATATATACACACACACACACATACACATACATACATACACATACCTACATACATATGCATACACATACACATACACATACACACACACACACATACATAAGATTCAATATTCTTCAAAGTCATAGCATAAATTTATTGGTAGGTAAAAAACACAAGAAGAATTCTTCAATTAATTGTAACTTGCATGAAATTTAAAAGCATACCAAAAAATAGATATATTATTAGCCATTGTCAATATTTTTTTTCTTGCATTTAATTCATCTCATGTAGACATAGATGCACATTTTTTTCTCTTTGAACTAATTTTTATTATAGAACTATTTATTTTATTTTGATGATAAAATAACATTCCTAAAATATAAATTGGTATGTTACTCTAAACATTTTTAAAAGAAAATTAACATAGGTTTTTTATTTTCTTACATTTTCTAACTTGATGTAAAGATTACAATCATAATGACTAACTTTCTAAAACTTTCAATTTCTAATATATTCTTTCTAATTGTTTAATTTCTTGATCATAAATAACAAAAAAAAAAAACATGCCATTTTCTTTATGTGATGTTATTTATTATAATAATTTAAATTTCAACATCATACAATCTTAAACACTAAGAAAAATGGTCACATATTAATGTTGTGAGTTGATGTTCTTCAGCTTTTCAATTTTTACAGTCAATCAAAAACTAAAACCATGGAGACTTCCATCAACTATTTTATTTTCAATTATAATCCTCCTAAAATCATTCACCTCAACTTAAAACTAATAGCTATGATCTCTTTGAATTTTTTATGGTTTCACTTGATTTCTTAAAATAATAAAAAGAAATAGTTTTCAAAATATTTCTATATATCATAGCATCTCACAACAATCCATTCACCTCTTAACTGCTACTGACAAACGATTTGGCTGAGAAAATAGAGAGGACAGAGAGATGCCTACCTACAATGTACGGTATTGCTTCATAAGAATCAATTCAATCTATCCGCAATGGTAATCGACAACACGAAACGGAGCCATTAAATGACCACCCACAACCAGCTGACGAGGAGTAAATAGTGAGTGAGTTGTTGTCCACCCATCAATGGGACCTTATTTTATCATAACCCCGCTTCATTTCGATACCACCTATGAATTGATGGCTGCTCTCTTGTAGCAAGGCGAGCTAATAAACAAATCAAGATTCATATTCGGCGGTTTATCATTTCTGCTGCCAACTTTTGAAGCCGCATCCTCAAAATTCCAGGTCATTGTTGAGGGAGCGACTGTCGCTCTTGTTGCTCTCGTTATCAACCGAATGAATAGGGCGGTGACATTACAGATCGGATTCTTATAGTAATCTTTCTGTGCGCCATCCATCTCTTCAATGAAGCAGAAAGCTTCAAAAAACAGGTCCGTGTTTAAGAAAAATGTGTGCTTTTACTTTCCACAGCATAAATAAATTAAAAATAGCTCGGAAAAAGTTTTTGTAATTAATTTTATATATTTTCTTGTATCAAAATTTATGGATATTTTGGATCAGATTTATCATTGCAATTCGAAATAGTAAAAAACATAAACAATTGATTATATATACTTTTATATCAACTTTTTAGATCACATTCAAAGATCACGAAATTAATCTCAGAAAACAAAGAAACATGAACTTGGTGTGAACGGATGGCGAAATGGCAATAAAGAAACTCAAGCTGACGGTTCATCGTGAGGAAAACGACAAGATAGAAGCGTTAAAGTTAGTGACTGTTGATGACCCATCACCAATACTGTTTTGGATGGAGGATAGGATCATAATGTGTTAAGCATACTATTTTAAATGTTATGATGTGTAAGGCATGCTATTTAGTATGGAGAATACCCGCTGCCGTAAATCAGTTGTCGTTCTATTAACTTTATTTCAGAATATGGAAATGACTTTCCGTGTATCATCCTACAACTCCAACGCGGCACCAGCCGTAACCCACTTCGCGCTTGTACACTTCAACCTCATTTACTTTTGAGGATTGAGATCAGAAACAAAGGTGAAATATACTTTCCGATTTTGAGTGAACGAATTAATTGGAAGCATGAGTAGCGAAGGCCAATCACCATTAATTATCGATTGTTCGTACTGTGGATGTGATTTTAAAATGTTGGTCATGTGGCAAAATATGTCGCATCGAGTTTTTTCTTAGTCGGTGCAGCCCAGTTCCTTCCCGAACCCAAAAGCTTTTAAATTGGGAAACCCGATTCAGTTGACAACTGGAGAAGTGTAAGATTGCAATAATGTATGTTGTAAGTGCACTTGCAGTAGCGATCTGTCTAATGGGATTGATTTTGTTGAGCAAGAAGCGAAAGGGCTCTCGTGACCGGCTCCCACCTGGAAGCCTGGGGCACCCGCTCATTGGAGAAACAATTCGGTTTCTCCGCGCTTTCAAGGCCAACAAACTATTTGAATTTATGAGCGAGAGGGTAGACGCATACGGGCCTGTTTTTAAGACCTTTTTATTTGGGCAGCGCACCGTGGTGTTGACAGGGGCGGCAGGCAATCGGTTCTGGTTGTTTAATGACGGAAAGCTCTTTCACGGCAACCCTCGAGGCCCTCACAGAGCCATCATAGGCCCTAATTCTTTGCTAGACAAAAACGGAGAGGAGCACCGGCGCATGGCAGCGGCTTTAATGAAATTCTTTGCTCCCGACGAGCTCAAGAAGGTTGTGGGAAGACTCGACTTCGTCATACGCCGCCACCTTGATGACTACTGGGACGGAAAAGATGAGATCAGCGCCGTTCCGCTTATAAAATTCCAGACGTTCTGTGTCACGTGTAACATGCTTTTCCAGCTGCAAAACAAGGAGGAAGTGAAGGAGCTGTTTGAATATTTTAAGGTGGCCACACAGGGCATCTATAGCTTGCCCATCCGTCTACCCGGAAGTCGTCTGCACCGCGCGTTGAAAGCCAGGTCGCATATCGACCGTATTTTATCATCCGTCATAACACAAAGGAGAAGTGACGTGCAAGCTGGTCGTGTTTTGCCGGATCGAGATTTGCTATCGTGTCTCCTCTGCAACAAAGACGAGGCACCGCTGAGCGACCAGGAGTTGAAAGACAATATTGTGCTTTTAATCATTGCCGGCCATGAAACTACGGCTATGTTGCTCGTTCTTATGTTGAAGCTTCTTGCCGCTAATTCCCACTGCTTTGAAGAAATAACCAAAGGTAATTAAATGTGCCCACCTTAAACGTTACTCACAATTGCTGTTTAATGGTGTTGGAAATAAGTCACATCTGAGTTAAAGATGGGTTGTTCTTATAGAGTAAGTAGTTCTGTGCTAAAGCATTTCAGAAGTAAATGGAAGGTCTTAGATTCGAATCTTAGCTGATCTACAAAAGTTCAACAATACCAGTCTAAAAAGAAAACTAACACATGTACTCTTGTTATTTTAATGTGTGCATGCAACACATTTTCTTAAAATTGTGCAGTTTCATACATTGTGATCATTTCATTGTATACATGTCAATCACAAAATGACATACTATTTAGTGGATTTCATTTCTGGATTCAATTGTATAAGAATTATTTTGCATCAACGTTTCAGATCACACTCTATGATCCAACATCAGAATAAAGAGAAAAAAAATTGAAAAATTGATGCAAAATGAATCTTACATAGTTGAATTCAGCAATGACTTGTTAGTTACTAAGGACGGTAGTCTGATGTCTCTAATTGATACATTTTTTTTTTTGTATTGGATGGCTGTAATTTAACAGCTGTAAATGCTGGCGCAGAGATTAGAGATATTGTTTCAGAGCAGCTGACATGGAAGGACGTTCAACAGATGAAATATCTATGGAATGTAGCTCAAGAGACGCTGCGCATCATACCTCCAATATCAGGCATATTCAGAAAAGCCGCAACAGACATCGACTACCAGGGATATACCATTCCAAAGGGATGGGCGGTAAATTTCTTTAACAATCGTTTTCTCTAATGTATGCAACACCTTTTTAACTGGACCAATAGTAATCATTCGCTGTGTTCTTGATTTTCAGCTCTATTGGTCTAGCTATTCAACAGTGTTTTGCGAGGAGATCTTTCCCGAGCCCCATAAATTTGACCCGTCAAGATTCGACGGTTCGCGAAACATCCCTGCTTACACTTTCTTGCCTTTCGGCGGAGGGCCTCGCATGTGTCCGGCTAACGAGTATGCAAAACTAGAGATACTGATAACCATGCATCATCTGGTGAGAAGATACAGGTGGCGTGCACTCATTCCGGATGAACCCATCATTAGAAATCCTCTCTGCACTCCTGCCATGGGCCTCCCTCTCACTCTTTTACCCGCACAAACAATGTCAACAAATGCCAGTTAGACGCGCCGAATGGCCGATGCTAGTGCAGTTTATAATGACATAACTCCTAATGTCAGGGATATATAGCTAAACATTCTAAGACCTTATATTGTCGGCACTGTCGTGTCATTTTATAGATTTTATGACAATATTCCTACTAAAAATTATGAGTTGGTTGAGTTTGATTCAGTTCAAATATTGTTCTCCACTGGTTTCTGAGATTTTCTATTGTGGGTCATCCTCCATTTATGAAAATCTAACTATCAGTGCATGGAATGTGATTTGTTTGCAGTTTGTCTTCCATAAACTTTCGAGAACTTAGATTGTGGCTTAAAGTATTTATGAAAATCCTACTCACTACGAATCATGAGTATTTGGAAGTTGTAATTTGCGTGGGATAAGCTTTTGGAATTCTATCTTGTGGCCAACCAATTTTGAAATTCTTACAAAAATCGTACGCTTGAGAAATTATGAATGCATAGAATTTAATCAAACCGCCATAAACTTTAAGGAACCTTGGATCATGGATAATCGTGTAGAATCTTACGAACTTTATGAAAATCCCACGCACTTAAGAAAGCTATCTACGGATGAAATTTGATTTACCTATTTCTCCTTTGTCTTAAAGGAAAAGTTTGGATTGTCTTTGATGTTTATTGGACAATTGAGATCGAACGAATGACAACTTGTATGCACCTTGAATTTGTGTTATTCAGTGCCGTATCTGAACATTATTCTAGGCGCACCTACTAATTTGAAGCCATTATGATTCTTGGATCTGTGGCTTCTCGAATAATTGCTTCCCGTCAAATTTCATTTGGCATTTGTGGAGGACCTGGACCTTTTCCTTTTGCTCTTTACGTTTGTGGGGGACCTGGACCTTTTGCTCTCGGGTACCTTGACCTTTTGCCCTTTACTTTTGTGGGTGTCACGGGCCTCTTTCTTGTTACATGGTTTTGTCTTATCTGTCTGAGTTGACACTCCAAAGTGGAAGACGGATGTGGGCAAATTAACAATTGTCTACACGATCCATGTGGGATAATAAGAAATAATGATATTGAGCTCGCAAATTAGTCCTTTTATCTTCGAATCGAGGATCGCTTGGTCACGACGTCAAGTCGATCACCACCATTAAGGAATTACTTTTGTTAATACTATTGCGGAGACTTTCTGTATATTATAATCGATATTTTGAAGGAAAAGACACTGCATGAAAGTTTTACACGATTTAGTGGGGTCGTGTCAAGTCAAGAAAAGGATCTGCAGGGTTTTCTTCTTTGTCTTTGGTTTAATGAGCATGTTACACAATTCTAAGATTTTTGGTGATTCTCTTTTTATGTTGAATTAATGGATTGTAAGTGGAAGAGAGTGCTTCCTTTTGTAATTCCTTTATTGACCTTTCATTAAGATTATAAACTTTAGGTTATTTATGGAAAATAATGTTTTCCAAGTTTTTGCATGAATTGGAATGTTTTAATGGATGTTTGGTTAAACATTTATTATAATTGATTGGATGTGTTTATTTAAATGTTGTTATTGTTGGGAAATTATTTAGCTTTTTTTCTAATATTTTTATTTTCTATATAGTAATGATTCAATAATTGAGCATATTTTAGAAATGGGGAACATGAGTATTAACAAAGTACATAAATTATCCGAACCTTTCAAACATCAGTAACTGAAAGTGCGGGGTATAGAGGTCTTTTGGATAACTCAACAAACTCTTTGTCTAGGATAACAATGTGGCTATTAGATGACAATGTATCACGTTGGTGTCCTGTACAAACAAAAAGATAGGATTTTTCACTAGAAAGACACAAAGTACTATGCACTAATTTCCATATGTGAAAGGAGTGCAAAATATGAACATACAAAATTAAAGGTATAGAAATAAAGATGCCAAGTAAAGATTAGAAAAAGAAGACAAGGAGAAGTTTTAGATATCGCCAAGAATTTCTAATGGACTTCAAGCTTGCTTCAAATAGTTCTTCCACCTACACCTACACACACAAGACTAAAGAGAAATTTTTGGGTGGTTGTATAGGAGTTTTCCTTAGACAAGATAATGAAATAGACATGAAATGATAAAGAAAACCATATGCTAATCAAAGACAAAAATAATATTCTCAATAAATATTCTTGACAAAGCTTGTTGGCACAACAAAGGAGCAACAAGAACCTCCATGATGATGATGGATTCCTTGCAATATGATCTCATGTTGCAACAATGGAGTTTACTTTGAAAGCCGTAGAAGAGGTCTTTGCAAGATTTGTGTGTAGAAAGATGGAGAAGAAGAAAAGAAGAGAAATATGTGTGTCTTCAAGATAGCGATAAAATAACCACTTCAAGAATGAAAGAAGAGTGTGTAGAATGAATTGGAGAGTCAATAATTTTCTTGGAGAGTGAAGAATTTTCTTTAAAATACAAAAGAGAGGAACTTTTTGGTCTAGGCAGCTTACCTAAGTGATTCCCGATGGGGTTGCAGATTGGAAAAGGTGTTACACTCATAGAACATTGTAGGTGTAACATCCCAATGACCACATTACTATTGGATTTTTGCAAGATGCTAACATATTTCACACACATCTTCATGACATGTAGTGGACTATGGGAAAATCAGACTTAATGGTCAAGGAATTGAGCATGCTTAATGGCAAGAAATGGTTTTAAGTTGATGCAGAGAATAACCATCTTATTTTATCTAAAGAGGAAGGCATATGTAGTGTGAAATTACATAATATTTAATTTACGACATTACAGTTTGGTTAATACTATTGTTGATTTTTTTTGTTTATTTAGTTCCTAAGGAGTTATTGAAAATCCTTGCAAAGTTGTATTATTGAATCTAGGTGTTCTCAGGTTTTTAACTAACCTTTAACATGAATAAACAATTTTCCATGCCGAGAGGAAAAGAGAAAGGAAAATGTTAGGCTTTTTTCTCCCTCCACCCATGTAGCGTGAGGCTTAGGGATTTTTAGAAGAAGTCTCCATATTTGGCATGTGGATAATGCCATTGATGTTCAAGAAATTCATCCACATTCAAGGAAAATGCGATAGATTTGATGGCATGTTACAAAACTCTAGGGAGGATGCATGAAAAAGGAAAAAGGTTTTAGGAGCTTGTAAGAAATAGTTTCCACATGTTCAAATATTTCTAGAAAGAAATTTATATGTGGTACGTTTCTATACTTCATCAAGATTCTATTATCATTTTAAAACCTTGTGAAAGTTATTCAAGTGTCATTAAAATCTTCTAAAATTTAGAAAACATGTGTAGAGGCAATGAGAACAACATCTTTTAGTTCTTATCCAATAGGTTTTCATGATAATATGTAAGCACAAATTCTATAGTCTAGCAAGCTAGTTAAGGGTTTTATAATATATCATACATAGGCTACTAAAACTATTAAAACAACCCTAGAGACCCTATTTACATCACATGTGTAACAAGGCCCATGGAGGACGATAAAAAACTATAGGTTTATATGGTAATGTTATTCTTCAATGATGAGATCTAAAGAATGATTCCATCATATAAGGACATGCATCAATGTTAGGGTAGAATAAGATATAAACTCCTAAGATTTTTATGTTATTTTTTCACTTAAGGGTTCTATAGAAGGTAGAATAAATCACATTTGAGGTGTTCATGAAGGAAAATGAGAAATGATAAGGCTATAGACTATGATTTGTTAACAAAGCACACCATACAACCATACCAAGCATAGTCATGAAGACATAATCAAATCACAAATATTGTAATAAAAAAGGAAACAAAGGCCTACTATGCATAATGTGTACATATATGATAGCAATTTCATAATGAGTCTGAGGACAATGATATGAATGAAAGAAGGATAGTAATGGTATATGCTCTTTTACATGTAAGGGTTTATTCTATGATTTTCATTTCTAAACCATTGAAAGAACACAATCATAAAGAAAAAATAAGTGTGATGGTGAGAAAAAGAAGATAGTATAGCCAAGGAAAATTGCATTGTGAGATAGAGGCATAAAGCATTAAGGACAATTTTTATTGAGAAATAGTGGAAAGAGGAGGTTCATGAGGTTACATAAGATTTTCAAAATTTCTACTCAGATTAATTAGTGAAATTTCTTCATAGAGTTTGTTATAATAAATAACAGGCATGTCATTTGGTTTGTGTCTCACTATGAAATGTTGTGAATATTTATATCAACCCTTGTCTAAAGACCTACAAATTGTCAAGTATGGAACCCTATTAGTTTCTCATGAAGTTGTGAGATATGATATCATGTGTAAATATTAATCCCGTGAAGATCAAATAGTCAAAAAAATTGTAGAACTGTGCTAGCCATTGAGAAACAAATGGTAGTGAAGTTGTAGTTTCAACACCTAGAAACATCTAGGAAGCTTAAGTTGATCAGAGTGCCAAAAGATTTGAAGAAGAAGATATGTACAAGGATAATCCTTTACATTTAATGTAAATTGATGTATTATAGTGAAGTGATCATGTTGGATTGATAAACAATGGAAGAGAAGGGTATGTGGATTTTCTCCAAGAATAATGATTATGAGGGTGATTTAGATTCATGTACCAACTAAATAATATAAAAGACTTCAATGGTAATATCAATGATAGTGCATTATCAAAAGAACAATCATGACAATCATGAAGCACATATTTATCATAAAATAACTAGTATAGTCATTAAAATAGTATAGTAAGTATTTTAACATGATTAGATGGTAGTGTATTGATAGGGTGTGTTGAGAGAAATGTAAATTAATGTGAAAAGATAGTGGCATTCGATAGGAACAAGATCATAAAGGATAACATAATGACAAACAATAAAAGGGATAGTTTCATAGAAAAATGATTTTGAACATTAGAAGGGTATAGTCAAAAGGATAAAATATGAAATTGCATGGATCAACTAAGGCACTATGCAAGGTTTCTCCATAGGGTGTGAAAAGACTTTCAAATCTTGTAATCTTGTCATTACTCCTTCATGGATGGGTGTAAATATTTGATAAGGTTTTTAACACTTGATAGGTCTTATTCACTATGATAGACAAGGAGTCAAGAACATTCAATGAGCAAGTTCCAAGGGCACTTCACATAGGATAGTCAAGCTTAGCATAGCATAAAATGTGGACAAAGGAAAATTTAATTTCATGCATGGTATGAATTATTAGAATATGTATATGATAATGAGTTAAGATATCAATGATAATATACATGGGAATCTGTTGGTGTTTCAATTTTAGCAACCAGTATCTCAAGACAATCTAAAGAATAGCCAATTCAAATGATTAGTTGTCTTGGCGGGTTAGCAAAAGAATAGGAAAAGATAGAGAAACATTTTCCTCTACACTTTAGGCTCTAAAAAACCTAGGAGGGTGATCATTTATAATATTTCTTAAGATTCCTTGCCATTATCTTCATATATTGATTTAAGTAGATATGTTCTCACTATTTTAGTTAAGAATTACATATAAACACATAGATGACCTGGATCCTTAATACTTTCATGCATTTAGTGCTTGAGAAAATGAGAAATAAAATTATGAAGTAAATTATTACAATAAGGGAAATTTATTTTGAGATTGATTAACCATGGAGCTGCATTCAAACACAATTAATAGACTGGTTCCTTAAAACCTAGGTAACAAAATCAAGACATATATAACTAAAAACTTGCAAAATAATGCTTGACCTAGCTTCAATGAGGCTTGCAACAATATATTACACTACTACACTATAAATCTCATAACTAATTATAATTGCAAATACCTATGAACACTCAAAGCATTCAACATTTCTTATAAATCATATTTAATTCACTACTTGAGAGATAGCTATATAAGAGACATTCAACCACAAGAAATATTGCAAGGATAAAAAAAAATGATGTTTGATTAGATTTTATTCATAAATGAAATGAGGATTAAAATTCAAGAGACAATTTAGCTTTGAATTTGGTAGTATATTCTTGAATTTAAAACTAGCATTTTCATACAAATTTTACACATATATCACATTCAATTCTCAAAAAACCTAGACTACAATGTATTGAATCTATTAAACAAAATTGCTCTATGTACAAAACTTCTTCAAGATCTTGTGCAAAAGGCCTTGGGTATGTGTAGGATCATGATGGGCCAAAAAGTGGTGATATGTAAGTGATATGATGGCCCATGTGGCTGACGACTTTTTTTTTACCCTGGAAAATTGATGAAACGAAAAGGGTTTTTAAAGGAGATTCTCAGATTTCCACCAATATAAATTATTCTTTACTTTGAATTTAATAAATAAATATTATTCATTTTCTATTTGAATTATGACTTAAGTCCTGATTGATATGCTGATTGAAAAATGATATCATTTTTTGAATCTGAAACATGTGTCACATTCTATGCTTCACATACTATAGGATTAAAAAAAAATTGAATTTCATGAAGTTTTGACCAAGTTAAGGTGGTTAGACATACAAGTGTTTATATTTTTTAAAAGTTGTAACAAAAAATTCATAATTAATTATTTAATTGGAGAAAAACTACAAAAAAAATATGCATCACATTGGGAAATGAGTCCTCTACTTATATCTAAAATATTATAAAAAAATATTATCATTTTATTATAGTTAGGGTGGTCAGATAGACACCTACTTCTTTTTTCCCTGAAATTTAAGTACTACTGCATTGAAATTTCAAATTTTCTCCAAATAGATTTAAAAAAAACAAAAAAATAACCTAGTAGTTTAGAAACTACATTCAATTTGCTACACATTCTATTCTTACATATTTTTGAAATAATATAGATAACTTATTCCAATTTTTACATCAAGTTGCCTAACTCTAATTTTTCTAAATTTTTCGCACTTAAGGGCCTATTTTTTCCATGATGATCCTATGCATACCCCCTAAATTCCCTTTTATAGAAACAAGAGAGAAAAACAAGCTTCAGGCCTATGAGAAAGTTTCACATTTACATTTGACAACTTTTTCCACCTAGGATCAAACCCAAAATACAAGTACAACTTTCTCACGAAAGAAAAAACATTCTCAACTAGAGACAAAAGTAGTTGCATCTATTGTTAAAAAGATCCTCATTGATTCCAAAATATTCTCAAAGAAGAAGAAGGTGGTTGTACTTGTACTTGATTATCTTTTCTTCACCTTCTTTTACTTCACGAAAGCTTGGGAGATGCTGACTAGGTAGAAGAAGAAAAAAACTAGGACCCACCACTAAAAGGAATAGGAAAACAACACAAAAGTGGCTTACTCCACATATTTTTCAAGCCACACACTATACTCATAGATTCAAATGACCAATTGAAAGCTAGAAGCCTTTGCATTTTTTTTTATGTGCATTGTACCTAGCATCTATTATTGCCTTGGCCTCTTTTGCAAAATTATCTAAATTGGTCTCCAGTTTTAATAGATCATCAATAGAATTATTCAAGATATCTAATTTAGGTTTCCAATCCATGTATATAAATTATGATAGTGAAGGGACAATTTCAACAAACTCAACCTTCCATTTGTTGAAAGGCTTGATCAATCCTGATTCATCCATTATCTTTGGCATTATACATTTCTCCATGCCTTCAAACACCTTCAACTTTGCTTTGAATTGGATGTCCAATTTTGTTTGAAAGGCTGAAATTTATCCCCCAATAACTCAATTCTCTCAAGAACTTGAGGAAAATTATTTTGTGCTTCAATATCTAATTTTGTCACCTTAATCATCTCCTTTATTACATTATCCCTTAGGATCCATTTGCTTAGAACTTCCTAGAAACCTTTCCAAAGTTCCTAATGCTTTGCATATTCTTTATTCAATCCATCAATTGCTATCCAAGCTCCTAAAGGGCACACAATCTACTAAGATGGAGGGTGAATCAGTAGATCCAAATAATTACAACAATTTTAGAAACCTTCACAACTACTTTATAAATTTTCAACATGAAGAGTACTGAACCATACAAGCTAGTAAGTAATGCAATTAAAGAAGAACACAATATAACACATAAAACCTAATTTTTATGTGGAAACCCAGAATGGGAAAGACAATGGTGAGAAGCTCTCACAAGAAGGAATATAATGAGGGAATTTTATAATATGAAGTAGGCACCAACCCACTAGAGACACCAATCCCCAAAATATTTAGTAGGCACCAACCTACAAGAGACACCAATCCCCACCAGAATAGAGACACCAATGCTTACTAGAACAATAAAACAGGTAGAACAAGAGTCCTACCATTAAAAAAATAATGGAATATTTGAAATATGACACCAACAAAAACTCTAATATTGACACTCTCTTTTCTTCACGCTTCTACTGCAACACAACTATACTTCTTGCTCCTTTTTCTTTCACTAGAATCATTAATTACATTTAGACATACATGGATGCACTTTGTTTCTTCAAGTTACATTATAATGCATCTGAACATTTGAAATATATACATATGTAACACTATATTAACACTCTTCTATGTCAGTCAAGGATCCACACCAACCTAGACAACATAGGATAGGCCTAAATTCAAATTATATGAAATGTGTAATGCAATGGTCCAAAATTTCCATCAAAGCACTTGATGCCTTGTGCCACCAATGGAACCTTAAATAGGTCCTATCCTCACTCCACATGCTTGAATTGAATTTCCACACTTGTAGCCATTACTGCACATGCCTCAAACTTGGAATAGCTTGATGAACTTATGATATCTAAAACTCCTTGTACATTGAGCCATGCCACCAAAAACATAAGAAATTGATAGAACTAGTATAGGCATACTCTCCTTCCAAACTGTAGAGATAAAACACATTTCTGAAAGAAATGCCACCCATATTAATTAATCTCTTTACCCAAAAATATATCCTCCCAAACCACCACACTCATGCTGACTACATACCTAACATGGTATAATAAATACATAAATTATCTGAAGGTAGTCACACCACAATGAAACCTGATACAAGATATGATAGATTAGACAACCTACACAACATGCTTTTGAAACCTTAAGATTGTTGTCAATACTTTTACTCCTACAATCTTTCTTCATCTTGACAACCTTCACATTTGATAGCCTTGACACCCTCTAATAATCACTAAGAGAAACAATGACCTACTAGCATCAATTTGATATCAATGACAACCTATGCTCAACAATCCCCCATTGTCATTGATGGCAAACAAAAAAATGGTGGGACCATCAAAGCAAATACTAGAACAACAAAAAGAATAAGTTTTAATTATTCATGTGTTATCCCATTTACTCCCCCTTGTGAAAGATATGGCGTCGAAGAAAATAAAGAAAAGATAGTTATTCTTTTTGAGCAATTCAACGTTCACCTATTCCATAATTTAGCATTTCCTCAATTCAGCTCTTTCTCCCCTTATGATGGATATATTCTTTCTAAGTAATTCAACATTTTGGGATCACTTTCTCCCACTTTGACATCAATGGAAAAGGATCAAAATTTTCACTTTCTCTATATATATGATGTCAATATGCTCACTTTCTCCCTATATCTTCAATATCAATATGCTCACTTTCTCTGCCTAATTGTTATACTACAACATCTAGAACCCTATTTTTAGATAGATTCCCCCTGAGTCGATGCACCACAACTTCTAAAAAATCATTCTACAAGAGCACCAACCCTTCTTGTGGTAGGAAGGCAAAAATCCCCCTCAATAGGTGTGCTTTCCTCTTGAATCAAGAGGAGGGAGTAATAGCTATGAATTAATGTTGGAGAAACTCAAATGTCTCCTTAGGAAGTGGCTTCATGAATATATCTACAACTTGTTCCTTTGTATCCACATATTAAAACCTTACTTCTTTCTCTACAAACTTCTCTCTCAAGAAATGATACTTGATTTCATTGTGTTTTATTCTTGAGTGCATCACTAGATTCTTTCAAAATGTTTATTGCACTTGTGTTATCACAAAGAATAGTGATAGGGTCTTCACACTCAACCTTCATCTCCTTCAAGTTCTACTTCATCCAAAGCACCTAAGTGAAACATGATGCTGCAACAATGTATTTTTCTATAGATAAAGTGTTGAAATGAACAAGACAACTGAGAAGGGGGGTGAATTAGTTGTATCAAATTAAACCTTCAAAACCATCAATAGTAAATAGATCCACAAGCATTCATTAAACCCTTATTCTGTTAGATTGATTAAACATGAAATGCAGATAAAAAAATTGAAATCACAACACCATACACATGAGAACACCATATTTATGTGGAAAACCCAATGAGGGA
Source organism: Sequoia sempervirens (assembly GCA_007258455.2). Lineage (NCBI taxonomy): Eukaryota > Viridiplantae > Streptophyta > Pinopsida > Cupressales > Cupressaceae > Sequoia > Sequoia sempervirens. The sequence continues at coordinate 181,534,211 of VDFB02373365.1, forward strand.
AAAACCATGGTGAGGATTAACACACAATATAAGTAATAGAAAAATAGATACAAAGGCCTGCTCACTTTCAAAATAGGACACACTATCCAAAAAGGCTCATAGCTAGGGATCACTACCATAGAAGAATACAAGAAGATAGAAGTAAAAAATTACACAGAGAAAACACTTATTAAAGCAACAAGGAGTCCATCATGATTGCTTGCACACTTTCATAGTCTCACATGAAATATATCAGATGCCTTTAGCTCACTTCCTTTAGGAACCCTGACATGAAATTTGCAATGGTCTACTCAATTTCACATTACTCACACCATTTGAAACACTATTGCATATATCTTGCATCTTACTCTTTCACACACCCTCTTGCTTCAACACCATACATATTTATATCAAGTTCTACCTCAAAACTGGTGTAGAGGCACCAAGGCAAGTTCATGAAGATGAGGTATTTTGATAGGTTTTCTCATTTTTGAGTCTTTTGAGTTAAATAAGGTCATAATAAACAATGATAAATGTAATTTTAGTTTAGAGTTTATATGGTCATATTTTGCAATTTTGTAAAGAGTATGTGTAGGATCATGATGGGCCAAAAAGTGGCGATATGATGGGTATGTGGCTGACGACCTTTTTTTAACCCAAAATTGATGAAACGAAAAGGGTTTTTAAAGGAGATTCTCATATTTCCACTACTATAAATTATGCTTTAATTTGAATTTAATAAATAATTATTATTCATTTTCTATTTGAATTATGACTAAAGTCCTGATTGATAGGTTGATTGAAAAACATCTATAGCTTTCAAACGGTATCAAATTTTTTGAATCCAAAACATACACCACATTCTATGCTTCACATACTATAGGATTAAAAGAAAATGAATTTCATGAAGTTTTGACCAAGTTAAGGTGGTCAAACATATATTTTTTATATGTTGTAATAAAAAAATCATAATTAATTATTTACTTGGAAAAAAATTACAAAATAATATGCATCATAGCCAGACATGAGTCCTATACTTGTATCTAAAATATTATAAAAAAATATTATCATTTTATTGTGGTTAGGGTGGTCAGACAGACACACCTTTTCTTATTTTTTCCTAAAATTTAAGTCCTAATGCATTGAAATTTCAAATTTTCACCAAATAGATTTAAAAAAAATTAAACCTAATAGTTTAGAAACTACATTCAATTTGCTACATATTCTATTCTTATGGCCTTTGATAATATTAGATAACTTATTCAAATTTTACATTAAGCTTCCTAACTCTAATTTTTCTAAATTTTTTGCCACTTAAGGGCCTATTTTTTCCATGATGATCATGCACATACCCTAAAGTGTTGGCATTTAAAAAGTGCAAAAATTAAAATTATGGGAAACAAACAGTCATGAGAGTTTAAAAGTTAGTCTTGATGGTTATGTTAGTTGGGTTTTAGGATGATTTTTTTTAAATATGCTTGGAATCTCGATATAACTCTCTCTTGGAAGTTTTGGTGAAGAAATCAATAAAAAAAAAGCTCTCATTTTTCTATGTTTTAACTAGTAAATTGCTATTGTGGTCCTTTGTATAGGTCCATATAGTATAGTAAGGGTCTAAAAGCTTATGAAATTGATAGATGTCTGAGATAGCTTCAATTTAGTTTAGTTTTAGTAATTTTTGTAAATTTTGGTGCATTTATAAACAAACTTCTAAAAGCAGGTCTGCAGTCAAGTTTTAGGGTTTGTAAACAATCAAAAAATGGTTAACACCCATTCCACCATTAGTTTTCCTGTAACTTGATGGAATGGGTGGTCTAGGAAACAGGTTTAGGTTTCTATGGGGTTTAAAGAGTAGGGGAGGCCATTTAAGGGGTTTTGGGTGATGACCTAGTTGGCAATTTTATGTGTTTTTGGTGAAATTTGGTAGGAAAAGGTTAAGAATGGTTACAAACCCTTGGGGCAGCAATTTGTAAATGTCTATTAAGCATATGTAGGAATTTTTAGATGTGTTTGAAGTGTTTTTAGAGTGATAAAAGATTGGGAAGGAATATTTTCAATAAACCCCCTTGGAGATGGTTTGAGATTAGGATTTTGTGGCTTGATGAGTTTTGGGTGGTTTCATCTAATAAAAGTTAGAGATTTTGTGGTTTTGGAGTCTGGTAAGGGACTTTCAATAGGAATTTTGGGTTGGAAAGGTGTTTGAGTAGAGGTTTCTTTGGAAAAGAGGGCTAATTATTCCCATGTTAAACTGTGATAGATTTGAGATTGCCTCCCTACTCTACATCAATTTGTATCAGAGCATAGGTTATATGTCCTTTGAAGGAGGAAAAGTGAAGTTTGAGAAAGGAAAAGTGGTAATTTAAGAAGACAAAATGCGTCCAAAGGGGAAAATTGTGGCTAGAGAAATTTGTGAATTGAAAGATAAGCATGCTAAGGAGATGGTAGAGCTAAAGGAAAGGCTTGCTACTCTAGAAATAAGGTAGAAAGATGTGGACATGAGTGATGACTTTTGATGAAGAAGAGGCCCGACAATGAAGAGGAAGGAATTGGATCCTAATGATCAGAGGATGGCTAAGTTTCTAAGGGTAGTTAAGGATGATAGAAACAAGGTGAAGATTGATATTCCTAAATATGGAGGTAATCTGAATGATGAAGAGTTATTGAATTGGATTGTAGCCTTGGACAATTACTTTGAGTGTGAAGATGTTCCTGAAAAGAAAAGGGTGAAGATTGCAAACACAAAGCTAAAGGTCCATGCACTATTGTTGTGGGATTATGAGCAATCTAAGAAAACAAAGATATATAAATCAAAGATTGTTTCTTGGGACAAAATTGTGGCTAAAATAGAAGGTAATTTTTTGCATTCTGATTATGTTGTTCAAATGTTTAGAAAACTTCAAGGTTTAAAACAAAAAGAAATGGATGTTAAAACATATACTGAAGAATTTTACAAGTTGAGTATAAGGACAGGTAAAAAGAAGGATGAAGTGGAAAAGATTGCTAGGTACTTGGGTGGATTGAGATTTATCATTCAAGATGAGCTAACCTTGGCAAACCCAAGAACAGTTGAAGAATTCTATCAAATGGAAATAAGTGATGAAGAAAAGGTCAAAAGAAGGAAAGATAAACAAATCAGGGGTAGACGCAACACTTCAAGAGGAAGATGATCATTTTCTACTTCAAGACAATTCAATGAAAGCCAAGAAGATGCAATAAAAATCAAGGAACAAGTTGTTGATCAAAGAGGAGGTTTCAGAGGATTTAGAGGTAGATTTGGTGGAGGTAGAAGTTCAAATACATTTTTAGATAAATTTTATCATTATAACCAGTTTGGGCATCCAACATTTAAGTTTCATGAAAAGTAAGGTTCTACATCCAGTGGTGGTGACAAAAGAGTGCAATTGGTGCAAGAAGATGAAGATGAGAGTGTAAACTCTCCAATGCAATATGTTGCTCTAGAAGTTGGGGAATATTTGATGGTGAGGAGACAACTCTTAAGGCATCCAAGGAGAAGGAGATGAATCAAATAAGGTCATTGTTCAAGACCACATGCAAATGTAAAGGTAAGGTTTGCAAATTTGTAGTAGATTCAGGGAGTACTAAACACATGGTTTCAAATGAAATGGTTGATAAATTGAACTTAGAGAAAATTCCTCATAAAACACCATATAGAGTAGCTCGGTTGAATGATGATTAGTCCATTTTGGTTAGTGATCAAGCCTTAGTTGAATTTGGCATTGGTGGATATAAAGACAAGATTCTTTGTGATGTTTTTCCCATGAGTTGTTGTCATTTATTACTTGGGATACCATGGCAGTTTGCTAGAATGCCATTGATGATGGGAGAAATAATACATATCATATTGAGAAGGATGGGAATGATTTTACATTGGCTCCATTGCAGGAAGATGTGACAAAACAAAGCAAGGAAACTAAGGTGATTATGTTTGGCAAGGAGTTTGTGAAGTTAGAGGAAGACAAGAATGTAGAGTTTGCAGCCATTGCAAAAGTTGTAGATACTAGGGAAGTGAATTTGAAGGATGATGCAAAGTTAGAAGGAAGGAAAGATGATGGTTTGGTACCAAATTTTGAGATAGAGAAGGTCAAGGATGAATTAGTTTTAGGATTTCAAGATTTCTTAGACAAGCATGATAAGATCTTTATAGGGGTAGTATTTTGTCCTTTGGTTTCAAGAGGTGTTAAAGGGTAGTTAGTTTCAGTCAGTATAGGGGTTAATAAACTTGATAACACAATATAATTTGGGGCAAAGAATCTCGTGATAGTGATGAGGGAAACAAATGGAATGCAACAGGAAAAGATAGTGAATGGAGGGCAGAGGGTGGAGGTGGATGGATGGTGGAAGGAATGAAAATAAAGGACCACAGCCATGGTGGAGTAATGGAATAAAGAGTGGATCCAAAACTACACCATTTGACCTCAATGGAAAGGATTCCCCTGCTTAGGCTGAGCATTCAAGACCAAGGAGGATGGGAAGAAGCATGATCTACAACAATTCATAATATACCATGTTGGAGATTCCCATTTGATAAAAGTTGGAGATTATGTGGTTTTGGAGTTTGGTAAGGGACTTTCAATAGGAATTTTTGGTTTGAAATGTGTTTGAGTAGAGGTTGTTTTGAAAAAGAGGGCTAATTGTGCCCCTATTCAGCGTACCAGTCCAATTTTAGAGGTGTTGTTCCAAAACAAGTATATTAGGTTTTGAGATATGTCAAAGAAAAGGGTAATGGATGTCTAAAACATGTTTTCTTTTGTGGGTTTGAGGAGTTTTGTAAGAGATATGCACAATTTTCTCTTTTGGCAATGCTACAAGGGAAAAAGGGATAAGGTGAATTTGGGGCTTGATAACTTGAAGAGTTGTTTTTGGGTTGAATTGTGATATAATTGAGGTTGCCTCCCTACTCTACATCAAAAAATTTCTCCAATGTCGGCCACTAGCTGTTATATATTCAAATTCACAAAAGGTCAACACCGAAACATTCCCGCGATGTATAGGAATGAAAGGTGACCTACATAAATCCTTAATTAGGACCCAAATAGATCCCAAAACACTTCAACATGCTTCCACAAGCCTCGTATGTAGTGTTAAACACAAGGTCGACCAACACCCATGCAAAACACTATAGACATTAAGTACATGCTTCCTTATATCAAGCCAAAAGTTTCAGACAACTTAACTCACTTGAACTCAATCTAGAATAATCCATGAACCACTTAAGATTCATCAAACACTTCATCCAATGCCACATCAACAAATACTTTAACTTAGAACAACTGATAACTCTTCATTGCATACTGATAAATGAAACTCACACTGTAATACACCAAATCAAGTAAAAAATTGAACATAGATATATAAAAGCATTATAAGAAACTTCCCAAATCTACACAACCTAAATCCAAATAGCAGAGAAACATGGAGAAAATACATTTCTCCTAGACCATAGAAAACATCACTGAAAAACTGGTTCACACATTGGTGAGAATATCTCACACTGTATAATGATCTAGAAGCCCAAATTTTGAATATAGAAACCTTTTTCAACCTTAAATAACCTGTAAGATCCACACAAGCATAGCATCAACATAGAAAGAATGCAAAGCACAATATCAAACCACACTATGAACATTTGCACAACACAGTTTGCCCTGTTTATTAATTTTTCTCAAAAGCACTTAGAAACAAGTACCAGAGACATCATCTCAACTCATTACTTCATTCCAACTCATCTTCAGACTTTGCAAAAAAGGAGTAGCTCCATGTACTCACAACACTTCCTTAAGGTCTCAACCACACATGCAAAACCTATTTTCCTCTTTCCACAATTTCCTCAATATCCTCAACATCTTCATCCCATAGTTGACAACACCAGTCAGTAGACTTCCTGTTGACATCAATGGAAACACCATCATACATGCAATATAAAGAAACTAATTCCTACTTCTTACTCAACCATGACACCAAACTATCTCTAAGGAAGAATGCACAACCACTTTTTCTCTTTTGGCCAACTATAGATCATACCCAATCTACATCTCTGTATGCTATAAGAGTGAAGTTTTCTCTCTTTGGATACCAAAGAAAAAATTCTTTAGTATCCTTCAATACCTAAAAAATTCTCTCCATTGCCTTCATATGGGCATCTTTAGGTGCTTCCTAAAATATGACAACCATCCTAACTACATGCATAATATCTTGTATGGATGTTGTCACATACAACAAACTACTAATCATAGACTAATAGAATTAAGCAAGTTTGGAATGGAAGACTAAAAACCTATTGCAACACCTATGGTTACCTGGTGTAAGTTGAGCAATGATGATGACTCTGCTTTAGAAGGTCAAACAAACCTAAAAGAAAAAGTAAAATCATCTATCCTGATGGAATCCCTAAAAAAAATTTGGTTGCATTCTACAGGTATGTGCAGGATCATGATGGGCCAAAAAGTGGCGATATGATGGGTATGTGTAGGGTATGTGGCTAATGACTTTTTCTTTACCCAAAATTGATGAAACGAAAAGGGTTTTTAAAGGAGATTCTCAGCTTTCCACAAATATAAATTATGTTTTACTTTGAATTTAATAAATAATTATTATTCATTTTCTATTTTAATTATGACTAAAAGTCCTCATTGATAAAGCTGATTGAAAACATTTATATTTTCAAATGGTAATTTTCACTTTTTTTGAATCTAAATATAAGTCACATTCTATGCTTCAGATAATAATATAGGATTAAAAATAAAAAAAAAAAATTCATTAAGTTTTGACCAAGTCAAGGTGGTCAAATATACTAGTTTTTATATTTTTTAAAATTTGTAATAAAAATTTCATAATTAATTATTTACTTGGAAAAACTTACAAAAAAGTATGTATCACATCGGGACATGAGTCCTCTACTTATATCTAAAATATTAAAAAAAAAAATTATCATTTTATTGTGGTTAGGTGGCTTTAAACACCTACTTCTTATTTTTTCCTGAAATTTGAGTACTAATACATTGAAATTTCAAATCTTTCACCAAATGATTTAAAAAATAAAACCTAGTAGTTTAGAAACTAAATTCAATTTTCTATAGATTCTATTCTTACATATTTTTGAAATAATATAGATAACTTATTCAAATTTTTATGTCAAGTTTCCTAACTCTGTTTTTTTTTATTTTTTTGCCACTTAAGGACCTGTTTTTTCCATGATCATCCTACACATACCCCTACAATTGTGAAAATTTTGGGTTAGGTCCTCATTTCTAGCTTAGGTTTGTGTTCCTTATAATTGTGTTAGGGTGCTATGATTTAAAACCCTTCAAATTTATCCCATAAGTTATGAAAAACCCTTGGTCATTATATTATTGCATTTACCTAATATTCTCAATCTTCGGTTGTTTAAGTTACATCTTATGCCATTGATGTCATTATTTTTACTAGCCCCTTGGTTTTATGTCTGTGGTCACCTTGGTCCTTCTCAAATATTAATTCTTGCTATGGTCAAAGCTTAAATTCTATAATGACTTAAATCCTTAGCCTTCTTCCTTTTTGAGTCTAGTTCTCGTCTACCTAGAGGTGGCCCATTTTTTAAGATTAACTTTTGCAGCATGTGTAGAATTAGGACTTCATGATGGTTGTCCAATTGCCAGAAGCTGATCCCAACCATTCCTTATGTACCCATGTCAATTTAATTCTTATTTTATTCACCCGGGCTAATGTACTTCAGCCATGTGTCTGGCATATTTGTGGGCCCAGTCTCTTTGGTGAAGGTAGTTGGTGCCATTCAATTAAGATCAACAATTGCAGATTCAAAGATGTGACCACATATTGACCTTTCCCTATGTGCCCGTGTTGGTTTATTTCATAATATTTTAAACACACGGGTTAGTGGGAAATGGCCATGTGTTACTGTCAGATGGTGGGACCGATATCTCCAAAGGCTAGTAGACATGGTTTCAATAGAGATCAATGATGAACACTACAACACATGTTCTTATTAGGACCTTCCCCCACGTGCCTGTTTATTAAAAGTAGTAAGTAAATATAGTTACACATGGGATAGCGGGTGGGGTGACACTTGTCACTTCTAGTGACCTTCCAAGCTCTGATGACAATGATTGTTTCATAGGGAAGGAAATCAATGGTTGATGGTGACTGATGTGGGTAAATCTTGACCACTCCTCACCATCCCATGTGGGCCCCGCTTATGTCATGTATTCTTCAGTGGGCACACATGCAAGTGCCATGTGGATTATTGCAATAGACTTAGAAGGTTTGTGGTAAAGATTAAGCTTACTGGGATGTTGGATGAGACCATTCTAAGATAAAAATGGTGCTAAATTAGAACTAATTCTTAGGCACACATGTGAATTTTGTAAACATTTTTGTGACCATTAAATCTGTCAAGAGCTAGTACATGTGGGAAGGTGAAATTAAAGTAAGGCAGGGTATGAGCCAATATTCTAAAGATAAATCATGATCACTCCCTACTGTCTTACTATAATCAATTGCAAGAAAATTAATTCCCACAGGCGAGCAGGTAAATGTGACACGACAGGTTGATTGAACACTAAGAGTATGATTAATGTGCAAATTAAGTGAATGATTATCTCACTTAATTTTCTTGATTAGCGACAACTATCAAGTGCATGCTTCTAATTTTTTCATAATTAATCATCCTGATTAATTATCCATTGATTCACTTCAAGGTATGATTGACGGTTGAGATTCAAAATCAGGGTAATCGATTGCCATTGCTCTCGCACAAGTTTTCCTAAAAAATAAATGCAGACACACACTAGTTGCTCTATTTAATGACGATCACTTGCTTGATTATTCTCATCATCTAATTGCTTATAAGAATTAGGAGTCTTAGAGTAAGTGTGATTTTAAGCTTGTTATTTTTGAGTAAGGTGGTTTTTTTTTATTTTGGGAAAAATTGATAAGTTGCTAAGTAAGGAAATGGGAAAGGTTAGTGTGAACATCAAACTGGTGCATAGGTCAAAGAGGTTCAACCCTATTGAATCTCAATACCTTTCTCCCCAAGGTGAACGAGATATGCCAGAAATCCCTGTGACACCAAAGAAGAAAGCAAGAGCTTCCAAAAAAAATTGCACAGGGTGTTCTCAAATGTGCCTATCATCTAAGAGGTTGAATTGTTTCGAAGGAATTAGCCAAAGGAAAGTAGAAGAAGGTTGAGAGGCCAAAAAAAGAAGTAAGAAGGAATAGGTATCACCGAGCTTATATGGGATGTCATCATTCTCCCATTGAAGTCTCAGATGATTCCTTTGATAGTGGAGATGAGACTAATTCTAGTTATTGTCAATAACTCATGGCTATGAAGGATTAGGTTGATTCTGAGGATGAGGTGGTGATGGATACTCTGCTTACAATAAGGACACCGAGTGGGAACACCTACTTTGCTAATAATAAGGAAAAGTAGCACTTTGTTCTCTCTCTTAGTGGGTGCTTGGGTTTTTATTCCTTTATGTTATCTTGCTCTCTTTGGCTAGTATGTTGTGATATGGGTTTTTATTTACTTTTCGCTGTGGTGTTGATGGTGAATTTTCTTAGGATAGAATGAATTTACATGTTTTTGATGTTGCGATGGTGACACTTTTTGAAGAATGGTAAGTCTACTCTAGCTAATGATTTTTGGGGTTTTATTTTTCTCTCCCCTGACATACACATGATTACTTTCAACCAATTAGGGAATATTTCCACTTTATGTTGAAATTCATTTTGGAATGAAAGTGAAATTCAACCCAGTGCTTGTTTCTTCCTTATCTTATATAAGGGATTTCAAGGTTGATTACACAGAGAGGTCAGTAGGTTGTTCTTTTTGAAGAAGTTACACATAGGAACAAAATAGATACTGAACTTTCTAGCAAGGTAATCTAGGAAAAGTTAGTCAATATGTATCTAATTATGATAATGATAATGACAATACATATAACAGAATAGCATAAAATTACTATATATTACTCTCATATGTACAAGTTACAAAGACTATGAATAATATAATCAATGGTTATTTTTTTTGTCTCTGTTGGATTCTAATATATGTGTTGTTTTATTCTCACTTATCAATTCAATGAATGTGTGAAAATGCTTGAATATAGTAGTAGGTTTGAAATAAATCTTGTGTGAGGATGCTAGTAAGAAGTAAACTATGGAAATGACTGGTGGGAGTATTGTAATGCAATATTTTTGAGGCTTGGGGTATTGTTAAATACACGTTCATTACCTAGTCATATGGGTATCTGGTTTGATTCTATTCTAAGGATATGGCACTAGTTTAGTAAAGTAATCATACACTAATTCTGGTGACCCATTCACCTGCTAACCATAAAATATAATCAAATTGCTCATAAATCTCTTTTTGGGTGTGTGGGAATTTAATGAAATATATCTTCTCTTGTTTAGGTTAGTCACTATCTTGAAATTTTTCCAACTCTTTAGGATTTTGTGTCTATCAAACATTTAAAGAGAATTATTTGTTCATCATGTGTTTGATACTAATACACATTAGTATCTACACAAAAATTGATTAGAATTACCCTCCTAGGTTTTGCAGAGCCCGAAGTGAAGAAGTGAAGACCTAAAAGCCTTTACTTATGTGTTGGCCAATCCTTACCTTTATTGATAATTGTTCCCAAAAAGTTCATAGGTCTATGGTAAGAATAAGTTTGGTTCTTAAAAAATAGCCAACATATCCTATCTCATCACATATCCAATAAAATCTTAGAATCCATTTGATAATCATAGATTTATTGGTATCTTGATCAACATCATTATTCATTGAACACCATCTCATTATATCTATATAATCATCCATTCTTCTATCTCTATCATACAAACATTTCTATCCAAGTATCATGACATGACAAATATATGCATCACATATTACATCTACAAACCATTAATATATCATATCATAATATCCATCTTGTACAATGATAATCATATATCATATCAAAATACAAAAATACAAAAAGAAAGATCATAATCATATCATAATCATAACATGAACCTTGCATCCACTGATCATTAGCATAAGCATACATAATAATTGATCATATCATCATGTCATACATCATCCTCATATCATGAAATATCCATATATCAATGTATCCATAATTATATATCATATACAATAGAAATCAAAATTGATGTGCATCATATAACACAATATCGTAGCCACATCAAAAAAGGACCATCTCATCTTATATATCATCAAAAATGAAAATGTCATGATACAA
>VDFB02373365.1:181545556-181649505 GCA_007258455.2 Sequoia sempervirens
ATGAAAAGAAAAGCCCTGACTACCCCAAAAATGACTCAAATTTTCATGGAGGGAGTCTAGGATATGGTGGACCTGGAAGAAGTTACTGACGAGCTTCTAAAGTCTATGGAATAACTGTGGCTGGGCCTAGTTTTGTCTGTTTGCCGACCGTCTGATGGATTTTTTGCGGCTTTTTGTGGATGTCTATTTTAGCTAGTTTTTATCTCTATGGTAGCCTTTTTGTCTTTCGGACCTCTATTTTGGTCTTTGCTTGTAATGTTACTTTGTGGTTTCGGGTCCCTGTAAATCCCGTTTATCCCTTTTATCAAAAAACAATTTTCCATGTCAAGAGGAAAAGAGAAAGGAAAATGTTAGGCTTTTTTTTCCTCCACACATGTAGCATGAGGCTTAGGGAATTTTAGAAGAAGTCTCCATATTTGGCATGTGGATAACACCATTGATGTTCAAGAAATTCATCCACATTCAAGGAAAATGGGATAGATTTGATGGCATGTTACAAAACTCTAGGGAGGATGCATGAAAAAGGAAAAAGGTTTTAGGAGCTTGTAAGAAATAGTTTCCACATGTTCAAATATTTCTAGAAAGAAATTTATAGGTGGTACGTATCTATACTTCATCAAGATTCTATTATCATTTTAAAACCTTGTGAAAGTTATTCAAGTGTCATTAAAATCTTCTAAAATTAAAAAAACATGTCTAGAGGAAATGAGGACATCTTTTAGTTCTTATCCAATAGGTTTTCATGATAATATGTAAGCACAAATTCTATAGTCTAGCAAGCTAGTTAAGGGTTTTATAATATATGATACATAGGCTACTAAAACTATTAAAAAAACCCTAGAGACCATATTTAGATCACACGTGTAACAAGGACCATGGAGGACGATAAAAAACTATAGGTTTATATGGTAATGTTATTCTCCAATGATGAGATCTAAAGAATGATTCCATGATATAAGGACATGCATCATTGTTAGGGTAGAATAAGATATAAACTCCTAAGATTTTTATGTTATTTTTTCACTTAAGGGTTCTATAGAAGGTAGAATAAATCACATTTGAGGTGTTCATGAAGGAAAATGAGAAATGATAAGGCTATAGACTATGATTTGTTAACAAAGAACACCATAAAACCATACCAAGCATAGTCATGAAGACACAATCAAATCACAAATATTGTAATAAAAAAGGAAACAAAGGCCTACTATGCATAATGTGTACATATATGATAGTGATTTCACAATGAGGAGGACAACGATATGAATGAAAGAAGGATAGTCATGGTATATGCTCTTTTACATGTAAGGGTTTATTCTATGATTTTCATTTCTAAACCATTGAAAGAAAACAATCATAAAGAAAAAATAATTGTGATAGTGAGAAAAAGAAGATAGTACAACCAAGGAAAATTACATTGTGAGATAGAGGCATAAAGCATTAAGGACAATTTTTATTGAGAAATAGTGGGAAGAGGAGGTTCATGAGGTTACATAAGATTTTCAAAATTTCTACTCAGATTAATTAGTGAAATTACTTCATAGAGTTTGTTATAATAAATAACAGGCATGTCCTTTGGTTTGTGTCTCACTATGAAATGTTGTGAATCTTTATATCAACCCTAGTCTAAAGACCTACAAATTGTCAAGTGTGGAACCCTTATGGTTTCTCATGAAGTTGTGAGATATGATATCATGTGTAAATATTAATCCCATGAAGATCAAATAGTCAAAAAATTTGTAGAACTGTGCTAGCCATCGAGAAACAAATGGTTAGTGAAGTTGTAGTTTCAACACCTAGAAACGTCTAGGAAGCTTAAGTTGATCAAAGTGCCAAAAGATTTGAAGAAGAAGATATGTACAAGGATAATCCTTTACATTTAATGTAAATTGATGTATTATAGTGAAGTGATCATGTTGGATTGATAAACAATGGAAGGGAAGGGTATGTGGATTTTCTCCAAGAATAATGAGTATGAAGGAGATTTAGATTCATGTACCAACTAAATGATATAAAATACTTCAATGGTAATATCAATGATAGTGCATTATCAAAAGAACAATTATGACAATCATGAAGCACATATTTATCATAAAATAACTAGTATAGTCATCAAAATAGTATAGTAAGTATTTTAACATGATTAGATGATAGTGTATTGATAGGGTGTGTTGAGAGAAATGTAAATTAATGTGAAAAGATAGTGGCATTCCATAGGAACAAAATCATAAAGGATAACATAATGAAAAACAATAAAAAGGATAGTTTCATAGAACAATGATTTGGGACATTAGAAGGGTATAGTCAAAAGGAGAAAACATGAAATTGCATGGATCAACTAAGGCACTATGCAAGGTTTCTCCATAGGGTGTGAAAAGACTTTCAAATATTGTAGTCTCTTCATTACTCCTTCATGGATGGGCGTAAATATTTGATAAGGTTTTTAACACTTGATAGGTCTTATTCACTATGATAGTCAAGAAGTCAAGATCAGTCAATGAGCAAGTTCCAAGGGAACTTCACATAGGATAGTCAAGCTTAGCATAGCATAGAATGTGGAAAAAAGAAAATTTAAGTGCATGCATGGTATGGATTATTAGAATATGTATATGATAATGAGTTAAGATATCAATGACAATATACATGGAATTTGTTGGTCTTTCAATTTTACCAATCAGTATCTCAAGACAATCTAAAGAATAGCCAATTCAAATGATTAGTTGTCTTTAGGGGTTAGCAAAAGAATAGGAAAAGATAGAGAAAAATTTTCCTCTGCACTTTAGGCTCTAAAACACCTAGGAGGGTGATCATTTATAATATTTCTTAAGATTCCTTGCCATTATCTTTAAATATTGATTTAAGTAGACATGTTCTCACTATTTTAGCTAAGAATTACATATAAACACATAGATGAGCTAGATACTTAAGAATTCCATGCATTTAGTGCTTGAGAACATGAGAAATAAAATTATGAAGTAAATTATTCCAATAAGGGAAATTTATTTTTGATATTGATTGACCATGGAGCTGCATTCAAACACAATTAATAGATTGGTTCCTTAAAACCTAGGTAACAAAATCAAGACATATATAACTAAAAACTTGCAAAATAATGTTTGACCTAGTTTCAATGAGGCTTGCAACAATATATTACACTGCTACCCTATAAATCTCATAACCAATTATACTTACAAATACCTATAAACACTCAAAGTATTCAACATTTCTTATAAGTCATATTTAATTCACTACTTGAGAGAGAGCTATATAAGAGACATTCAACCACAAGAAATATTGCAAGGATAAAAAAAATGATGTTTGATTAGATTTTATTCATAAATGAAATGAGGATTAAAATTCAAGAGGCAATTTAGCTTTGAACTTGGTAGTATATTCTTGAATTTAAAACTAGCATTTTCATACCAATCTTACACATATATCACATTCAATTCTCAAAAAACCTAGACTAGAATGTATTGAATCTATTAAAAAATTGCTCTATGCACAAGACGTCTTCAAGATCTTGTGCAAAAGGCCTTGGGTATGTGTAGGATCATGATGGGCCAAAAAGTGGCGATATGATGGCCCATGTGGCTGACAACTTGACTATTTTTTCCCTGGAAAATTGATGAAACGAAAAGGGTTTTTAAAGGAGATTCTTAGCTTTCCACCAATATAAATTATTCTTTACTTTGAATTTAATAAATAATTATTATTCATTTTCTATTTGAATTATGACTTAAGTCCTAATTGGTATGCTAATTGAAAAATGATATCATTTTTTGAATCTGAAACATGCATCATATTCTATGCTTCACATACTATAGGATTAAAAAAAAAAAATTCATGAAGTTTTGACCAAGTTAAGGTGGTCAGACATATAAGTTTTTATATTTTTTAAAAGTTGTAACAAAAAGTTCATAATTGATTATTTAATTGGAAAAAAATTACAAAAAATTATGCATCACATCGAGACATGAGTCCTCTACTTATATCTAAAATGTTATAAAAAAATATTATCATTTTATTATGGCTAGGGTGAGAATTAGGATAGACACCTCTTCTTCTTTTCCACGAAATTTAGGAGTACTCTGCATTGAAATTTCAAATTTTCATAAATGAATTTAAAATAAATAAAAAATAACCCTGGTAGTTTAGAAACTACATTCAATTTACTTCAAAATTCTATTCTTACATATTTTTGGAAATAATATAGATAACTTATTCAAATTTTTATGTCAAATTTGCTAACTTTGATTTTTTCTAAATTTTTCGCACTTAAGGGCCTATTTTTTTCCATGATGATCCTATACATACCCCCCCTAAATTCCCTTTTATAGAAACAAGAGAGAAAAACAAGCTTCAGGCATGTGAGAAAGTTTCACATTTACATTTGACAACTTTTTCCACCTAGGATCAAACCCAAAATACAAGTACAAATTTGTCTCCCACGAAAGAAAAACATTCTCAACTAGAGACAAAAGTAGTTGCATCTGTTGTTAAAGATCCTCATTGATTCCAAAATATTCTCAAAGAAGAAGAAGGTGGTTGTACTTGTACTTGATTCTCTTTTCTTCACCTTCTTTTACTTCACGAAAGCTTGGGAGATGCTGACTAGGTAGAAGAAGAAAAAAACTAGGACCCACCACTAAAAGGAACAGGAAAACAACAAAAAAGTGGCTTACTCCACATATTTTTCAAGCCACACACTATACTAATAGATTCAAATGACCAATTGAAAGCTAGAATCCTTTGCATTTTTTTTTATGTGCATTGTACCTAGCATCTATTATTGCCTTGGCCTCTTTTGCAAAATTATCTAAATTGGTCTCTAGTTTGAATAGATCATCAATAGAATTATTCAAGAGATCTAATTCAGGTTTCCAATCCATGTATATAAATTATGATAGTGAAGGGACAATTCCAACAAAATCAACCTTCCATTTGTTGAAAGGCTTGATCAATCCTGATTCATCCATTATCTTTGGCATTATACATTTCTCCATACCTTCAAACACCTTCAACTTTGCTTTGAATTGGATGTCCAATTTTGTTTGAAAGGCTGAAATTTATCCCCCAATAACTCAATTCTCTCAAGAACTTGAGGAAAATTATTTTGTGCTTCAATATCTAATTTTGTCACCTTAATCATCTCCTTTATTACATTATCCCTTAGGATCCATTTGCTTAGAACTTCCTAGAAACCTTTCCAAAGTTCCTAATGCTTTGCATATTCTTTATCCAATCCATCAATTGCTATCCAAGCTCCTAAAGGGCACACAATCTACTAAGATGGAGGGTGAATTAGTAGATCCAAATAATTACAACAATTTCAGAAACCTTCACAACTACTTTATAAATTTTCAACATGAAGAGTACTGAACCATACAAGCTAGTAAGTAATGCAATTAAAGAACACAATATAACACATAACACCTAATTTTTATGTGGAAACCCAGAATGGGAAAGACAATGGTGAGAAGCTCTCGCAAGAAGGAATATAATGAGGGAATTTTATAATATGAAGTAGGCACCAACCTACTAGAGACACCAATCCCCAAAATATTTAGTAGGCACCAACCTACAAGAGACACCAATCCCCACCAGAATAGAGACACCAATCCTTACTAGAACAATAAAATAGGTAGAACACGAGTCCTACCATAACAAAAATAATGGAATATTTGAAATATGACACCAACAAAAACTCTAATACTGACACTCTCTTTTCTTCACGCTTCTACTGCAACACAACTATACATATTGCTCCTTGTTCTTTCACTAGAATCATTAATTACATTTAGACATACGTGGATGCACTTTGTTTCTTCAAGCTACATTATAATGCATCTGAACATTTGAAATATATACATATGTAACACTATATTAACGCTCTTCTATGTCAGTCAAGGATCCACACCAACCTAGACAACATAGGATAGGCCTAAATTCAAATTATATGAAATGTGTAATGCAATGGTCCAAACTTTCCATCAAAAGCACTTGATGCCTTGTGCTAGCAATGGAACCTTAAATAGGTCATATCCTCACTCCACATGCTTGAATTGAATTTCACACACTTGTAGCCATTATTACACATGCCTTGAACTTAAAATGGCTTGATGAAGCTTTTGGTATCTCAAACTCCTTGTACATTGAGCCGTGCACCAAAAACATAGGAAATTGATAAAACTAGTATAGTCATACTCTTCTTCCAAACTATAGAGATAAAACAAATTTCTAAAAGAAATACCACCCATATTAATTAATCTCTTTTCCAAAAATATATCCTCCCAAACCACCACACTCATGTTGACTACATGCGTAACATGTTATAATAAATACATAAATTATCTGAAGGTAGTCATGCCACAACGAAACTTGATACAATATATGATAGATTAGACAACCTATACAACATGCTTTTGAAATCTTAAGATTGTTGCCAATACTTGTCCTCCTACAATCTTTCTTCATCTTGACAACCTTCACATTTGATAGCCTTGACACCCTCTAATAACCACTAAGAGCAGCAATGACCTAGTAACATCAATTTGATATCAATGACAACCTATGCTCAACAATCTCCCCTTGTCATTGATGGCAAACAAAAAAATGGTGGGACCACCAAAACAAATACTAGAACAACAAAAAGAATAAGTTAAAATGATTCATGTGTTATCCCATTTCCTCCCCCTTGTGAAAGATATGGCATTGAAGAAAATAAAGAAAAGATAGTTATTCTTTTTGAGCAATTCAATGTTCACCTTTTCCATAATTTAGCATTTCCTCAATTCAGCTCTTTCTCCCCCTATGATGGATATATTCTTTCTAAGTAATTCAAAATTTTGAGATCACTTTCTCCCACTTTGACATAAATGGAAAAGGATCAACATGCTCACTTTCTCCCTATATATGATGTCAATATGCTCACTTTCTCCCTATATATGATATCAATATGCTCACTTTCTCTGCCTAATTGTTATACTGCAACATCTAGAACCTTGTTTTTAGATATATTCCCCCTGAGTCGATGCACCAAAACTTCTAAAAAATAATTCTACAAGAGAACCAACCCTTCTTGTGGTAGGGAGGCCAAAATCCCCCTCAATAGGTGTGCTTTCCTCTTGAATCAAGAGGAGGAAGTAATAGCTATGAATTTATGTTGGAGAAACTCAAATGTTTCCTTAGGAAGTGGCTTCATGAATATATCTACAACTTGTTACTTTGTATCCACATATTCAAACTTAACTTATTTCTCTACAAAATTCTCTCTCAAGAAATGATACTTGATTTCATTGTGTTTTATTCTTGAGTGTATCACCAAATTCTTTGAATTGTTTATTGCACTTGTGTTATCACAAAGAATAGTGATAGGGTCTTCACACTCAACCTTCATCTCCTTAAAGTTCTACTTCATCCAAAGCACCTAAGTGCAACATGATGTTGCAACAATGTAATTTTCTATAGATAAAGTGTTGAAATGAACAAGACAACTGAGAAGGGGGGGTGAATTAGTTGTAGCAAATTAAACCTTCAAAACCCTCAATAGTAAATAGATCCACAAGCATTCATTAAACCCTTATTTTGTTAGATTGATTAAACATGACATGCAGATAAAAAAATTGAAATCACAACACCATACACATGAGAACACCATATTTATGTGGAAAACCCAATGAGGGAAAAACCATGGTGATGATTAACTCACAATATAAGTAATAGAAAAATAGATACAAAGGCTCGCTCACTGCCAAAATAGGACACACTATCAAAAAAGGCTCACAACTAGGGATCACTACCATAGAAGAATACAAGAAGATAGAAGTAAAAAATTACACAGAGAAAACACTTCCTAATGCAACAAGGAGTCCATCACGATTACTTTCACACTTTCATAGTCTTACATGAAATATATCAGATGCCTTTAGCTCACTTCCTTTAGGAACCCTGACATGAAATTCACAATACTCTACTCAATTTGACATTACTCACACCACTTGAAACAATATTGCATCTATTTTGCATCTTACTCTTTCACACATCCTCTTGCTTCAACACCATACATATTTATATCAAGTTCTACCTCAAAAATTGGTGTAGGGGCACCAAGGCAAGTTCATGTAGATGAGGTCTTTTGATAGGTTTTCACATTTTTGAGTCTTTTGAGTTAAATAAGGTCATAATAAACAATGGTAAATGTAATTTGAGTCATTTTGGTTATTTTAGAGTTTATATGGTCATATTTTGCAATTTTGTAAAGAGTATGGGTAGGATCATGATGGGCCAAAAAGTGGCAATATGATGGGTATGTGGCCGATGACTTTTTTTAACCCAAAATTGATGAAACGAAAAGGGTTTTTAAAGGAGATTTTCATATTTCAACCAATATAAATTATGCTTTACTTTGAATTTAATAAATAATTATTATTCATTTTCTATTTGAATTACGACTAAAGTCTTGATTGATAGGCTAATTGAAAAACATCTATAACTTTTAAATGGTATCAAATTTTTTGAATCCAAAACATGCGCCACATTCTATGCTTCACCTACTATAGGATTAAAAAAAAAATGAATTTCCTGAAGTTTTGACCAAGTTAAGGTGGTCAGACATACGAGTTTTTATATTTTTTAAAAGTTGTAATAAAAAAATCATAATTAATTATTTACTTGGAAAAAAATTACAAAAGAATATGCATCACAACCGGACATGAGTCTTCTACTTGTATATAAAATATTATAAAAAAATATTATCATTTTATTGTGGTTAGGGTGGTCAGACAAACACCTACTTCTTATCTTTTCCCTAAAATTTAAGTCCTACTACATTGAAATTTCAAGTTTTCACCAAATAGATTTAAAAAAAAAAATTAAACCTAATAGTTTAGAAACTACATTCAATTTGCTACATATTCTATTCTTACATATTTTTGAAATAATATAGATAACTTATTCAAATTTTTACATTAAGTTTCCTATCTCTAATTTTTCTAAATTTTTTGCCACTTAAGGGCCTATTTTTTCCATGATGATCATGCACATACCCTAAAGTGTTGTCATTTAAAAAGTGCAAAAATTAAAATTATGGGAAACAAACGGTCATGAGAGTTTAAAAGTTAGTCTTGATGGTTGTGTTAGTTGGGTTTTAGGAGGAAAAAGTTTAAATATGCTTGGAATCTCGATATAACTCTCTTGGAAGTTTTGGTGAAGAAATCAATAAAAAAAAAGCTCTCATTTTTCTATGTTTTAACTAGTAAATTGCTATTGTAGTCCTTTGTATAGGTCTGTACAGTATAGTAAGGGTCTAAAAGCTTATGAAATTGATAGATGCCTGAGATAGCTTCAATTTGGATTTGGTTTGGTAAGTTTTTGTAAATTTTGGTGCATTTTATAAACAAACTTCTAAAAATGGGTATGTACAGTCAAGTTTTAGGGTTTGTAAACAATCAAAAAATTGATTAACACCCATTCAACCATTGGTTTTTCCTGTAACTTGATGGAATGGGTGGTCTAGGGTAGGTTTAGGTTTCTATGAGGTTTCAAGAGTAGGGGAGGCCATTTAAGGGGTTTTGGGTGATGACCTAGTTGGCAATTTTATGTGTTTTTGGTGAAATTTGGTAGGAAAAGGTTAAGAATGGTTACAAACCCTTGGGGCAGCAATTTGTAAATGTCTATTAAGCATATGTAGGAATTTTTAGATGTGTTTGAAGTGTTTTTAGAGTGAGAAAAGATTGGGAAGGCATATTTTCAATAAACCCCCTTGGAGATGGTTTGAGATGAGGATTTTGTAGCTTGATGAGTTTTGGGTGGTTTCATCTAATAAAAGTTAGAGATTTTGTGGTTTTGGAGTCTAGTAAGGGACTTTCAATAGGAATTTTGGGTTGGAAAGGTGTTTGAGTAGAGGTTTCTTTGGAAAAGAGGGCTAATTATTCCCTTGTTAAACTGTGATAGATTTGAGATTGCCTCCCTACTCTACATCAATTTGTATCAAAGCATAGGTTATATGTCCTTTGAAGGAGGAAAAGTGAAGTTTGAGAAAGGAAAAGTGGTAATTTAAGAAGACAAAATGCGTCCAAAGGGGAAAATTGTGGCTAGAGAAATTTGTGAATTGAAAGATAAGCATGCTAAGGAGATGGTAGAGCTAAAGGAAAGGCTTGCTACTCTAGAAATAAGGTAGAAAAGATATGTGGACATGAGTGATGAGAGTGACTTTGATGAAGAAGAGGAAACTGACAATGAAGAGGAAGAGGAATTGGATCCTAATGATCAGAGGATGGCTAAGTTGCTAAGGGTAGTTAAGGATGATATACACAAGGTGAAGATTGATATTCCTAAATATGGAGGTAATCTGAATGATGAAGAGTTGTTGAATTGGATTGTAGCCTTGGACAATTACTTTGAGTGTGAAGATGTTCCTGAAGAGAAAAAGGTGAAGATTGAAAAGAAAAAGATGAAGGTCCATGCACTATTGTGGTGGGATTATGAGCAATCTGAGAAAAGAAAGAAAGAAAAATCAAAGATTGTTTCTTGGGACAAAATTGTGGCTAAAATGGAAGGTAAGTTTTTGCATTTTGATTATGTTGTTCAAATGTTTAGAAAACCTCAAGGTTTAAAACAAAAATAAATGGATGTTAAAACATATACTGAAGAATTTTACAAGTTGAGTATAAGGACAGGTAAAAATAAGGATGAAGTGGAAAATATTTCTAGGTACTTGGGTGGATTGAGATTTATCATTCAAGATGAGCTAACCTTGGAAAACCCAAGAACAGTTGAAGAATGCTATCAAATGGAAATAAGGGATGAAGAAAATGTCAAAAGAAGGAAAGATAAACAAATCAAGGGTAGAGGAAACACTTCAAGAGGAAGAGGATCATTTTCTACTTCAAGACAATTCAATGAAAGCCAAGAAGATGCAAGAAAAAGCAAGGAACAAGTTGTTGATCAAAGAGGAGGTTTCAGAGGATTTAGAGGAAGATTTGGTGGAGGTAGAAGTTCAAATACATTTTCAGATAAATTTTATCATTATAACCAGTTTGGGCATCCAACATTTAAGTTTCATGAAAAGTAAGGTTCTACATCCAGTGGTGGTGACAAAAGAGTGCAATTGGTGCAAGAAGATGAAGATGAGAGTGTAAACTCTCCAATGCAATATGTTGCTCTAGAAGTTGGGGAATATTTGATGGTGAGGAGACAACTCTTAAGGCATCCAAGGAGAAGGAGATGAATCAAATAAGGTCATTGTTCAAGACCACATGCAAATGTAAAGGTAAGGTTTGCAAATTTGTAGTAGATTCAGGGAGTACTAAACACATGGTTTCAAATGAAATGGTTGATAAATTGAACTTAGAGAAAATTCCTCATAAAACACCATATAGAGTAGCTCGGTTGAATGATGATTAGTCCATTTTGGTTAGTGATCAAGCCTTAGTTGAATTTGGCATTGGTGGATATAAAGACAAGATTCTTTGTGATGTTTTTCCCATGAGTTGTTGTCATTTATTACTTGGGATACCATGGCAGTTTGCTAGAATGCCATTGATGATGGGAGAAATAATACATATCATATTGAGAAGGATGGGAATGATTTTACATTGGCTCCATTGCAGGAAGATGTGACAAAACAAAGCAAGGAAACTAAGGTGATTATGTTTGGCAAGGAGTTTGTGAAGTTAGAGGAAGACAAGAATGTAGAGTTTGCAGCCATTGCAAAAGTTGTAGATACTAGGGAAGTGAATTTGAAGGATGATGCAAAGTTAGAAGGAAGGAAAGATGATGGTTTGGTACCAAATTTTGAGATAGAGAAGGTCAAGGATGAATTAGTTTTAGGATTTCAAGATTTCTTAGACAAGCATGATAAGATCTTTATAGGGGTAGTATTTTGTCCTTTGGTTTCAAGAGGTGTTAAAGGGTAGTTAGTTTCAGTCAGTATAGGGGTTAATAAACTTGATAACACAATATAATTTGGGGCAAAGAATCTCGTGATAGTGATGAGGGAAACAAATGGAATGCAACAAGGTGAAAGGAAAAGACAAAGGGGTAAGTTTGAGTACGCAATAAGAGGGAAAGAGTGGACAGTGAAAGATAAAGTTGGATGATGATTTTTGTAGATGTAAAGGAAATATCTACATCAAATTTAGGTGGTGGAAAGGTAAGAGAACATCCGTCAGGTCAGTTTGCAAAAGTGGAGCAATGCTTAGGTGGTCAATAGTTCAAGGGAACAAAGAATGATTCAAACCTACAGTATTTGACTCAATGGAAAGGATTCCCTCATGAATGAGTATTTGAAGACAAAAGAGGTGATGGTTAGAAGCATGATCTACAACAATTCAATTTCCAAGGGACTTGGAAAATTTTTTAGGCTAGTTGTATGGTGCAGGGGCACCAAGACAAGTTCATGTAGATGAGGTATTTTGATAGGTTTTGGTGTTTTTGATTCTTGTGAGTTGAATAAGGTCATAATATACCATGTTAAATGTAATTTGAGTCATTTTGGTCAGTTTAGAGTTCACATGCTCATATTTTGCAATTTTGTAAAGTGTTGTCATTTAAAAAGTGCAAAAATTCAAATTATGGGAGACAAATGGTCATGAGAGTTTAAAATTTAGTTTTGATGGTTGTTTTAGTTGTTTTATAGGAGGGACAAGTTTAAATATGCTTGGAATCTCAATGTATCTCTCTCTTGGAAGTTTTGGTGAAGAAATCAATAAAAAAAAAGTTATCATTTTTCTGTATTTTAACTAGTAAATTGCTATTGTAGTCCTCTGTATGGGTTCGTACAGTAAAATAAGGGTCTAAAAGCTTATGAAATTGATAGATGTCTAATATAGTTTCAATTTGGATTTTTTTTGGTGAGTTTTTGTAAATTTTGGTGCATTTTATAAACAAACTTCTGAAAATGGGTTTGTACAGTCAAGTTTGAGGGTTTGTGAACAATCAAAAAATGGATTAACACCCATTCCACCATTGGTTTTGTTTGTAATTTGTTGGAATGGGTGGTCTAGAGTAGTTTTATGTGTATATGAGGTTTCAAGAGAAGTGGAGGCCATTTAAGGGGTTTTGGGTGATACCCTAGTTAGCAATTTTATGTGTTTTTGGTGAAATTTGGTGGTAAATGGTTAAGAATGGTTGCAAACCCTTGGGGAAGAAATTTTTAAATGTCTATTAAGCATATGTAGAAATTTTTAGATGTGTTTTAAGTTTTTTTAGAGTGATAAAATATTAGGAAGGAATATTTTCAATAAACCCCCTTAGAAATGGCTTGAGATGAGGGTTTTGTGGCTTGGTGAGTTTTGGGTGATTTCATTTGATAAAAGTTGGAGATTATGTGGTTTTGGAGTTTGGTAAGGGACTTTAAATAGGAATTTTTGGTTTGAAATGTGTTTGAGTAGAGGTTTCTTTGAAAAAGAGGGCTAATTGTGCCCCTATTCAGTGTACCAGTCCAATTTCAGAGGTGTTGTTCCAAAACAAATATATTAGGTTTTGAGATATGTCAAAGAAAAGGGTAATGGATGTCTAAAACATGTTTTTTTTTGTGGGTTTCAGGATTTTTGTAAGAGATATGCACAATTTTCTCTTTTGGCAATGCTACAAGGGAAAAATGGATAAGGTGAATTTGGGGCTTGATAACTTGAAGAGTTGTTGTTTTTGGGTTGAATTGTGATAGAATTGAGGTTGCCTCCCTACTCTACATAAAAAAATTTCTCCAATGTTGGCCACTAAATATTATATATTCAAATTCACAAAAGGTCAACACCTAAACATTCCCGCAATGTATAGGAATGAAAGGTAACCTACATAAATCCTTAACTAGGACCCAAATAGATCCCAACACACTTCAACATGCTTCCACAAGCCTCGTATGTAGTGTTAAACACAAGGTCAACCAACGCCCATGCAAAACACTATAGACATTAAGTACATGCTTCCTTATATCAAGCCAAAAGTTTCAGACAACTTAATTCACTTGAACTCAATCTAGAATAATCCATGAACCACTTAAGGTTCGTCAAGCACTTCATCCAATGTCACATCAATAAATACTTTAACAGAACAACTGATAACTCTTAATTGCATACTGATAAATGAAACTCACATTGTACTACACCAAATCAAGTAAAAAATTGAACATAGATATATAAAATCATTATAAGAAACCTCCCAAATCTACACAACCTAAATCCAAATAGCAGAGAAACATGGAGAAAATACATTTCTCCTAGACCATAGAAAACATCACTGAAAAATTGGTTCACACATTGGTGAAAATATCTCACTGTACAATGATCTAGAAGCCCAAATTTTGAATATAGAAACCTTTTTCAACCTTAAATAACCTGTAAGATCCACACAAGCATAACATCAACATAGAAATAATGCAGAGCACAATATCAAACCACACTATGAACATTTGCACAACACAGTTTACCCTATTTATTATTTTTTCTCAAAAGCACTTAGAAACATGTACCAGAGACATAATCTAAACTCATTACTTCATTCCAACTCATCTTTAGACTTTGAAAAAAAGGAATAGCTCCATGTACTCACAACACATCCTTAAGGTCTCAACCACACATGAAAAACCTATTTTCCTCTTTCCACAATTTCCTCAATATCCTGAACATCTTCATCCCATAGTTGACAACACCAGTCAGTAGACTTCCTATTGACATCAATGGAAACACCATCATACATGAAATATAAAGAAACTAATTCTTAATTCTTACTCAACCATGACACCAAACTATCTCTAAGGAAGAATGCAACCACTTTTTCTCTTTTGGCCAACTATAGATCATACCCAATCTACATCTCTGTATGATATAAGAGTGAAGTTTTCACTCTTTGGATACCAGAGAAAAAATTATTTAGTATCCTTCAATACCTAAAAATTCTCTCCACTGCCTTCATATGGGCCTCTTTAGATGCTTCCTAAAATTTGACAACCATTTGAACTACATGCATAATATCTTGTATGGATGTTGTCACATGCAACAAACTGCTAATCATAGACTAATAGAATTAAGCAAGTTTGGAATGGAAGACTAAAAACCTATTGCAACACCTATGGTTACCTGGTGTAAGTTGAGCAACGATGATGACTCTGCTTCAGAAGGTCAAACAAGCCTAAAAGAAAAAAAGTAAATCATCTATCCTGATGGAACCCCTAAAAAAAGTTTGGTTCCATTCTATGGGTATGTGCAAGATCATGATGGGCCAAAAAGTGGCTATATGATGGGTATGTGGCTAATGACTTTTTCTTTACCCAAAATTGATGAACCGAAAAGGGTTTTTAAAGGAGATTCTCAACTTTCCACCAATATAAATTATGCTTTACTTTGAATTTAATAAATAATTATTATTCATTTTCTATTTTAATTATGACTAAAGTCCTAATTGATAGGCTGATTGAAAAACATCTATATCTTTCAATGGTATCACATTTTTTGAATCCAAAATATGTGTCACATTCTATGCTTCACATAATATAGGATTAAAAAATAAAAAATAATTTCATTAAGTTTTGACCAAGTTAATTAAGGTGGTTAGACATACAAGTTTTTATATTTTTTAAAAGTTGTAATAAAAATTTGTAATTAATTATTTACTTGGAAAAAAATTACAAAAAAAATGCATCACATCGATACATGAGTCCTCTACTTATATCTAAAATATTATAAAAAAATATTATCATTTTATTGTGGTTAGGGTGGTCAGGACACCTACTTCTTTTTTCCCTGAAATTTGAGGACTCTGCATTGAAATTTCAAATTTTCACCAAATAGACTTTTTTTTTTTAAATAAACCTAGTAGTTTAGAAACTACATTCAATTTGCTATAGATTATTTTCTTACATATTTTTGAAATAATATAGATAACTTATTCAAATTTTTACATAAAGTTTCCTAACTCTAATTTTTCAGAATTTTTTGCCACTTAAGGGCCTATTTTTTCCATGGTCGTCCCACACATACCCCTACAATTGTGGAAATTTTGGGTTAGGTCCTCATTTCTAGCTTAGGGTTGTGTTCCTTATAATTGTGTTAGGGTCCTATGATTTAAAACCCTTCAAATTTATCCCATAAGTTCTTAAAAACCCTTGGTCATTATATTATTGCATTTACCTGATATTCTCGATCTTCGGTTGTCTAAGTTACATCTTATGCCATTGATGTCATTGTTTCTACTAGCCCCTTGGTTTTATGTCTATGGTCACCTTGGTCCTTCTCAAATATTAATTCTTGCTATGGTCAAAGCTTAAATTCTATAATGACTTAAATCCTTAGCCTTCTTCCTTTTTGGGTCAAGTTCTCGTCTACCTAGAGGTGGCCCATTTTTTAAGATTAACTTTTGCAACATGTGTAGAATTAGGACTTCATGATGGTTGTCCAATCACCAGAAGCTGATCCCAGCCATTCCTCATGTGCCCATGCTAATTTAATTCTTCTTATTTTATTCACATGGGCTAATGGGCTTCAGCCATGTCTCTGGCATATTTGTGGACCCAGTCTATTTGGTGAAGGTAGCTGGTGCCATTCAATGAAGATCAACAATTGCAGATTCAAAGATGTGGCCACATATTGACCTTTCCCTATGCGCCCATGTTGGTTTATTTCATAATATTTTAAACACACAAGCTAGCTGGAAATGGCCACATGTTATTGTCAGATGGTGGGACCGATATCTCCAAAGGCTAGCAGACATGGTTTTAATAGAGATCAACGATGAACACTGCAACACGTGTTCTTATTAGGACCTTCCCCCATGGGCCCGTTTATTAAAAGTAGTAAGTAAAGATAGTTACACATGGGCTAGCGGGTGGGGTGACACTTGTCACTTCTAGGGACCTGCCAAGCTCTGATGACAATGATTGTTTCATAGGGAAGGAAATCAACAGTTGATGGTGAGGGACGTGGGTAAATCTTGACCACTCTTTGTCATCCCATGTGGGCCCCGCTTGTGTCCTATATTCTTCAGTGGGAACACATGAAAGTGCCATGTGGACTATTGCAATAGACTTAGAAGGTTTGTGGTAAAGATAGAGGCTACTGGGATGTTGGATGAGACCATTCTAAGATAAAAATGGTGCTAAATTAGAACTAATTCTTGGGAACACATGTGAATTTTCTAAACATTTTTGTGACCATCAAATCTATCAGGAGCTAGTACACGTGGGAAGGTGAAATTAAAGTAAGGCAGGATATAAGTCAATATTCTGAAGATAAATCATGATCACTCCCTATTATCTTACTGTAATCAATTGCAAGAAAATTAATTCCCACAGGCGAGCGGGTAAATGTGACACGACAGGTTGGTTGATCACTAAGAGTATGATTAATGTGCAAATTAAGAAAATTCTTATCTCACTCAAGTTTCTTGATTGGGGACAACTATCAAGCGCATGCTTCTAATTTTTTCATAATTAATCATCCTGATTAATTATCCATTGATTCCCTTCAAAGTATGATCGATAGTTGAGATTCAAAATCAGGGTAATCGATTGCCATCACTCTCGCACAAGTTTTCCTAAAAAATAAATGCAGACACACACTAGTTGCTCTATTTAATGAAGATCACCTACTTGATTATTCTCATCATCTAATTGCTTACAATAATTAGGAGTCTTAGAGTAAGTGTGATTTTAGGCTTGTTATTTTTGAGTAAGGTGGTTTTTTTTTTTTTGGGAAAATTTGATAAGTTGCTAAGTAAGGAAATGGGAAAGGTTAGTGTGAACATCAAACCGGTTCGTAGGTCAAAGAGGCTCAACCCTCTTGAATCTCAGGATCTTTCTCCCCAAGGTGAACAAGATATGCCATAAATCCCTGTGACACCAAAGAAGAAAGTAAGAGCTTCCAAAAATTTTGCATAGGGTGTTCTCAAATGTGCCTATTATCTAAGAGTCCGAATTGTCTCGAAGGAATTAGCCAAAGGCAAGGAGAAGAAGGTTGAGAGGCCAAAAAAGAATCTTTAAGAAGGAATAGGTATCACCGAGCTTATATGGGATGTCATCATTCTCCCATTGAAGTCTCAGATGATTCCTTTGACAGTGGAGATGAGACTAATTCTGGTTATTGTCAATATCTCATGGCTATGAAGGATTGGGTTGATTCTAAGGATGAGGTGGTGATGGCTACTCTACTTACAATAAGGAAACTGAGTGGGCACACATACTTTGTTGATAATAAGGAAAAGTAGCACTCTATTCTCTCTCTTAGTGGGTGCTCAGGTTTTTTTTCCTTTGTGTTATCTTGCTCTCTTTGGCTAGTATGTTGTGATATGGGTTTTTATTTACTTTTCCCTGTGGTGTTGATGGTGAATTTTCTTAGAATAGAATGAATTTACATGTTTTTGATGCTGTGATGGTGACACTTTTTGAAGAATGGTAGGTCTACTCTAGGTAATGATTTTTGGGGTTTTATTTTTCTCTCCCCTGACATACATATGATTACTTTCAACTAATTAGGGAATATTTCCACTTTCTGTTGAAATTCATTTTGGAATGAAAGTGAAATGAAAGTTTAATTCAACTCGGTGCTTGTTGCTTCCTTGTCTTATAAAAGGGATTTCAAGGTTGGTTACACAAAGAGGTTAGTAGGTAGTTCTTTTTGAAGAAGTTACACATAGGAACAAAATAGCTACTAAACTTTCTAGCAAGGTAATCTAGGAAAAGTTAGTCAATATGTATCTAATTATGATAATGATAATGACAATACATATACCAGAATAGCATAAAATTACTATATATTACTCTCATATGTACAGGTTACACAGACTATGAATAATATAATCAATGGTTATTTTATTTGTCTATGATGGATTCCAATAGATGTGCTATTTTTTTCTTGCTTATCCATTCAACGAATCTTATGTGAGGATGTGATTAAGAAGTAAACTATGGAAATGACTGGTGGGATTATTGTAATGCAATGTTTTCGAGGCTTTGGGTATTGTTAAGTACACGTTCATTACCTAGTCATATGGGTATCTAGTTTGATTATGTTCTGAGGATATGGCACTGGTTTAGTAAAGTAATCATACACTAATTTTGGTGACCCATTCATCTGCTGACCATAAAATATAATCAAATTACTTATAAATCTATTTTTGGGTGTGTGGGAATTTAATGAAATATATCTTCTCTTGTTTAGGTTAGTCACTATCTTGAAATTTTACCAACTCTTTAGGATTTTGTGTCTATCAAACATTTAAAGAGAATTATTTGTTCATCATGTGTTTGATACTAATACACACTAGTATCTACAAAAAAATTGATTAGAATTACCCTCCTGGGTTTTGCAGAGCCCGAAGTGAAGAAGTGAAGACCTAAAATCCTTTACTTATGTGTTGGCCAATCCTTACCCTTATTGAAATTTGTTCCCGGAAAGTTCATAGGTCTGTGGTAAGAATAAGTTTGGTTCTTAAAAAATAGCCAACATATCCTATCTCATCACATATCCAATGAAATCTTGGAATCCATCTAATAATCATAGATTTATTGGTATCTTGATCAACATCATCATTCATTCAACACCATCTCATTATATCTATATAATCATCCATTCTTCTATCTCTATCATACAAACATTTCTATCCAAGTATCATGACATGACAAATATATGCATCACATATTACATCTACAAACCATTAATTTATCATATCATAATATCCATCTTGTACAATGATAATCATATATCATATCAAAATACAAAATTCAAAAAGAAAGATCATAATCATAACATGAACCTTTTATCCACTGATCATTAGCATAAGCATACATCATAATTGATCATATCATCATGTCATACATCATCCTCATATCATGAAATATCCAATCATCAATGTATCCATAATTATATAGCATATACAATAGAAATCAAAATTGATGTGCATCACATAACACCATATCATAGCCACATCAAAAAAGGACCATCTCATCTTATATATCATAAAAAATGAAAATGTCATGATACAAAACATCTGGTACATTAAGTGTGTGGTAAAATGATATACACCAAAAATATATGTACATGAGGCTCTCAAAATACTATAAGTGTATCTACATCAATAAATAAGTCTACAACAATAATCTATACATCAAAAAGTTATTTGTACAACATGTTTATCCTGAGCTCCCTCTCTCCTCTCTATTAGGTGGAGGTTGAGGAGGTGACAGACCATGATCTGGTGCTAATTATTGACCTATTCTTGGGACCCTTGTTGTCCCTACATCTATTTATAAGGTCGCCCTACTAATCCACCATCAGATCACCCAGACCTCACTATAGTGTTGCTCTTGGCTGAAAATCTAGGTTGTTTATTCTATCGTGGAATAGATGCCTAATATAAGGTGTAGTAATACATAGCCTCTTGAATGAGAGATCTCATGTCTATACAATGACATGTTGATCATGGAACCCTGCCCTATCTTCAATTGGGTACTACAAGCCTGATTTGTGTCTCTCAACTATAATTTGAGCTACCCGTGCCTCTACCTACTAGAAATGAGTGATCTCAGAATCTCTTTGCGGTATGTTGGTCTCTCTCAAATTTCCATCAGTCTATCTCTTTGAGATCCTAATCTCTCTAGATATTATCATCTAAATCAGTTGCATAGCTAGACCATCCCTCTTAGTTTGATAACCATCCCACTCTTTGTGGGCCTAATCCCTCTCTGATAAATCAAGTCCTATTCAAACATCCTAATCCTAATCATCCTCTCATTTTTCCTCCTACTGCTATGGAGCTACTAGAGGTGCAACCTATTTTTGTTGTGTTGGATCTTGCTTCAAAGGCACATATTGATGAACAACCTACTATTGTGTAACTTGATGTTACTGACCATCCCCTCTCTAAGCCTCTACCTTAGCTCTCTACCTCATAAGTCACTTGTGACTAGATTTTTCCTCTCTCCTATGTCAATAAACACACATGGCTTTGATGGCACCATTAGGATGTGTGAGCATCAATGGTATCCTTTAGACCAACCATGCATCAAAGTCTTATGTCATGCATACATCCTCAGATCCTTGTGCCCATCCTCGTGTCAAGGGAACTATCTATCCAAACACAATCAAGACTATCTAAGGCAATGCCATAGCACCCCACTCTAGGATCTCTCTAACTATACGAGGATAGACAACATGATAATCATTAGTCAATACACCCTACCTCTTGCCAAATGATTTTTGGACCTTTTTTTGGAAAATACCTCTTAAGAATATGAGTGTTCTCGATGAGCTAGCATGTTTAGTGATAATATGCAAGATACAAGTGGTCATCTATCAATACCTTGCACTATAGCCATGGTCTCCGTGTAAACTAATCCATATCATTGAATATACCTCTCAAAAAATAAAGATTCCCCATGTGCCTATGCGTCAGCATTAAGGCATATCTTTACACAAATAGATCTCTAGCCTATCTCTCTGTCTCTCTAGTTGGTTGAGTCACCACTATGTGCTCACACACCCAAACATGGAGTAGTTTAACTCTTGCTAATAGAATAGTGGCAATGATATAAGACACCTGGTGAATTTCATGATATAAATGTCTAAGGATGCAAGGTCCCCACATGAAAGTGATACCCTGCTCGAGCATGCCCTCAATGACATATCTCCATCTAACTGAGAAACCTCAGGATCATTAGTCAGGCATAATCAAACACATGATCAAACCTACTAGAATCAATATGATTTCATCCACTACACCGATGCGGGGTCTCAAGTCTATCTATCCATCCTTAATGTCAAGCTCATCATCACCGAGAAGTCTCTCTAGGGACTTTGCTCCTCTATCCATTTCATAAACAACTCTAGCACCCTTAGGATGTACCAAACATCCTACAAAGGGATAGTACACTCTCTAGTGGGAAGGTGGAATGTAGTAGTCTCAGACCACCATCACTCTATGAGCATGATCATCATGGCACTATGTGCCCAAATATCATGCATATGTGTGATATAGTAAAGGTTGATCAATGATAGCAACTTAATCTCAACCTCTCTTAAGAGGGCCATCCAATCCAAGATTTGAAGTCTTTGCTTTTGAGAGTAGATGGGGTGAAGTATCACCTACAAGCATAGTACCCACAACGTCAATTTATCATTCTTTTAATAAAAAACATATCTTCTAAGAAAATAAACAAACATGTCACTTTTTTGCAAACATGTCGATGTATAACAACTAGATGCAATCTCTTTTTCAAATGTGTGGATCCCCCAAAAATAAATACAAATATGTTTATAAATGCATCACTTTACGTCTAGAAATATGTGTAACCCAACATGCTACAATATGACATAGGTAGCATTTCATGTTTGCAAATGTGACACATCGGGTTACAAAGGCATAGATCCATGGATTGACATATTTTTTTCCTACCTTTAACTATAGATTTGAAAGCCTAAAACTACATGTAAAAATGAAATAAATTAGTACATATTGGTGACCCTACTCCTACTGGCCTCTAGATCTATCTAACTTTTTTTTGTGATTTGTGGCATGAGGAATGAGGGTCATCTCTCTAAGGTGTCTATACAAACTAGATGCTCAAAGATCTAAGATCCCTCATTGCAAAGTTTGCAAATGAGGATAATTTGAGCCTAAATGCATATATATGATCCCAAATCCTAGGGTTTCACCCTCGACCACCCTAATAGCCTATTTATTTACCTTGTTTACTGATCCTAATCACTTTCGAGAAT
The DNA here is from genome assembly GCA_007258455.2 of Sequoia sempervirens. Taxonomy (NCBI): domain Eukaryota; kingdom Viridiplantae; phylum Streptophyta; class Pinopsida; order Cupressales; family Cupressaceae; genus Sequoia; species Sequoia sempervirens. Next base: position 181,568,263 of record VDFB02373365.1, read on the forward strand.
TCTTAGGACTTATTTTTACCCTCTTTTAAGTAGAACTAGTCATGTCATCCTATCACAATCCCAACTGAAAAAAGTATATTTTTTGGCCAATCTGTTGAGGGGGAAGCCTACCATCCTTCCTTTGTCTACTAGGGAATAGTGGGGCTTCAGGATTTTTTTAAAAAATAATTAAGCACTATCAGGTCTTTGAAATAACACAATAGGTATATTTCTTCAAAGAGGGGCAAAATGTAGACACCTAAAATTGTCCAAACATATCACACATCCTGATTTCACCATTTAACATCATTAACCTCATTATCACATATTTCCTTATTTTAATTAAATAATTTACAATTATTTTATTAAATTCATCTTTTTCATCATTTTCTTGAACTAGTTTCCTTTTTTATTAAATAATTTTTATTATTTAATTAAATCTATTTTTTCTTCAATCTCACTTGATTAAATAATTTTTAATCATTTAATTAAAAACCCTAATTTCTTCTTATCCTCACAATTAAATAATTTCTATAATAATTTAATTCCCTAATTTCCTCGAACTTGCACAAAGAATTTTTTTCAAAAGAGAATATTCCCTTTTCAAAATATCTTTTCCCTCCAAAATATCTAAATGACATATTCCTTTCAAAAGGAATATTATATAATTCAAATTCAAATTCAAATCCAAATTTGTATAGATATTTTCCCTCCAAAATATCTTTAACCAATTTTTCATGAAAATAGGGATATTTTGGGCTCTTAATAAATTTCATGCATTGATCTTTTTTGATCTCCTTGATTTCCTCTCAACCATTTATCCTGAGATTTAATCCTGATCATTGATCAGATATCTAAAAATCTATAACACAATTCATCCCCTCATCAAAATTCATTCATAATCCTCATAAAAATACACTCTCTAGAATTCTTGAGCCAATCTTGAGCACTTGAGAACCTATTTTGTGAATCACCTCTCATGAATCTTTTGCAATAATGGATTATGCATAATTTTACAAATCCAAATCATAAATTTGCATCAATCCACAATAGGATTAAAGGATTTCATTATCTATTTGGTTTAATAGATTTGAATTTTTAGTTCATTACTTTAGATTAAATATTTGAAGATTTAGCAATCTAATTTCATTCAGTATGGGTTTGTATGATCTAAATCATGTAAGTTCTTAGTGTTATAAAATCTAATTGCTTAAATTATGCTTTCACTTGATCACTCATATTTCCCCTATGATAGGTAGTTATGCTTGACATTGTGTTGCAAGATTATGCTAAACTAGTAATACAAAATATTCATAAAATGAACTTTAAAGTGGCTTTGTTGGTTAAGCATGATATTGAGAAACTTTTAGAAGCTAGTTTCATCCACCCTATTAACTATTCACCTTGGATATCATACATTATGGCTATTGCTAAACTTGATTGTTATATTCAAATGTGTATTGATTTTCATGACCTTAATAAAGCTTCTTTGAAAGATGATTTCCCTCTTCCTAACATAGGTCCATGATTGTTGATTCTACTACTAGACATGCTTTACTTTCATTCAATGATGAATTTTATGGATATAATTAAATCTTTTTAAACCCTCAAGACCAATTCAAAACTTATTTTATTCCACCATGGGGAACATTTTATTGGGTTGTCATAAAATTTGGATTAAAATATGTTGGAGAAACATATCAGATGGTTGTGACATTAATATTTCATGACTTCATTCATAATATCTTAGAGGACTATGTCGATGATATCTTGGAAAAGTATGTCACTTCAAGATCATGTTAAAATCCTCTAAAAAATATTCTAGTGAATTCATAATATATAACATGTTGTTGAATCTTAGAAAATGTGCCTTGGATGTGGATAGTGGAAAACTATTAGGCTTTATTGTGTAACATTGAGGTATTATGGTGGAAACAAATAAAATTCATGCTATAAGTAATATGCCACCTCCTAAGAATATTTCTCAACTTCGTAGCTTACAAGGGAAGATTCAAGATATTCATTGTTTTGTCTCATAATTATTAGATTATACTCTCCCATTCACTTAGTTTCTTAAGAAATATTCTCATTTTAAATGGAATATAGATTGTCAAAAATACTTTTAGAGTTTAGAGGAATATTTTAATAATCCTCTTGTTTTATAATTTTTTGCCTTAAGATGTACTTTTATCCTTTACAATACTTCTTCATCTAATGATCCTTCCATGTTAATGCTGAAACATGATGAAAATGGTAAAGAATGTCATATCTATTACATTATTCATGCATTGCTTAATTATGAAATGTTCTATACTACAATAGAAAAAATATTTTTTGGCTCTTATTTTTGTTACAAGTAAATTAATACATTATTTGTTAAATACTTAAGTGTGTGTTATTATAAGATTTGATTCATTAAAATATATTTTCTCAAAAACTTATATATTCAAATGCCTAACCAAATTTTCCATGTTAATGAAATTCAAAATTAAGTTTGTTGCTCAAAAGGTGATTAAGGGTCAATAATTATTGAACATTTATCCATGGCTCCTTCACCATTTCCTTTACCAAACCAAGAACTATTTCCTTATGATCATGTTCTATTATTAGAAGAGGAAAATACATGGACTTATACATTGGTGTTATTGTATTGCCTCAACTCCCTTAACTTATTGTCTAAACTTCCTATGCACTAGTAGTAACATCATCAAATATGAATCTCTTATTGTTGGTTTGTTTGTGGTATTATCCCTTAATATTAAAGATATTGTTAGAAACCCAGATCAGATTTACAAACTGAAAATAAACCTTCCACAGAAGAGAAAATCAGAAAAGCAAGAGCTTTGCATGAAATGTGCAAATTGATATATTCGAAGTACAAAATATTACAAGAGATAATTTGCTTAATAAAAGCAAAGATGCATAAAACTAATCTTATCTTGAGTGACAAGATAGCTCGATAAGATAAGGATAAAACCTATAACTTAGGAATTAAATAATTACCTAAGTAAACTTATGCAAAGTGTAATTAATAATTAATTACACCAACACCCCCCCCATAAGTACAACTTAGGGAGAAGTAGATTATTATGCAAAGATGAGTCCCGGCAACAAGGCCTGATCAGGTACTCATGTACAAATGAAAAGAGAGAAGAAACCCAGTGGGAAAAACCCCCCCTCAGAGAGATGAACTGCTGCAAAGAATCACTGGAAGAACTCTGAAGAAGCAACACTAGAACCCCAAATCTGGCAAGCAAGGAAAGATAATTCTATCTACAACTAAAACCAAAAACAGAATCACAAATGCAATAGTAGACCCGATGCCAAGGAACACTGGAAACTCACATACTGGATCAGCCCTAGGATCTGTAAGGAACAGTAGATGAAAGGATGAAAGGACCCATAATGATGACAAATCTAGAAGTTGTGTCTCTCGAAGCCGATGCCAAACTGAAACTAAAACTACCCATAGGACAAGTACCATCAAGATTTTGGAACATTGACCATAAAAACATGGCCTTCAAATGAGAAAGATCTGAACCAATGTGGATCAAGGACAATAAAATCCCAACAGAAGTGTGAACCGAAGCAAACCAATGATGTGTCTAGCTAAGCAAGAAAGAAGCTAAGGGAAACAACAGGAAACCAGAAAAACTCATGCGAGTTGTCACCAATACAAATAATGGATGCAAGAACCCCCCTTAATGGAACTTTATATCAATTCATTATTACAATACCCAATGATTGCAGAAGGAGAGAATACAAAACTACAGAAACATAAGTGAAAATGCAAACCTATAGCATGAAACAAAACTAAATGCATGAATAAAATAAGTTACACATTTTTTGTAAATGACCTCAGATCTGCATAGAGACTAAAACCAGCTTTCCAACACCATGAAAATCATGAAAAATGGATAAGCGAGTCACAAGATACATCTCCCAGAGTGAAAAAGGAAACATCTGACTTCTGATGTATAAAAAATATCAAAAATTCAAAACCAAAAAACCACACCTATACCATTACGTAGAGCTCAGAAACAACTTTCTGGTGATATCTCGTTTGCAAAAAAATGACACCGCATGTGAAAGTTACGCCCGATTTGGTGAAATTGGTCCAAAACTGCCCAATATGGCTCTAATAAGCCCTTAGGGGCTGAAAAAGTTTGGCCCCTAGTCACTTGAGTGGACCAGAGGGTTGGTGGCTGGCTCTTGGGGCATAGCCCCTAGTCACCCACATGACCAGGGCTCGGGGCTGGAAGCCCGACGGGGGGCTCAGGGCTGAGCACACGGTCGCCCATATGTCCCTGGCGGAGCCCGTGGGGGCTACAAACCTAGAGCGACGGTGTAGAAAGGGGGAGCCATCAGTGGCGGTGGCTCACGAGTGGTCTGCCAGTGGCCGCCCAAAGGGAGGAGTGGCAACGGTGGGTAAATGAACGGGCCATGCAAACCATGAGCTATTTTTTTGACTTTTTTGATTTTTTTGATTTTTTTTCAAATTTTGTGCATCGTGAAGCATGCCTGGGGGCCGTACAACCCTCGAGTAAATTTTTTTTGCCTCTCTGGATGATTTTTCCCAAACTGGACAAATTTTATATGGAAATAGGGGTTTTTGGGCACCGCAAATCCAACGACGAGGTCCATTTGGGCCCAAAGTGCTCTGAAAATCAGGCAACTCCTAGATCTATCAGAAAAATCACCGAGCTAGAAACCCTCGTAGATCTGGAAAACGATGATGAAAATAAATGAAATGAAAGTCATTTCTGACCTTTTCCAGTGCTTTGAATCCAATGAAAAACCCTGATTTGATCCAAGATGCTGCATATAGATGCTCAAGGAATGAAACCCTCGAGGGACCTCGAATGAGCTCTGCATTGTATTCCTCCAAAAAAGCTGAGAAGGGGCTACAAATTGAGGCTCTTATACCATGTTAGAAACCAAGATCTGATTGCAAACCAAAAAAATCACCTTCCACATAAGAGAAAAAAATGAAAAAGCAGAAGTTTGCATGAAATGTGCAAATTGATATATTCAAAGTACAAAATATTACAAGAGATAATTTGCTTTATAAAAGCAAAGATGCATAAACCTAATCTTATCTTGAGCGACAAGATATCTCGATAAGATAAGGATAAAACCTATAACTTAGGAATTAAATAATTACCTAAGTAAACTTATGCAAAGTGTAATTAATAATTAATTACACCAACAAATATTTGCATATTTGGAGATTCTCAACTAAACATAAAACAAATTAATGAATCTTATCAAGAAAAAGAATATAAACTATCCTAATATCATGACTTAACATTATCAACATTACAATGTTTTTCCTCATATACCACTAACAATATTCCACAAAACATAACTGACATGCAGATACAATAGAAAGTGTTGTCTTCCTTATATCCCTTGATGACACGTCTATGGATTTCAAATTTACTATTTAGAACCTCACATCCTTTTCAATATCAAAATTTTCTAAAGATGAGATATTTTTTGTATTAATATTAATCTAGATTAATGGTACTCTCATATGTTCCAATATTTGTGCAATGATATTTTTCTTGATCCTATTACGAAAAATCACTTGAGCTCATTTTTGGAATCTTGCAACACAGTACACAATTCTAGCTAATCTGTTATATCCAAGGAATATAATGGTCCCCTTCTCCACTACCTTAACAAATAAAAGATCTCCACCACTATTGAAGAAGCCCATTGAGGTTCTTGTGGAGGACACCTCAGTGGTTGATCTTTGGATAAAAGTTTATTTTCATTGGTTATTATATAAAAAATATTGAATAAGATTATTTTTCCTTTGTTAAGAATGTCCTAAATGTCAACAAAATAACAATTTTATTCATGCTCCTAACCATGAACTTCATGCCCAAGTATTTATTTGGTCATTTTATATTTGAGGCTTGGATCTTATTGGTAATATTTCTCCTCCTTCTCAATAACACACTTGTATCATTATAGCTATGGATTATTTCATGAAATAGGTTGAAACAATTCAACTTCAATCCATGACAACTAAAGTTATTTATTATTTTATAATGGATAATACCATATCATGATGTGGTATTCCTTTTTTATGGTTTTGGATAATGGTACATCACTTAGGAACAAAATAGTAAAGTTCCTTGAATTTTTTTGCATAAAACATTGCTTTTCAACACCATATCATCTACAATCAAATGGACTAGAAGAAGCTTCTAACAAAATAGTTGAACAAGTCTTATGGAAAACAATTAAAAAACATGTTAAAGATTGGAATACTCAACTATCCTATGCATTATGGGATTATCACATAAGTTTATATATGACTATCGATGATACTCTATACAATATAGTGTATGGTTTCAATGTTGTTATGCCTTTGGAGTTAGAAATTTCATTATGAATTTCTCTCAATGGCATTCTAGATGAAACTTCTTACATAAAATAATAGATTCAAAAACTTGAGATGCTCAATGAATTGTGTATACATTCTCTCCACATCTACAAGAATATTATAAAGTTCTTCAATGCAAATATAATGAAGGTGTTATACATAATCTATTTAAAATTAGTGACTTGGTGTTGTATGATAATTATTGCAATGAGAATGCCATGCTATGAGAAAAGAGAAAGTTTAGCCTAAGTTGGTTAGGACCCTACATCATCGTAGAGGACTATGGATCTAAAACATATAAGATCTCTACAATGGATGGTACACATCTAAAAGAATCTATTAATACTAGGAATTTGAGTAGATTTTATTCTTAGATTCAATTCAATCTCTGAATGGTATATTGCTATTTAAAGCACATAGATTAAGTTAGATTTTATTTCTATTTAATATTGTATTGCTTGATTCATAAAAAACATTTACATGTCTTGGATTTTATATTAATTTTTTAAAAAGTTAATAATTACTTGTTTGCATAATATTTTAGTAATTTATATGTCATGTTAATTTGATCATTGTGGCAAAAAGATTTTGGCACCACAAGACTCCCTAACACTGATAGGGTTTTTCACCTAAAGGTTGAGAGGTAGGCCAAAATGTGCAATGTCCACATTCAAAAATATACAAGTATGGATGAAATATGTCTAAATGAAATGATCTAGATGCAAAAAATTGGTAAAAGATATTGATTATTAGATGAAAGCTAAAGAAATGCACCTTGTTTGAAAACACAATGATGTATGCAAAAAGACCTAGGAGGATGAATATAAATGCAAATAAAATAGAATGGGAAATAAAAACACAAAGAATGCATCTAGAAATGTGTTGTAGACTGAAAATTTTGTTGATTCTAAAATTTTAGCTTATTGGGACAATTACACCATTTTGGGTGACTTAGTCCCAGATTTGGAAAATTGCACCAAAGCCTGTTTCAACCAAATGGGTATCCAAATCTACAAAAAACTTTGAAAATCATGTGCAATGGGACTAAGTTTCCATTGTTGGTAGCTTAGTCCACATTTGAATTTATGAAAATCTGAAAGTGGAAATGGAAGCCCTCGGTCTGCACTTTAGTTTCTGACAAGTGTTTGCCTCTGAAACTTTGATTTTTAGCTTTGTAAATGACCTTTTGTGGATATTTTAACCTTGCAAGGTGGAAGATGACTCCAATAAGTCTTCAACCTATTCTTCAATGTTTTTTCAAGTCCTCAATATACCTAAATCTGCAAACATACAAGGAGAGAAAGGGAAAAATATTGATTGTTAGGGCATGGGGGTTTGTCTTGGTCAAACCCCTTTTAGGTAATTAAACCAAATGGAGAACTAAGATGAAGCATGAACATGAAATGAAAGGATTAGAAACTTGGCATGATGATTGATCTAGGATTTCTATAGCAGTGGATGAAGAATCAGCCTTTGAATGCCTTAGAAAGCTATCTTGATGTCTTAGAATAACAAAACCCTAGCTTGCTTGACTTGAAATGGAAGATGAATGATGAATAAGATGGATGAGTTATGAATTAGGGTTTAGAAGCTTGTATTTATAGGAAATCCACCTAATTTTCCTATTAATTTGATCCCTAAGGATGACATGAAGGAAAAATAAACTTAAATTCCATTTTTCCCTACCCGAACCTCTAAAATAGCCCAAATGGGACTAAGTCGCTAGGCAGGGAAACTTAGTCCCACCTAGATGGGACTAATTTTCCTAGATGGGCGACTTTGTCCCACAAAGGCTATTTTTCTAGTTGGATTGTCGAGGAGCAGAGAATTTTAGTTTTTATGTTGTTCTAATAAGGTCTTTGATCAAATTAAGCCTTGGGATGCACAATATGGGGCTATAGGGGCCTATTAGTGATGATGTAAAGGAAAATTAGGTCTAGGGACAAAAAATTCAATGTGAAAGTGTGATTAAATACACTTTACAACATTAAAATGATGTCCACATAGCCTAGAAAGGCACAACATCCAATGTGAATGTGTAAGACATTACAAAACAAGATTATAATTAGGTTTAATTTAAAAGCCTTCTAAATTGATGCGAAGATGACGTTAAATACATTTTATAACATTGAATTAGGGAAAAATAGGTCTATTAAGTCTAGAGAGGTGTAAAAGTCTTCTACAACACTTTACAACACCTTTACAAGACATTGTTAAACACATTTTATTCAATTGCAAGGGTCCAAGACCTAATGTGGATGTGTAAAAAACCTCACAACACTACACCAAGGCCTCATTAAGTCCAAGTTGTTATCAATTGTTCCTATATCAAGCAAGGTATACACTTTTTGGTGACAATCATTATAGCATTTAATTGTTCAAATTAGTTCATAGTTGTATCTAGTTCAACATGTGTACACAAATTACTAGGTTTCTTAGTTAGGTCACATCTTCCATATATCTATTGCATGCATCAAATGGATTGTGGTCACATTTATTAAATAATCTTGATGAGATTATTTGAATCAATCTCATGCATATTCAATTTTATACACATGTTAATTATTATTTAATCAAAGAAACATAATGCATGTTTCTACTTAGATCACATGAAATACAAAAGTAATAAGTAAACACATACACAATAAATAAAAAGGTCATATATACATCATAATTTTCATATACATCTATATATCACCATGTTGAGAAAATGTGGTGTGTAGTATACAAATCACATTATATAGGTCTATGACTATAAAAGCCTTAAAGGCCTAGTGGTGGTGTTTAGAGAGAGATAGTGGATTGCGAGTAGGTTCTAAAGCTACTTTGTGCTTGTAAAACCCCAATCTCACCTCTAAGATTTTTATTGGCCTCAACTGCTCTTTTATATTGTTTCTAAAGTCAATCTCTCTTATCTTTCACTCTACCTAGCTCTTCTTAAAGAATCATCTATACATGATCATTGATGGGACCTTGAAATATCTCTCTAATATCCTCATATGTAGATCTCAATCATGCTATGGGATAAAAATGTTGGATATTTTTGTAGTTTTTTCATTGATGTCAATAGTGAGATTGTGACACTATGTTGTCATTAGTGTTGTCATTGATTTCAACCCCTAGTGTGGTGTTGAGAAGGTGTTATATATAGGGAGATTGTTGGTGTTGCAAATGAGGAGATTTTTGCAATCTCTAGTGTGGTCACATTATGAAGGAGTTATCATGTTTATTAGGTGTTGTTGATACAACTGGTTCACTTGGCTTCCATGTGCTTTTGAGAAAATTTGAATAGAGACTATACAAGGTGACAAAGTTGTGTTTTGTGTTGTGCTCCACATTTCTTTATGGTTGAAGATGTGCTTGTGTGGTTTGGATGAGGTGATCAAAGGTGTTTAGAGGTTTCATATCCATAGTTTCAGGTTCTAGATTGTGTGGTAGTGGAAGATGTGTTTGATAGTGCATTGCCTATGAAGAAGGTTGTGTTGATGGTGTTTTCTGCACAACAACTCAGATAGAATGTAATATCTTATCTCGCTTGAAAGGTAAATCTCTATCAGCAAGCCTCAAGAGATAACCCCAAGGTCTCTAATGTCAGGGCTTGACAATACATAAACAACTCAGCAATAAAATGTGAGAATGTTGGTAATCACAATGGGACCTTATTACAAGAAAAATACTGAATCAATTTTATCAGATCTAACAATCTAACGATATTTTAATCCAAGATCAAACCCAATAATCAAAGAAATAGAAAAGGATAAGGGTTTCAAAGAGATTTCTAAATCTAATACTACTCCTAAGATTAACAATGAAAGTAACCAACACTTGAATGGACCAATCCCTCAAAACTGATCTCTACTCGATCCAGATAAATTTGCAATCTTACAAAAAATAGTGCAATCTTCTGAGGTGTTAAGATTTTCAAATCATGAACATTTATTCAACAACCCTATTGCAGCTGAAAATGAACAAATCCTCACAATCGAACTAAGCACACTGAATATGAAGTCCAAGCTAACTTTGCAAAGAAACTAACAATTAGTTGGTTGTGAAAAGTATGGATTGAAGGACTGCTGCAACATTCAAGTATCAAATCACAAACATTATTGAATCAAATCTAATCTAAATGTTAACCTCCTCAAAGCAATTTTAAAGATGGAATAACAAGAACCATGCAAGACAAAAGAACACAAGTATGGCACCAAATCACAATGTCATTACTTGTATTTGAATTATCCACTGTAGCAACAATTCTAGTTTTTTGTTACAATATTTTCTTGAGCACAACTACTTGCTAACTTGCTCTACTTACGTCTAACTATTATTCTTTATTCTACTTCTATCTGGTTATTTTTCACCCCCTACAAATGAGGTGAAATTCCCAATATATAGAATCCCCCCAGAAAACCCATCGGCCAGGCAAAGGGTTCTGCAGTATTAATGGCACAACAACTCAACCAAGAGAAACCCACAATCGGTTAAATAAGCATTAAATGCACGTTCCATCCAAGTCAGCCTGGGATCTGCCATGCAGTTTGGACCAATGCATAGGAAGATAATAGGGAAGCACAAATCGCGCCATAGCCTATCACTAGCTCCCTTCCCTATTATCCTTGTTCTGATCTGGCTCTTCATGTACTTTCAAGAACGCCCCATCCAGGTTGGCCATAGGTGGCAAAGGCAAAACCCTAAGTCAATTCTCAATGGACGCAATCTCTTCTCTTGACCATTTGATTGACTTATCCCAATCTACCTTATACGTTAGGTATTTGGCAATAACTGCAAGGTAGGTGGCCGCATCATCCAACTAGTGCTCAGAAACAGACCCATCATCAAGTGGTGCATAAACATCATGCCACCACTTCCTCAATTGTTCTAGATTCAAATATTTGGGCACGATCTTCCTTCTTCCAGTCATTATCTCGAAGAAAGTAATGCAGCCATTGTAGACACCGGTTAGGGCATCATCAATCTACTTTCTTTGCTTGTAAATCTTCTTCAATACTTTCTGCCTAATCTGCAACATCTCATACCACTCCCATGGTTCGGTAGCTCTAGAAGAAGGAAAGATCCCGTCACTCACCAACCTATCCTGGGTGTACTCCATAATAGTTCTGGTTTTCTGCAGAAGAAGATCTATATCTTCTTTATCCTATGCCAACACAACTTTCAACCGCTCAGTTGCCATGACAACATCCTTTCCTATTGACAGGATTTCCTTAATAGCCTCATCACCCTTTACTTGCACCCCCTTCAACCAATTTGCAGTGGCAAGGTGAAAGCTTTCATTTTTTCTAGCTTGGTGATGGTCTCCTGAGGTAGAGGATTTGCAACAAAGGAAGAAGGGTTAATGGATTGCAGGGGATTCATTAATTCTTCCAAGAATTTCTTGAGATTTTCATTTTCTTTGCTTAGCTCCTACTTGGTCTTCATTTCCTTCCTCAATCTTCCCACAATAACTACACTAGATCCCTCATAATCCTCAATGTCCTGCTCGACTGAGGTGGGTCCTAGATTGAAGGTCTGAATATTGTAATCCTTTCTAGCCACATCATCTCTATTTTTATCTGGAGCAGGGGTAGCAATGTGGACAACTTTATCATGAGCTTCATCCCTTTCAATCCTTGAAATCACCCTAGCCTTCTTCTTACCTTTATCTTTTCCAATTTTGGCTAGTAGTGCATGCCAATTTGGTGGACTATCTTCCACAATAACTTGATTTCTCTTTATCTCTTTGTCCAGCCAACCAGGGACAATGGATTTCAATTGCACCTCAGCCTACTTCTCCTCCTGCTGATCTTTAGGTGCCTCCTTACTCAAATTCTATTCATCAGGAGTTTCATCTATTTTACTTTCTTCCTCTTCAACATGTTCCTCCTCTCGTTCAGGCGATGGATCTTTCACTATATCTACTTCCCTTGGAGGAGATTCAACTGCTTCAGTTCTAACAGGAGAATCTGCATGTGCAACCATAGGGGACTACATTATCTTTTCAATTTTTTCCTTTGCACCGTAGAGGTCACCTTCATGAAACTCCTCCCCTTTAGTATCGAGGTGATTCTCAACATCCTCTAACTCACTAGGTTTGAGCTCCATGAGCGAAAGGCACATCATCATGTTGTTCATCATGAGAAACCACCAGAGGGAGATCTGCTTCAGGCACACTATTGCTAGGAGAAGGAGTCCTAGACCTCCTTGTATACACCTTGGCCTTCTCCTCTGAAATTTCAACATTTATCACTGCAGGGGTAGCTTCTTCCTCCCCTACCTTGGAGCTTTCCTTCTCTAACAATTTTATGATTCTTATCCTCTTGGGCACAGGAGTATCAGCCTTAGGATTTTTCCCTTTGATCCCTTTCTGCTCAGACTTCTTAGTCCTTGTCCTCTTCTTAGCTTTTGGATTTCGTTGCTTTTCTGCTTCCTGGACCTTTGTTTCATGAACTCCTTTAATCTTGATTTTGAAGGGAGAATCCAACTTACCCTTGACCTTGGGATCCTATTCGGTAGATTCCTTAGAGGTGGAGTGGGAATCCAAGTCTCCCATTAGAGCATAGGTGCACTACACACCATTATTCTCCAGCTCCCATAGCTTATGCCTTTGCCACATCCTAGTGAATTTGAGAACAGGATCCACCAGTTGTTTCAATTCTATCCTTTCCTCTTCTGACCAATCCACATCACCAATTGGTCTATCCTTTATGGCCTCATAAGCATGATCTTGGATCAAGTTTCCATCATCCTCCAATTGATCAGGGACTACCTTTATGTTGTATAATCGGACTAACTCAACTAGAAGCCTAGAGAATTTCTTCTTTCTGACCTCAAATTCATCACTGCAGTTGGCCCAGTAGTCTTCCAAATTCACCTTATGGAAATACTCTTTACTGTCCTTCTTCTAAGCTTCTCCTGTAATATCAAACCTTGATCTTGTAGAATGAAAATATAGACCAAGGGCACTCAATTCTTCTTCTGAAGCCTGGGCAGAAACAATGGATGGACAAACCTCTCTAGTGCCAATCCTCAAGGGAAAATATCCACCAAAACTAGTCTTATGCTTGTCCTTTTTGACAATGGCATCAAAGTCACAAATTTTCCTAGTTACTTCCAACAATACAATGTGATCAGTGGGATACCTTGGAAGTCTGTATAGGGCCCTTCAGCAGCCATCAATCTGAATGTAGGAGAAAGTTGGGAATTGAATGAACCATGCCCCATATTTCTTGATGAGTTCCTTAGCCAGGTCAGAAATCCTGACATGCTCTGCTTCCTGAAGCATTCTGGTGATATGCATCATTTTCCCTCCTATAGTTCGCACCTCCTAAGTGCAACTGAGGGAAAACTTCATAAATAATATCCTGTCCAAAAATTCCCTTTGTATCCAATCCTCTATAGAGATGGAATCTAGCCAGTGCATAGACCAAATAGGAGGTCATTGTGAAGGTCTTCGTTTACAACACATTGGACAATTGCTTGTGAATTACTTGGCTAATGACCCCTACCCAATGGTAGTTAATTTTCTCTTGCTCCATCCTCACAATCGCATGGCACATCCAATTCTCAAATGTACCAACAATCTTCAATCCAACCACCTTGCTAAGAAACGTGATGGCATCATAGTACTCCTTCTTGAATTTGGCTCGGAACAGCTACTTGGGAAACTTGGAATAGTGGGATTTGGGCTTCTCTAGCCAAGAATTGATAAGCTGTTGTGACTTCACAGTCTGACCATCGTAGAACTCCTGAGCTGCCTCAATGGTGAATCCCACAACATGAGACCTATCTAGCATATCAAAGGTTTGGGCAATGGAAACTAGGTTGAGATTTGCAATAATTCTCCCTTGAGGACCAATTATCCTCTGTGTATCACTGTCATAGTGCCTCACACACTCCAGGACTAGCTCATAACATTGCAACATAGAAGGGAAACCAACAACATGGGACAAGCCTGATTCCATCATCCTTCTAGTCACCAAAGGAGGATCTTTAGCTGCCATTCTTTCTAAAAACTCTTCGTAATCCCAAAGGCCAACATTTGTATCAGTGACTTCTAACTAGACATAAGTGATTTTACTCTTAGGGACCTTGCTCTTAATGTCCAGCTTTATCCTCTCTGCATTAGAAAATGAAGATCCAGCTACTGCCTTGCTCAATTCAGCCTGCACTCAACATGAAAACATAATAAAAACCATAGGGAAGCAAGGTTAATTCATCAATACATCATTAGAATTCCCCTCACATAGCCAAAGTGCCATTAAATCTCATATGAGATGACCACAACAAATTTTGGGTTTCAAGACCATCCGTGGAATCTAAGCCAAAGAGGAATTTTGGGAAATTCTGGACTGATTGGATTCCAACGGAATAACCATGAAACACCTACTTAATCATTAGATCTGATCATTTTTCATCAATAAACCACATGGGAGATCATAAGATAGCATGAACAAATCATAAAATGCATTGAAAATCACTAACACATCATGCTATTCCATATTCAAGAAAATTTTCCAGAGACAGATTCCGAAGAACGAGCCAAGGAGGAAATTTGGGAAATCAGGGAGACGACAGATTTCAGAGAAATTTGGACTCGACGAAAATCCGCAGTTAAGGCAAAATTCTGAACCAATGGAGATATCTGGGAATGAAGGCTTTGGGAAGAGTTAGTCATTTCTCCGAGAGGTCTTGGCGACTTTTGCAAAGTCACACCGAAGGATGTCATCAAAAAAGTTTTCAGCAAGACTGGGTGGTTTCGGTGTAACATCTCACCGAACGATGATATAGCAAACAAATCGATATGACCAAAGGATAGTCAGGGTAAGGTATTGGCGAATGCTTCAGGTCTCATCAACTTTTGAGGTCCCAGTAAATACTTTAGCCAGACTAAATTTTTTTGATATGAGGTCTCAGCGAAGCTGCGGTGTCTTACCGACTAGTGATAGGTTTTTGAATTTGGCCAGAGGTCTCACCGATCGCGAAGTATTTCGGTGATATGAAGTTCCATCGGCATAACCTCTTGCTAACAACATGTGGTCTCAGTGAAAGAAGATTTGAGCTCGCCAAGAAAGGAAGGGGTCGCCATAAGGTCCTGGCAACCGTCTGTAGTCACACCGAAAGCGTAGGTGTCAGCAAGATTTAAGATCTCGTTGAAAGGTCTCAGCGAAGCACGAATGTCTCAGTGAAGCAAATGAATATTGATATAACTAATGGATTCTACTATGACCTCTTGCTGACTAAGGCTTTTCTTGTCGAAGGCATATAAAAATGTATGTTGATGAGAGATTTTCCTATGGGGTGAGGTCTCAGTGAATCCTCCTTGTCTCGCCGACTTACATAAAAGACTTTATCGGTGTGAGAAACGATACCGTCATAGTGATCAAATATTAACTTAGAAAGATTTATCAGCGGAAAATAGGGTGATCAGTATGAATCTCTTTGACTTTGAAGGGTCACAGTGAAGAAAATTCAGATGGGACAGAGAGTCACAATTTCATCCAGACACCGAACCAATGCAGAAATTCGACAAGTTTAACTCAGGACCAGTCAGGGATGGACCTTTCATAGATTTTCTTTGCATTTCAGGCTCGTTTTAAGATGAAATAACATGGAATGATATTTCCCTAGGTTTGAAACCCCATTCATCTACCATTAGCGCACATGAAAGCTTAGAACTCAGTTATTTCAACTGCTAAGTTACTACTAGGGTTTACTAATTACTCTTAGGCAAGATTCATTAAAATGAAAATAGACAAGTGAGTTCAAAACTTACCCAACAGATGAAAAATAGCGCAATAATAAACAACCCTAGTATGAAACGACCAAATATGTAGGAATTCAAATTCCATAGGCTCTCATAACATCAACGTGCCATTCATAATTCTCAATCAAAGGCAGGGCAATAAAAACATACCATTGTGACACAGGGAGTCAATCTCAGAAATAGCAAATGCAAAGCCCAATGGCATCCACAAAGAACAGAGGGGAGAATGCACAAGGAATCGCCACTAATTGAACAGTTTAAACCCCAAAATTTCCAAATCCAACTGAAAGCTCAAAGAACAAACTCTAAGGATGCAATTCTCAACTCGGACAATGGAAAATAGTAAGCATGATGGCACAAAGATCTCAAAAATCAAGTTAAATACACCCTTCAGAGCGCACATGGAGCCATTAATGCAATCGATAGGACAATCAGAAAACCTGGGAAACCGATGACAGGGTAGAATATAGGAAAATCCAGCCCACGTGGAAATCTGCAAATATCGAAAATCCCCAAACAACAAGTGTCCAACCAGAATCCAAGCGATATCCGGGAAAATCCAACCAAGGCCGAAAATCCTGAATCCGAGCAAAAGCCTAAAATTTGTCCAGAACTTAGGATTTTCAATAAATAACCTAGGGAGTTACTTAGGAAATCAAAATAAACCTTTTAAGCACATGCCTAAATAAGACAAAACCTCAAAAGAAAGGGCCAAGAAACCAAAACCGAAGCGAAAGAGGGTCCCTGCTTTCAGCGGGGTGTGTGTACGAAAACCGCACAATAGGTTGTCTAGGAGAAATGGAATTACTCTAAATTTCTCTACATTGAGGTTTGTGTCTTGAAGGTTTGGGAATGTCATAATATTGTTTGTATCTACCTTCCCTTGGTGTTTTGTGTGTTCATATGGTTCGCAAGGCTAGTTAGTGAGCTATATGTCTATGGTAGTATGGATGGTTGTACAAGATGATAGTATTCTCATTATCAAGTGTTTGTGGGAGTGTTTCTAAATATTTTGATGGTTTTGGAATATTTTGGTATGTTGTGTGGATGTTGTATGATGTTGCTTCATGTTTTGTGGGAAGTTTTTGGACTCGGTGAAGAGTGAATTGATCACTTTGTAGCATTAATGTAGGTTTGGAAAAGTTGGTGTATTAGCGTTACTCGTGGATGTGCTTCATGGTTTGTGTAAATGTGGTGAAGCATTTCGGTATAAATTTTGGTCCTATTTAACCATTTGTGTGGTATAAATTCACTTCTTTCCATTTATGAAGTGTTTGGTGTCAACCTATTTGTTGGTTGTACATTTGAGTTGTATACATTTCATTGAGGCTGACCTAAACAAGATTTTTTGAGGTCATGGAGGATATACAAGAAATTTTAATTTTTGGAGATGTGTGTGGTGTATTGTATGATGTGAAGGGAGATACAAAAGTGATCAAGTGTGTTGATATGAGTGGAAGCTTAAATGCCTAAGGCTACCAAATGTAGTGTGTAGAAGGTGTCTACATTTCAATGTTCTTGAAGTTGCTAGAGCCAGTGAGTCAAAGGTTGAATATGGTGTTGTTGTGGTGGATCTTCCTATTGATCTAAGGTAGTGAACCTCCTTGTAACAATATTCTTCTATTCTTGTTACAATGTGTACTTTGGGTAGTGAGCCATTATTTTCTTCTGGGTAGTGAGACCTTATAGTAGTGAGCCTATTATATTTAGTGTTTTTATTCATATATATGTGAGTTAATGATCAACATGGTTTTTCCCTGATTTTGGGTTTTCCACATAAATCTATTGTTTTATTGTATATGGTTTTAATTGTATTGATCTTTCATATGTTTACTTTTTGTTGATGCTTAATAAGGGTTTGAAGGCTAATAAGGGTTTATTTAATGAGGCTTTGATTATTTGAATGTATAATTGATTCACCCACACTCTCCATTGTCTTGTGTGTCTAACAATTGGTATATGAGTTTTGTTTCCTTGGAAGAAGCTTACCCACTTGAGGTAGATCCGAATGGTGCACAAGAATGGAGTCAAGGTTCCTATGTTCAATGGAACAAACTATGCTTTTTGGAAAGGCAAGATGGAAGATTTTTTTATCTCATTAGGATTTAGTGTTTTGAATTTAGTTGAAAATGGATACACTATGGCTACTACTCCTCCAATAAGTGATGATGAGATCAAGGATTATGAGAATAATGGAAAAGAAAGTAATGCTATCTTGAGTGGGAATTCTGATTCAGAACTTGTGAAGGTGATAAGTCTCAAAACTGCTAATGAGATCTAGAAAAAGTTGGAGAGAATTTTATGAAGGAGATGATAAGCTCAAGAAAGAAACAATGTTGAATTTCAAAGAAAATTTTCAAACCCTTAGGATGTCAAAAGATGAAGATATTGTAGGCTGCATTGTTCAAGTGGATGAAATTGTCAATGTTATCAATGCTCTTGGTGGAAAATAGGAGGAAAGTGAAGTTGTGAAAAAGGTATTAAGAACTCTTCTTAAAGCTTATAGTGCTAAAGTTTCTTCTATTGAGGAAGCTCAAAATTTAGACCAATATTATAGAGATCATATTTTTGGTGCTTTAACTAATTTTGAATTAAGAGATTTTGACAAATATGCTCCACAGAAAGAAACTACTTTTAAAGTCAACAAAAAAGATGATGAATATGATCTAGATGAACTTGATGAGGTGGAAGCATATTTTTTAAGAAGATTGATAAAGGGAACTAGCAAATACAAATGTAATTTATCCTTTATATGTTTCAATTGTGGAAAGATATTATGATTCTAAATTTCCAATAAAATTTTCAAATGACAAATGTAAAGATCATAAACGTAAATCTATCAAGAAGATCTATTATGTTAAAGAAGATATTGGTGTGTCTGATAATGAGGAATCAAACTACCCAGATGATGGAAGTGATGAATTCTTTTTCATG
The DNA here is from genome assembly GCA_007258455.2 of Sequoia sempervirens. Classification (NCBI taxonomy): domain Eukaryota; kingdom Viridiplantae; phylum Streptophyta; class Pinopsida; order Cupressales; family Cupressaceae; genus Sequoia; species Sequoia sempervirens. The sequence continues at coordinate 181,587,330 of VDFB02373365.1, forward strand.
GATTTAAATGTTGAAACTAATTCTACTAATCCTAAAAGATGCATGAAGTAAATTTCTACTAAAATAGGTCACAATATTGAAGGAACTATGTTGACTAATTTTGATGCAAGAGAGGAGATAAAATATTGGATAATTGACAGGGAATGCTCAAATTATATGACAAGTAATAAGAGTAGGTTTTTTAAGCTTTAAAAGTATGATGGTGGTCTTGTTAAGTTTGGTGATGATACATCTACTAATATATATGGAAAAGGTTCAATTAATTTTGATGGAAAGCATAAAACAAATGATGTTCTTTATGTCAAGGGTCTCTAGCATAATATTCTTATTGTAGGAAAAATGTGTAGTAGAGGATATACTTTGGTGTTTCAAGATGATGGTTATGAAATAAAAAAAGGATGCTCTGAAACATTAGTCAAGTAGTAGGAACAAGGATAAAAGGAAATTCTTATTAGCTTAAGAGTGGTGGTGTTAAGGGATTTATGTCTCAAATCAAGGAAAGTTGTCTATGGTACAGAAGAATGGGTTATGTAAATTTTGATAGCCTACTAAAGATCAACTCTACTCATGCTATGAGAGATCTGCAAAGGATTATAAAGCCTATCAATGCAATTTTCAAGGAGTGTGAGTATGGAAAGAAAAAAGAGAAGAGGTTTAGAACTAAAGAATATTCTATTGTAGGACCTTTGGAGTTGGTGCATATAGACCCATGTGGACCTACTAGAATAGGAAGCTCTCAAGGTGATAGGTATTTTATGTTGTTGATATATGATTATTCTAGAATGACTTAGGTAACATTTCTCAAAAAAAAAATAGAAGCTTAAATAGATAAGTTTAAAGCATTTAAGTCTATGGTTGAGAATGAAATGAATTTGAAAATATTTTTTTTGAGGTCTGACAGAGGTGGTGAGTTCATCGCCAATGAGCTTAATAAGTTTTTGTGAAGATCATGGAATTAAAAGGAATTTATCAGCTCCTAGAACTCCTCAAAAGAATGGAGTTGTGGAAAGCAAGAAAAAGATAGTTCAAGAAGTGACAAGAATCATAATGAAGGAAGAAAATCTATCAAAAGTCTACTGAAAAGAAGTAATTCATATTATAGACATCTAAATTTGACCACTTCCACATGTTCAAAATCGTTTACTCTATTCATCTATCTCGTCAATATTAATTAAACAATTTATTTAATTAATATTTCATCTTATGCCTAAGATTCCTAAAGTATTTAATCAAATAATTAAATACTTTACCTTACCCTCTTTTCCTCTCTAAATTAAATAAACATGTCAATTTTATTTAATTTAGTCATGTGGCCTTTTAAAATCAATTTTAAATTCCTCTTTTTTCTCTTTCCTTATATCATTCTCCATAATCCTCTTCTAATCTGAAATAATTTAATTAATTAATGATTAGGATGTTCACACCCTTAATCAATGATTAATGTCACATCCTCCAACCTTTCCCACTTGCTTGTAATCCCCTATTAATTTTCTTAATCATGTATTTGCACAACCATAATCTAATCATCTTGCCACATTTAGCATACCCTTTTGGTCAACCTCTTACATACTCTATATTTGGCATTGACCCTCTTTCCTATGTGAATTTTTAATTCACATTTATTCATCCAAGATTCCTCTCTTCCCCATGTGAGTTTTTAATTCACATTTATTCTTTCAAAACTCCTTATCCCCATGCAAGTTCTAGAACATTTAACCTGTCACATCACTCATGTGTGCCAAGGTCTTCTAAACCCTTTGACCTCTCACATCACCCACATGTATCAAAATCCTACCCTTTTAGGAACATTGTCTTACCCACTAGATTCTCTTAATCATGTGAATTTTTAATTCACATTTATTTTCCCAACTACTTTCCTCTTCCCCGTGGATATTTTTGAGGAATTCTAAAATTCCTCAAGTGTCACTTTCATTCTCACTTAGGGACAAGAAGTTCCTTTTTGAGGAAATCTTCTCATCTCCAAATGTACTTTCAAGGTACATATCCTTCTTCCACATCACATGTCCTTCTTCCACCTTGCCTACACCTCACCACATCTTTAGCCACTTCACCTTCCACATGTCAAGATGTGAGGGCTTGTGAGTCCTCAGCTCACCATAGCCCTTCATCTTGGCCATGGTGGCTCAATCTTGACCATTGAATTCTCTAGAGAATTCAATTACCTCTATAAATACCCCATCTTCTAATGCATTTATGATACTTAGCCATTTACACCCTTATGCTACCAAATTGCCCACTCACTTGTAACCACTATCCTTCATTTTCCACTAGCATTAACATCATAGTTTAATTACATTTTTCCATTGTAGCTTCATCAAAAATCCCATTATCTTGCATCCATATTTTCCATCTTGCATCCACCCCTTCATTTCATAAGCATCCAACGAGCACACAAATCTACAATATCAAGGGGAAACCAAGGAGTAGCACAAAAAGGTATAATATTTATCTTATTGTTATCTTTTCTTTGTGTTTTCTTCTTTAGGATAATTGTTTGAAGTGATTCTTGTGTTTTCCTTCTTGCATTTTAGTTATTTTGCACACTTAGAATAGGATAAAACACTAGGATCACATTTTTGGCACTCCCGGTGGGACCCATAAATGGGTTCCATCTTTTCATGTTTTCTATTGTTTAAGTTCTTTGTAGGTTCAGGTCGTAGAGGGGAAAAATTTCCCAAAGAACTCCTATAGAAGGGCAACCTTGCCCAAAGAACTATAGTAGAAAGGTGAACTTGCCCACAGAATAGTGTTCTTTTTTTGTATTGTTTGCTCACTATTTGTTGCAGAAGGGCAATCTTTCCCAAGGAATTGGTTTTCTGTAACTTTGAATAGTTTGTTGTAGAAGTGCGACCTTTCCCAAGGATCTATTTTTTTGTAACTTTGTTTGCTCACTATTTGTTGCAAAGGGGCGGACTTTCCCACAACACTGTGTTTTATAAACTTTTCTACTAATTGTTTGCTATAGAGGGGCAGACTTTCCCACAACACTATCTTTTATAAACTTGTTCACTAATTGTTTGCTGCAGAGGGGTGGGAGACTTTTCCATAGCACTATATTTTATAAACTTGTCTGCTAACTATTTGCTACAAAGGGGTAGACTTTCCCACAACACTATGTTTTATAAACCTATCTGCTAACTGTTTGTTGTAGAGGGGCAGACTTTCCCATAGATTTTCTATAGAAGGGAAAAAATTTCCATAGATTTCCTATAGAGGGGAAAACTTTCCCAAAGAACATTTTGAGAGGTAAAACAACTATTTTAGCTTCATTTTTACTTTAGTTTTTTATCATTTTCAAGTTCTAACCCCCTAACATTGTCTGTTGCAAGGGTATTTGTGTTTTTTGCTAATTTTTATGAAGTTTATTTCATGATTGACGAAGAATAGAGGATAAAACAACTAACATTTGCTTGTAGGACAATCTATTTGCTTAGTTGTTTAAAGCTTTCCTTGTTGTTTTCATTAATCTAGGAACATAGTTTAACTAGAGGGAAGAAAAATTTGTTGTTTGTTGTGTCTATAAGTCTTTTTTTTGTTACCCAAGGAGGAATTAGTTGTTCACACTTTCCCCTTGCACTTTGTGTGAGCCTAGGGAGTAGCTGAAAATGATTAGTGTCTTCTTTTTAGTGGGACCTACTTGGGGATTTCATCACCCCAAGGGACAATCCCAACTATGCATATCGACGGGGTATAGAAAGGGGGGAGAGCCAAAGTTGTACCCAAATCTAGTCACATTGTGTCTAGTGGAGCATTGAAGCTAGGGTGATACCTAGCTAGACGTGAAGAGTTGGTCTGAGCCTTTCAGTATCTCGTTGGGGTTCCCGACTCACACTTGTGATGGGCTAGTGTTCACAGTTGTGCCTCACATACCAAGATTATATTGAGGACTCCCTAGAAGCCTTGTGCATGCTATATTAAGAAATTTTTTGGCCATACCCTTAACACTAATCATAGGATTGTGCTTGTTTGAAGTGTCTTCTTGTGGGAAACTAGTAAATTTTTTGATAAGTCAACCTTATTGCTTTTTGTTTGTTATATTTTAAGTCCTTTCCATAGTCATTTCCATCCAAGTCAAGTCCCATATTTCTTGTAGAGGGGTGGACTTTCCCATAGATTTCCTGCAGAGGGGTAGACTTGCCAACAGATTTCCTATAGAAGGGTGAACTTGCCCACAAATTTCCTGCAGAGGGGCAGACTTTCCCACATATTTCCTACAAAAGGGAAAACTTTCCCAAAAGTTTCCTACAGAGGGGAAGACTTGCTCATAGGTTTCCTATAGAGGGGTGAAATTTCCCCAAAAACAATCAATTTCACCCCATTACAATAACCGTTGTCCATGTTCTGAGTGTCATTCATTCATTCAGAGTTATCATTTGTCCACTCTAAACTTCCATTCATCCAATCTGAGCATTTGTTCCCTCTTTGAGACTGTCATTCACCCATAGCCATTCTTCTGTTCAGGATTAACGTTTACCTATTTTGGAAATCATTCTCCCATTCCACTAAACTTTTTTTGAAGTAGTTATCTGAGTTGACTTAGGTATCTCAGCTTGATCATCATCCTTCAAAACTAGCTTAGGATTGTCATGCATCCTAAGTCGGTCATCCTCATTAGCCCTATCAATCCACTTCCATCTCAAGTTGGATTTGGCACTATCATCATCCATCCATCCTTTCATCGATCAATCAACACCTTGTGTTACCTAGGATAGTTCCTAAACTTGGTTTAGAACCCCTATCATCATCCTAACTCATCTTACCATCTTACCCCATCAATTGTTTATCAATCCAATCCAATATCATCAATCATTTCATCAATCCAATACAACCCTATCTCATAAATCATCTTATCAATCAATTTAATCCAATCCAATCTAATCTCATCGATTGTTTATCAAAAAAATCACTTTTTTCTAATCAAATCAGATCCTTTATCAATCATCCAATCCAATCCTATCAAGTCACATCCTTGTCAGCTAATCCATCATCTAACCAAGTCAATCCTCCAATCATCATCTTGATCATCATCACATCCTAGTCCACTCTACCATCTTGCATGGTTGTTCAGACCCGCTCACAAGTAAAGAAGATGGTCGAGCAAAAAAACCCTAGATCCCAACCTAACGTGCCACAGGAAAATACTCTTGTCAACGGGGGGTCATCACAATCTAACACTGAAGATCATAACAACTCATTGCATGGTGAAGAGAGTATGGTCAACCAGCCCGAACTCACACTCGAGGAACATTTTATTAACCCCACCAATGCTCGAATGAAAAATCACCTGCTCAAACAACATGGGGAAGAGATCTTAGCCCACCTAATTAAAAAAGGTGTCAAGCCCCCATCAAGCATAAACCTATCCAAATATGGAAATTCCACACCCACCATACCCCAAGGTTCACAAAATGCACCAGGTGATTCCTACATCCCCAATGTTCCTCCAGTGGGGGGTTGGTATCAACCTAAATTCGAAAATGTCATCCTTTACCAAGTCAACAATCCTCTATGCACCCCAATATCAGTCATGGGGGATTCCCAAGTATCTGATCCTAATGACCCTTTCACCTATGGAATGTCGCAAAATGTTTTGCAGTGTCTACCATTAATGCTGACTACACCACCCCTTTCGAATCAACCTCCAGTAAATGTTGGGGGAAACCCTTTCATTGCCTTGCCTCCACCTCTTAGGGCCACAAATCTACCACTGCCTCCATTCACATCCCAATAGCCTCCCCAATTTAACATATCATCTCAATTACCTCTACAAGGTAGATCCCAACCAAATATTCCCATTGTCACCCAACAACCTCCTTTGCAGAACACCTCCATGTCATCTTAGCCACCTCATCAGCAATAACCCTCGCATAATCCTTTGATTTCATCACAACAACCACCACACCAATCACAAGGAAATCCATCTTGACCTCCTGTCCCAACCATATCCCCGTTGCTCACATATGTTTTATGTCCACAAGCTCAACCACAACACAACATCCCATCTCGGCCCACACAACAGCCAACATCACATCAACAACCTCCCCAACACTATTTATATCATAACCAACAATAGTTCCAGCAACAACCACCCTATGTGGCCTACCAAAAATCATAGTAGTACCCCCAGTACCAACATACCAATCCACAACACTCCATTCATGCTCCTCAACATTATGATGCATATCCTTATTAGACCAATCTGTACTCTACCTCGCAACAACAGTCCCTATACCAACAAACACCCTTGAGATAGTAGCAAGGGACATCATCATCTCACTATCAAAATCCATATATCAACCTTCAAATAGTATCTCAATAGGATCCTTCGTCATCCTACCACCCATATCCATCCAACCCATCTGCCTTGACTCCTACACCACCGATTAATGTGGATCTGTGGGAAATCAAAGCTTCTTTGAAATATCTCCAAGTCAGGATTAGTAAGAAATCCTTAAAATTTGAAGATATATGTCCCTATCCATTTGACCCCTCCATCTCATTGATTCCCTTCCCGAAACACTTCAAGATACCAAAATTTGAAAGATACAAGGGAAACAAGGATCCTAAAGCCCACCTGCAAGAGTTTTACTCCCAATTTCAGGAGGTTATCCACAATGACAACTACCTCTTATGTCTATTCCAACAGAGCCTGACAGGGAATGCCCTAGAGTGGTTCATGGGTCTAGAGCAGGGGTCCATCAAATCCTTCATGGATCTTTCAGAGAAATTTGTTTCCTACTTATTCTTTAATCTGGAGGACACCAATACCTTGGATCTCCTCAAGGAGAAGCAGCGTGAAGGTGAAACCTTTGCTAGCTACCTCCAAAGGTGGCATGTGTTGGGAAGCCGAATGAAAACCACTCTCAAAGAGAAGGACATGGTCACTCTCTTTGTTGAGAACTCACATCCCAACATGGCCCATAACTTTAGGCTGCATTGTGTCACCACCTTTGCTAAGATAGTGAAGAAAGGACCCATCCTTGAATAGGATCTTATTACTAAAGGGTATATCAAGATACACAATCATGACAAAGAGTGATCATCTAGAGATAAGTCATGCTACTGGAACAAGAACAAGAATGCTGAAAATGATGGTGTCACTGACACTAAACATGTTCAAGTAGCTAGTACCTCTCAGAGGAAACAACCTGCCTCTAACCAACCATCTACACAAAACATCATATCATTTTCGTCCCCCTCAACAATCAAACTAGAACAGTCAAGGGAGCAACAAACGCTAGTTCACTCAACTAGGTGAGTCTTTAAGTACCATCTTCAACAGACTCCTATAGGAAAATTATCCAATCGTCTACCTTGTGACCAAGCCCTTCGATGAGTCCAAACCAAAACACAAATGGTATAAAGACAATGAATATTGTGACTTTCACAAAATCAAAGGGCACTCCACCAATAAGTGTCAAGGTCTCAAAACGTACATCCAAGATCTTATTGATCAAGGAGATATCCAAGTTGATGCCAATCAAGCCTCTTCATCCAATGCTCAATTACAAATTTACCAAAACACCTTCCCTAGCCATAATCAAGGCACAAACATGTCTAATAACAATCCCCAAAACAATAGTACAAATAACATAAGTTATAAGAATGTTCCCCTCAATTAAGATGACATTGTCCATTACATTGAGTAGGTGGAACCCCGCATATCCATGATACATGCCAAAGCTAAAGATCCCCAATGTGTTGTTGCTACCCGAAGAACCCACATTACTATCCCTGCAACATCTACATTCACCCAACAAAATCCTATGAATTCTCAGTATAACATCCTTGATCACTTAGGAAAGACTCCTACTTGGATCTCAATTTTGGATCTACTTAAATCTTCTCCCATGCACCAAGAGATCCTAAAGTGAGCTTTACAAGAAACCCAAGTGCCTAATGACATTGATCCCACATAATTCCAAGCTTTAGTGGGACATTTGGCTCTATCCTACCAATTACACTTAAGCCAAAATGACATGCCTAACATTGATTCCAACCATAAATGTCCCCTACACATCGAAGTCCTGGTGACCCATCATAAAGTAACAAGGGTTCTGGTAGATAATGGCTCTTCCCTTAATCTATGCACTATAAATTTCATAAAGCATTTAGGTTACACTCAAGCAGACCTAAGTAATCAAATCATTATAGTTAAGGCTTACGATAATGCAGAAAGAGATTCTGAAGGAATTGTCAGTCTTCCCATCCAAGTTGGACCCATGATTTAGTACACTACATTTCATGTCCTTGATCTAGACTTACCGTACAACCTCCTCCTTGGCCGCCCATGGCTCCACACCATTTAAGCCATCCCCTCCACATATCATTAATGCCTAAATTTCCCAATTAATGGACAGGAGGTCACCATTTACGCTAACCCACAACCATTTGAGTATCATCATGCCTTAGAAGCTTGATTTCCCCATTTTCATTATTGTCTTAGAGTCAAAATGGGGGCACCTCAGTCATCATTCTCTAATCCATCATCTGCCACATTAGCCACTCCATCTTCCACCACTGATTCCACCATCACCAACATCCAAATCATCGACAAGGGTTGTGGTGAATATGAAATGCATACAACTCTGAATGTGGAAACCATGCCACTGTCACCACACACATATAGTCAACCTTCACAGTCAATACCAAAGGAAGAAGACAAGACCATTACCTTTAGTGCCAAAAGATCCCCACTAGCACTTTCTAGTCCCTTGGTTTAAGGATAGATACGCCAAAAGATGATATCAGTCAATGGATATATTGTGAAGATCCCCAACTAGATCCTCCCCTTAAGGAATATTTTCAGGAAGCATACCCCTGGTCTGCTAAGTTCACAGAGAAGCATAACTATCAAGGTGGGGGTCTATGTACTGAAGCTTCTGCAAAATTTAGGCCTAGGATATGACAAAAAGTAGAAAGGCCCTGCAACATCATCCAATGCTTCTAACAGTGTTAGTGTGAAAAATGGTCCCTTAGAAGACATACCTGAGGAAGATTCCATCATAGATGCATACGATGATGTGGATCACATGGACCTTTCATCCATGTTTGATTGCCTATCTGTCTCTACCATTATCCTTTCCCTATGCCATCTTGAACTTATTGATTGGGACCTACATGGTAGTGCACCTATCAATGTCTCCCTAGACGCATATGTCAACCTTATGGGAATGGGGTAAGATGAACACTTTAGTCACAAAAGTAAACACAAGAAAAACAAAAAATGGCCATCTAGTGAAAACCTCCCCAAGGCACTTCTTGACCTAGAAATTTTTTTTAAAAGGATGTATCTGATAGTGAAAACCTCAATGAGGTGCTGGAGGATGGAGACATTCATCTTCCCCTTGTGGGAACTCAATTGTCTACACAATCATCCATCCTGATCAAAGAAACTAAAGAAGTCAATCTGGGTACTATAGAAACCCAGAAGATCACCTACGTAGCCAAATCATTATCAGAACAAGAATATCCCAATATTGTCCAGCTGCTCAAAGATAGAATCATCAATTTTTCTTGGCCATACTCAAATATGCTAGGTTTGGACCCTGCTTTAGTAGTTCACCATCTATATGTTCACCTAGATGTGAAACCTGTCAAGTAGAAACTCAAAAAAATGCATCCACGGGTAGCACTGTTAGTCAAGAAATAATTTGAGAAATTACTGGATGTTGGCTTTATCAGACCCATTGACTATTCTGACTGGATCTCCAATATAGTGCATGTCACTAAACCTAATGGAGACATTAGGATTTGCACAGACTTTCAGAACCTCAACAAAGCCTGTTTGAAGGATGAATTCTCATTGCCCAATATCGACATGTTGGTCGATCTCACTTTAGGACACGAGATGTCCCTCATGGATGACTTCTCTAGCTACAATTAGATTCAAATTACACCCAAGGACCAACACAAGACTACTTTTACAATGCCTTGGGGTACCTTTTGCTACAATGTTATGCCCTTTGGTCTTTAGATCGCGAGGGAAACATATCAATGAGCAATGACTGTTATCTTCCATGGCCTCATCCACATTATCAAGGAAGATTGTGTTGATGACTTATTGGGAAAGTCTAGAACTAGAGCAGAGCACCCTACCATTTTGGAAAAGATCTTTGAGTGGTTGGAACAGTACAAGCTAAGACTGAATCCAAAAAAGTGTGTGTTTGACATCACATCATGAAAATTGTTGGGCTTCATAGTCTCCCGAAGGGGCATTGAGGTTGATCTCACCAAAGTAAAAGCTATCATGGATATTTCTCCACCTCGAAACCTAAAATAGTTAAGAAGCCTTCAGGGAAAGCTACAATCTATCCATCGGTTTATAGCCCAACTTGCAAATAAGTGTTAGTCCTTCACCCACCTTTTGAAGAAAGACACCACCTTCAAATGGAATCAATAGTGTTAGCTAGGTTTTGATAAGATCAAAGAGTACTTGGCCCACCTGCCAATCCTGATGCCACCTATTCTAGGAAAACCCCTCCTACTATACATCTCTGCCACTTCAGTCATATTGGGGGCATTATTGACACAACATGATGAGTACACAAAAGAATGAGCAATCTATTACATTAGTTGTACGTTGGTCAGTTATGAGTTGTATTATTTACCAATGGAGAAAGCGTGCCTCACTGTGGTCTTTAGTACATAGAAATTTAGACATTATATGCTCAACCATCCTATCAAACTAATAGCGAAAATTGATCCACTAAAATATTTTTTGTTCAAAACCACCTTAACTAGTCACATGGCTAAGTGGGTCATGCTCCTAAGTGAATTTGTCATAGAATATGTGGATCAAAAAGCCATAAAAGGACTAGTTATAACTAATCAGTTGGCTGATGCACCCCTAGTAGATGCTTACCCTTTGGTCACCGAACTTCTAGATGAAGAAGTCTTTATACTACTAGAAGCACCCACCTAGATATTGTACTTTGATGGATCCTACACTCATAATGGATTGGGGGTAGGAATTTTGTTTGTTACCCCTTAAGGAAATTACATCCCAAAGTCATTCAGGTTGGCATTCCAATGCACCAACAACATAGCTGAGTATGAAGCCCTCTACATAGGCCTTAGAATAACAAAAAAGTGGTACACAACTCACCTAAGAGTCTTTGACGATTCCTTGTTGGTCATTAAGCAAGTTAATGATGAGTTCCTAACAAAGGATGACAAGTTGCTACCCTACAAACGCATGGTGGATGACTTCAAGAAGTATTTCACTTCCATACAATTTGATCAGATTCCTAGGTTACAAAACAAAGTTGTTGATGCCATGACTACTATTGGCTCCTTGATTGACATTCCCAAGGATCAAACAAAATGTGAGTTCCTCATTGAACAATTCTTAATCCTAGCATATGACATCCCTGAGACCGAAATGGTGTGTGACATTGTGGATCCCACTTCCCCTTGGTACCAAGACATCTATGCTTACCTGCATGATAACATTCTACCCCCGGACCTTACACGAAACCAAAACAAATATTGTATCAAATGTTCATCCTTATACATCATCGTTGGTGATATTCTTTATCATCACGGATATCATGGAACCCTCCTCAGGTGTCTAGACAAGACCAAAACCCATATTGCACTAATGGAAGTACACAGTGGTGTTTGTGGGGCCCATTCAAATGGAATGGCCTTGGATAAAATAATTCTTCAAGATGGATATTATTGGCCTATGCTAGAACATGACACTTGTGAGTTTGTGAAGAAATGTCTCCCATGTCAGTAACATGTAGATCTGATTCACACTTCGGCATAGGACCTTCACCCCCTGCTTGCACCATGTCCCCTCTCTCAGTGAGGTTTCAACTTGATCGGCAAGATATACTCACCATCCTTTGATGACCACACCTTCATTATTACTATTGTTGAGTACTTCACCAAGTGGGTGGAAGCAATGCCACTCTCACAAATCATTAGTAGTTAGATTTCAAAATTCATCCTCTACCATATTCTATGTAGATATGGTATCCCATCCACCATTCTCTCAGATAATGGAAATCCTTTCAAAAAATAGGCCATGAAACACCTTTTTGAAACCTTTTATATTCAACATCATTGGTCAATGCCTTATTACCCTAAGGTAATGGTCAAGTAGAAGCTACCAACAAGACTCTGATTTGAATCCTCAAAAAGGTCATCAATAACACTGGTTGAGATTGGCACCTCCATATTCATCCCGCCCTTTGGGCGTATCACACTTCCATCCATACGTATACCGGTGCCACCACATATTCCCTTATGTATGGTGTTGAAGCCATCTTTCCAATTGAATTCAAGATCCCATCACTGAGAATTTCTCTGAAGACACCCATGTTGCAAGGCTTGCCTAGCTGGAATTACTTGATGAAAGATGGATCAAATCCTATGATCACCTTTAGGCTTATCAAAACCATCTCAAACACACCTACAACAAGAAGGTTCATCCTCATCAATTCAATGTTGGTGACCTTGTCCTTAAAGAGAACCAACACAAGCAACATGACCAAGATAAGAAAGGCAAGTTTGAAGCAAACTGGTTGGGTCCCTATATCATTACCACAAATTATGGATTTGGGGCATACAAATTCACCACCCTTAAAGGAAAGCCCCTAGAAGATCCTATCAACATCATGCATCTAAAAAGGTTTTATACCTAAGTCCACTTGGTGGCCCTATCTACACAAAATTCCAAAAAAAAACAAAAAAGTAAAAAATACAAAAAAAATACAAAAAAAATAAAAAAATAGAAAAAATAGTGAAGAGAAATAATTCATCCTCTAGTGAAAGTCACCCCTAGTGGTGCCTTGGATAAGTACATTTGGTGAAAACCTAATCACAGGCACCATTTGTAACAGGCTTAATCCTTATCTACCTTGTGTCCTAGTTACTTTATGACTTTATCCATCCTATCCTAACATCCTCTCCCATCCCATCCTTGGTTGCTTGGTATATATTTTGGTCGAGCATTGGGTGATCCACATTGGCTATCAGTCATCCTAAGCTTTTATCCTCATCTAAGCTTGTATCATTCATCTGGTTGTCTTGGCGGTCCGTCATCATCTAGAGTCCTTTATCATGTTAGTCTCCACTTAGATCTCCACCTGGTCATGTCAGTCTTTTTGGTCTTTGTCCGAACTACATCACCCCTACGCTTTCATGTAGGAAAGGTCAATCTTTTGATCCACCCCTTTCCTTTTCTTTTTCTTTTCTTTTTCATCATCCATCGAGGTCTTCATCATCCTCTTTTCACTTTTATCCATAGTATTTTCTTGAACTATGAGGTCTTTGCACTTTCACATAGGAAAGGCTAATATTTGATTAGCCCCTGAGCCCCTAGGTCATTAGGGTGTGTCGGTCTTGTTTCTTGTGTCTTGTGTCATGTTGGAAAGAGTTCCCTTGTCTAGCTGGTTCTTCACAAATGGGATCATCTAGTGTCAGAATATCTAGTTAATGAGAAATATTTGGCATCATTTGTGTCATCTTAGTTTAGTATCCATCATCGGTCTCAACATGATGCATCCTTCCTAACAAACCTCATCAACCCCATCCACCCTTGTGATCCTATGGCTGAGGATGTTTGAATTTGATTTTGATATTTTAATGCTTTTGGATTTTGTTTATTGTTTGAGCTCCCTATTACAAGTAGTCAAGGTTGCCATAATCTGACATATTATGGTGTGCTTTGATTGGTTAACATAGGGGCATCTCTTGATTGTTTATTGTTTCCGTCTACTGGGTTGTTCTCATCTAGTACCCACTAGGATCTCCAAGATCCTGTGTTATGTCAAAGACATCCCTTTGTGCTTGTGGTCATTCCAATACCTAGCCTGACCAAGTTCTTCATGACTTTGGGGTGTTGGGATAACCTTGTTTGTTGTGTTTTTTTATGCATCATATGCTAAATTTCCTTGGTTTCATATACCCTAGCACCTGGTGTCTTATGCTATAGAAAAAATCTATGCTCCGAAGATGACTAACTAAAATTAGGATTTCATCTCATAATTATTCTTGTTAAATCCATTTCTAACCATTAACCTATGATTTTGGTTGTGCAAATATTCCCTTTCTCTCATTCTTCTCAGGATATCTATAGTTTTTGATAGGTGCAATTTCCCATCATACACCCATCACACACCCATATTCCCACATGAGTCCTTACTGATACTTATGTTCATGTTGCATTATAGGTTCATTGCATTTGCATTAGCATATTATATTAAGTTGTTCAGATTAATCATGATTGGTTCATTTTTATATCCATACATTATTAACATGTTACATACATCGCTCCCTACATCACAACTTGTTAGGTCCGTAAAACATGCATCACATAAGTCCATATTAATTATACATAAAATCATGCATATTCATTATACATAAAATAATAAATCATGCGTCATGTTAGGACCATATCCATCATAGATAAAAATTATAAAAAATGCATCACATCCTGCATTACACACATTAGTAGCATCCATATAAATATAAACATATATCATCATCATAATATCACACACATACACATGCATAAATAGAATTGTCCATCATAAACATAACATAGTATCAATAAGGTCTATCACATATCATATAAATATCAAAACCAAACATCCATAACATGGTCCATAATAATTTCCATCAAATACATGTCCATCATATACATCAAATCACAAAATAAAGTACAAGTACAAGGATTTGCATCACTACTATAAACTATCCATCCACCTTGCACCTATCAAAATCTGGTATCTTGTCACCTACCAAAAGAGCTGCCCACATTTGACCTCTATGGAGAATTAGGCACTGGTCCTTTGTAAGGAAGTGTCCCCTGTGACTCATTGTATCCTCGAGTCTGTGTCCCTAGTATTTGGGATGGCATGGGAATCTGAGGAGTTTGCTGCACATAATGAAACGTGTGTTGTGCCAGATTTGGAACTGCACGCTGATAGGAAATCATCCAATAGTTTGTCTCCCTCATGTACTTGGCACTCTCCGCAGCCTGATATCTGGTGGCATTCCACTCATGTTTGTACCTATCTCAGTCTCTAGTAATGAGTCCTCTCTCCTGTGTCCATGCATCCTGAGCCAACCTGAGTTGATCTCTCTCTGATATCAGTTGTGCCACCTGCTCTATGGTCCTATCCCTCTCATCCTACATCTGCACCTACATAGCCTATATCTAAGACTATAATCTCTACACCTCCCACTCTATCTCCATCCCCTCACCCTGGGTTGCCTATGCTCAACCCTGTGCCACCTCTCTCTCTACAATCTCCGCCTAAGCCACTACTGCATCCCTCTTCCCCTATAAGGTCTTCACCTACTTTGTGGCCCTATCTCTCTCCTCCTGCACCACCTGTAATTGGGTCTACACTCTGTCCCTCTCACCCTGGAGGCCTTGCACATTTACATACGTTGTATCCCTCTCTCATTGAACAATATCTAATCAAGCCTCTACTACCTCCACCCTTGCCCTAGAATCCCCTAGATTTGTCTCTATGTAGAAGACACCTTTTCTTAGAGCTCGATCCTCTCCCCCAACAGTCCTATCATTTGTACCCTCAATGCCTCCATATCCCTCTCAATCTACTACTAACACTCCACTGAGACCTGCTTTGTTGCCCCTCTAGACTTTGGCTATCCCCTTGCCTGTGCTATGGTCATCGCTGCCTATAGCCTGTCCCAATCCCAAGTCACCCTAGACAATTCACCCTATACTCCCTCCATCTCTGCTCACAGATCATCTCTCTCCCTCTTCACATCACATGCCTCTGTGGTCAGATGCTCCATGATGAAACCGTAATCCCTCTGTCCTGCTACCTGCACTCTACATACCTCATCCTTTACAATCCTCTTCCTATGCTCTACAATCCGTAACCTTGCCTAGGCCACCCTCAACAAAAAAATAGGATCCTTATCTAGTGCATTTGGTACTACTACCAACGGCTCCACCACATGAATTTCAACATCCATTGCATCCATCCCTACCTCATCATGACACTACTCAACTTTTCTAGCCACCTAAATCCTCCTTGACTATCCCCTCCTCCCCACCCTCATTTGTTATCCTAAAAATCTCACCTTCCCCTCAAGCTCCTCTCTCTTCTCACTTGTCCCTATCTCCAACATGCGAGGCACCTCCTAAGCTCTTATATTTGTTTGGCCCCCCTCTGCCATCTACTCCTCGTCACCTTCCCTAGCTATCCTCCAGCCTCAGTCTCACCCTGTGCTGCATCCTTCTGTCTTGTAGCCCTCGTATCCTCTTTCTCAACCATGCTCCTCACCAACACTCTCCTTTGTCGTACTCCACCCCCTATGCCTGTCTACTGACCTATAGCTCTCACCTCCCCCTTTGACACATCCAACATCTCAACCTATGACTCCCCCCATCCCTCGGTTGTGCCACATCCATTTCTGGTCCTCTCCCATTACCCAAAAATCCTACATCCATCCCCTCCTCTGCCTCCATCCTCACTCTTTTCCCCCTTTGGCATCTCCTCCTCCTCCTCATCTTCTCCTGTAGTCCTACAACCTCTGCATCCTCCTACTACCCCCTGACCCTAGCTGCCTACTATCCTAGCTGTTGTTGTCCCCTCCTCTTTCTACTCTCTCTAGCCAATCATCTCTCATATTCTAATCCAAACCCTAAGGCCCCCATAATAGGTTGCGCCAATGTAATCCTATCATAGCAGTGGTTACAAAACCACTTGGAATATTGCGATGTCACCCTTGCATCTTCCACCCCAACGGACCACCCTGGGTAGGGCACTAGCTCCACTAACTCCCAACCTACTTTGACAACTCTCGGTGAAATATGGGGTCCCCATGGCCACTCATGATTGATTCGGCGAAACATGTCAGGACTTGGTGGGATATCCTAGGTAAGCCCAAACTGTCTCTCCACTCTATCTGGATGGTGCCACTCTAGCATGTGAGGATCCCTCCCAATCAAATAACAACTACTCATGAAGTAGTCTCAATGTCTCATCTCATCCTCCCTCCATCCCACGAATCGCTAAAACATGTATGGATTCCATACTATATCCTCCTCCCTCAAGTCATCAAATACTCTCCTCCACTCCTCCATATCCCCCTACATCTCATAATGCAAAACCCAACCCTACTCTTGCTTGTACCACTAGGCTACAAACATCGCCTCCTCCACCCATCCTCCCTGGACTACTAATGGCCTGACAATACTAATATGCTGCTAGGCCCATACCTATAATAAAGTCACATGTATCACACTCACTACCTCTCGGTAAAAAATGACATACATATCTCTATACAAATGCGCTAATACACATGTGCCCCATGAAAACTATCCCTCTTGTCCCTTGACAATATGTCGAATCACCTCCATCAACCGTAAACTGCAGAAGCGCCTACTCTGGTCTAGCAGCAATATCTTGCTTATTAGTCCACACAAAAAAAGTGGTAGTGTTGGCACCCCAAGTGACAAACATCGATCCACATCTAACTACCTTCTCTGCACGGGCAAATTGTCTTGTCCAAATAACACAAATATGGTGTGATCTAGCTCTGCTCATGTCGATACCACCTCACTCACTAGCCACCTTGATATGGGGAAACTCAAGATACGCCACACATCCTCTAATGTAACTGTCATCTCCCCTGTCCGAAGATGGAATGTTAATGTCGTCAAACTCCATTTCTCTATGAGTGTTGTTAGCATAGCTCAATGAATGCAATAATCTTGCCTGCTCCAAGGCATAATGGTCTGCTCCAGTCATGGTTACCATGGTCACCACTAGTACCTCTAAATGTCTCTCATGGGTCCACATTGAGTTGAAACTTTGCATCCACACCACTCCACATGTCAATCCATTTACCTATTTTCTCCGCTGACCTCGGGAAACCATCTTGCTAATTTTACTCCTTTTCTCACCCATCAATTTTTTCCTCCCCTTTGGGTCCCCCTTGTTTTCTTTGGGCGGACCCACCCCACTCTCAAGGTAGATCTGCCCCTCAGTGAGGTAGACATACCCCAATTTGGGATGGACACACCCCTCCCTAGGGTGGACCCACTCCTAGGCAGGGCTGCCATGCCTTGCTCCTAGGTGGACCTGCCCCTAGGTGGGGTAGATACGCCCCTCAATGGGGTAGACATGCCCTGCTTTGGGGCAGACCTACCCCTCGATAGGGAAGACATGCCTCGCTTTGGGGTGGACGTGCCCCTAGGTGGGGTGAACCCGCCTTGTAGAGGGGCGAACCTGCCCTGCCATGAGGTGGACTTGCCCTATTCTGACGCTCTAACCTTCCCATTTTTTTAACCCATTTTTTGTAATAAAATATTTTTTTTATCTCCTACCCATTTTTATACCCTATCCCAACTACAAAACCCACCTTTTCAAATTTGCATAAAACTTTGAAATATATTAAAATTGCTTAAAATACCAGAAAGGGTTTTATTTCTAACCTAGCGTGGGACTGTGCACTCACAATAGAATCTCTGCACCTCGTCCCCCTGGTGGATAATGTTTTCAACATAGACCTTTGACATCGTGGCTCCTCATCCTCTTCCTCTCCTCTCCTACTCTCTCTTCTTCTCAATTGCTACAGTACAAATGAGATGAGGTAATTTATAAAATTACCTTATATAACATTTCCCTCCCTTTTCACTAAAGGGTATTTTTACCTTTTATTTAACTTTTTCTTCCTCCAACTAGCTCCCTAACTTCCTAGGGCCACCATTTGCACATCGTACTTCTGTTTGACTTCATTCAAAATTTAAACTTGCTTGATTTTTTGAGTTCTATCCAACCATTCCCTCCATTTTCTCATATCGAGAAGTTGTTTGGGGCCCCTTTTTCCTCCCCACTCACCCTCTCAAGGGGGCATACCTTATCGTTTTCTCCATTTCCTATGTTATTTTCATTCCCTCACAAAATTGGGGCATCTCCATTCATTTCCCCTCCATTTGGGCAGCTCACGTATCTCTCCCCATGCTGGGGCATCTTCTTTGGGTCACTTCCTCTATAGAGTCATCTTCATTTTATTTTCTTTGAAACACTTTTCTTCTAACAATATTTCAAAGAGGGGAAAAATGTAGACATCTAAATTTGACCACTTCCACATGGTCAAAATCATTTACTCTATTCATCTATCTCAACAATATTAATTAAACAATTTAATTAATATTTGATCTTCTGCCTAAGATTCCTAAAGTATTTAATCGAATAGTTAAATACTTTACCTTACCCTCTTTTCCTCTCTAAATTAAATAAATTTGTCAATTTTATTTAATTTAGTCATTTGGCCTTTTAAAATCAATTTGAAATTCCTCCTTTTTATCTCTCCTTGTCACATCCTCCATAATCCTCTTCTAATCCGAATTAATTTAATTAATTCACAATTAGGATGTGTACACCCTTAATCAGGGATTAGTGTCACATCCTCCAAATTTTCCCACTTGCTTCTAATCCCCTATTAATTTTCTTAATCATGTATTTGCACAACCATAATCTAATCATCCTGCCACATTTAGCATACCCTTTTGGTCAACCTCTTACATACTCCATATTTGGCATTGACCCTCTTTCCCATGTGAATTTTTAATTCACATTTATTCATCCAAGATTCCTCTCTTCCCCATGTGAATTTTTAATTCACATTTTTTCTTTCAAAACTCCTTATTCCCATGCAAGTTCTAGAACATTTGACTTGTCACATCACTCACATGTTCCAAGGTCTTCTAGAACCTTTGACCTCTCACATCACCCACATGTGTCAAAATCCTACCCTCTTAGGAACATTGTCTTACCCACTAAATTCTTCCAATCATGTGAATTTTTAATTCAGATTGATTTTCCCAACTTCTTTCCTCTTCCCCATGGAGATTTTTGAGGATTTCTAAAATTTCTCAAATGTCACTTTCATTCTCACTTGGGGACAAGAAGTTCTTTTTTGAGGAAATCTTCTCATCTCCCAATGTACTTTCAAGGTACATGTCATTCTTCCACATCACATGCCCTTCTTCCACCTCACCTACACCTCACCACATCTTTAGCCACTCCACCTTACACATGTCAAGATGTGAGGGTTTGTGTGTCCTCAACTCACCATAGCCCTTCATCTTGGCCATGGTGGCTCAATCTTGACCATTTAATTCTCTAGAGAATTCAATTACCTCTATAAATACCCCCTCTTCTAATGCATTTAGGATACTTAGCCATTTGCACCCTTATGCTACCAAATTTTCCACTCACTTGCAAGGACTATCCTTCATTTTCCACTAGCATTAGCATCATAGTTTAATTGCATTTTTCCATTGTAGGTTCATCAAAAAACCCATTATCTTGCATCCATATTTTCCATCTTGCATCCACCCCTTCATTTCATAGCCATCCAAGGAGCACACAAATCTACAATATCAAGGGCCAACCAAGGAGTAGCACAAAAAGGTATAATATTTATCTTATTGTTATCTTTTCTTTGTGCTTTCTTCCTTAGGCTAGTCATTTGAAGTGATTCTTGTGTTTTCCTTCTTGCATTTTAGTTATTTTGCATAGTTAGAATAGGGTAAAACACTAGGCTCACACATACTATAGTGTACTTTATTAATAGAGGAAAAGAAAGAGTAAATAGTTCAAAGACCCCCTATGAACTATGGTTTGGAAAACCTCCTACTATGAAATATTTTAGTGTTTGGAAGCAAATGTTACATCAAGAGAGATGAAGAAAATATAGAAAATTTTGATGCAAGATCTGGTGAAGGAATCTTGCTTGGATACTCTACAAAAATCAAGGCATATAGATGCTATAACAAAAGGCTAAAGAAGATAGTTGAAAGTGAAAGTGTCAAATTAGATGAAGAATCACACCAAAGCTTAGTGTTGATAGAAGGATATGAATCTGATGAACCCCCTTGTAGAGGAGAAGAAGAAGAAGAGAAAGAAAAAGAGATGATAGTTAAAGAGGAATAATTTCTAGAAAGAAATTTTATGACTCCTAAGTATGTGTAGAAGAATCACTCTAAAGATCAAATCATTGGAGATAAGAGAAAAGGTGTATTAAAAAGAAGAAGAGTTGCTATATGGAAGAACATGTAAAATTTTGTCTACTTTGTGAAGTAGAACCTAAAATTGTAACTAAAGTGTGCAAGGATGAGAGTTCAATCAAAGCTATGAAAGAAGAGTTGAAGCAGATTGAGAAGAATTAGACATGGGAACTAGTCCTAAGACCAACAAACAAGAATATGATAGGAACTAAATAGGCATTCAGAAACAAGTTAAATGAGAATGGAGAAGTTATCAAAAACAAGGATAGTGTTGTATGTAAGGGCTACTCACAAGTGGAAGGAATAGATTTTGAAGATACTTTTGCTCCAGTAGCAAGAATGGAAGCCATTAGGATGTTTTTGTCTTTTCAGCACACAAATATTTCAAGGTGTATCAGATGGATGTCAAGTTTAAATTTTAAAATGGTGAGCTAGAAAAAGAGGTTTACATTGAACAACCAAAAGGTTTTCAGCTATCAAAAGATTATAATATGGTATTTAGATTAATAAAATCTTTATATGGACTCAAACAAGCTCCTAGAGCTTGGTATGCAAGATTGGATAAGTACTTATTGCGACAGGGATCAAAAAATGGTATTGTAGATAGTAATCATTACTTCAATGTTGAGAAAGAAGAAATATTGATTGTGGTTGTGTATGTTGATGACATAATATTTGGAGGAAATGAAGCAATGTGTAGGAAGTTTGCAGAGGAAATGCAAAATGAGTTTGAAATGTCAATATTTGGGGAGATGAATTTCTTCCTTGGTCTACAAATCAGTCAATCTCATGAATGTATATTCATTTCATAATCAAAGTATGTCAAGGAAATGCTAAAGAATTTTGTAATGGATGAATCTAAATTAGTATGTACTTCCATGGTTACTGGTTGTAAGTTGAGAAAAAATGATGAATCTCCTAAGATAGATCAGAGCAAGTATAGATCTGTAGACATGGAAAATGTATTGATTGACATTAGACACCTGATCCTAATTTACTAACACCGTTTCAACCTGAATCATCCTCTTAGCTTGTCATCAGTCTTCATCCCTTAATTAAATAAATAATCATTTATCTGATTAATTCATTCTCTCTTGTTAATTAAATCAATCAATCTGATCTAATTATCTCTATTTAAATAAATAATTCATGTTATTAGATTAAATCTCTAAAGTCATCTTATTAAA
Source organism: Sequoia sempervirens (assembly GCA_007258455.2). Taxonomy (NCBI): domain Eukaryota; kingdom Viridiplantae; phylum Streptophyta; class Pinopsida; order Cupressales; family Cupressaceae; genus Sequoia; species Sequoia sempervirens. The sequence goes on from VDFB02373365.1 coordinate 181,609,551, forward strand.
TTAAATAAATTAAAACCTTATTTGATTTAATCTAGCATTCATCCCCTTTAATTAAATAAATCAAAAATCTTTATATCATATTCTTATCATCTTTTGATTTAAATCAACCCATAAATCTAAATCAATTGGTCACATCATCTAATCCCTCATTAAATTAATTAACCCTTGATTAATTTAATCCCAATCCATGTCCCATCCTCTAGCTTTTTCCACTTACACATGAAAATAGATTTAATTCATTTATTAAATCTCTATTTTCTCTCAACATGGCATAATAGGGGAATACTCTTCCAAATTTGAAAATCCCTCCAAGTGGACTTTTCTCCTTCTAAAAAGGCATTTATTTCATCTTACAAGTCCTTTTTCCTTGAGCCAAGTGGCCATTACTCCATTTGAATCTTCATCCACATTGTCATTTCACTAATTTCAAATTTCACCTAATTGCATTTATGGGCACATTCATCAAAATGTGCACATATTTCATCCATCCCTCTCTTGACAAGTGGCATCTTGCCATTAGTTTAAAGTCCCACATTGCTTCATTTTGGGCATTTCTCCATCTTGTCTTTCTATAAATAAGAGGTTTTTCTCCTCATTTCATCATCCAAAATTTGAGAAAACTTATTATACTTAATTTCATCTTCAAGCATTAGAATTTTCATCCATTTCATCAAATTCTTAGCTAGGTTATGCAGGTTTTTCATCATAGAGCACACTTGAATCTTCAACAAAGTGGATCACTCTTCATCACTCATCAACATTGCATCATAGGAGTTCGGAAAGGGCCAATTTTCACATCAAATTTGCACCAATTCCCCCATGGGATCAAGAGTTTTCTTGCTTAATTAGGATTTCATCTCTTTTTCATTGTGTTCTTCATTCTTATTTCCTATTTTGAGCATTGTTAAAGGATTTCATGGGGAATCTTAATTATTTCTTGCATTTGATCTAATGATATGTTTGTTTATTGTGTTTTGCAGGTATTAGGATTGGGGTTCTACAAGATCCATTATTGGTGGATTGCTATATCTAACTGCTACTAGACCAAATATCATGCATACATTGTTTCTTGTGACAATATTTCAAGAAGATCCTAGAGAATTACATGTGGTAGTAGTAAAAAGGTTATTCAGATACTTGAAACACACTCTAGACTTTGGTCTATGGTATCCTAGGGATACTAATTTCACTTTTAGTTCTTATATAGATGTATATTGAGTAGGTTTAATAGATGACCAAAGAAGTACAATTGGAGGTGCTTTCTTTCTTGGAAGCATATTAGTTTCTTTTTTAGTAAGAAGTAGGATTTAGTATCATTATATACTATAGAAGAAAAATATATTGTATTAGAATCTTGCTACACACATTTGCTGTGGATGAAGTAGACATTAAAGGATATCAAAGTATCATATGATGAACCTATTTCTATCTTGTGTGGTAATATAAGTTTTATCAACATTTCAAAAAATCTAGTAATGCATTCAAGGACAAAGCATATCTCTATCTAATATCACTTTCTAAGAGAGAAAGTTATAGAGAATAAAGTGAAGTTGGAGTATGTGCCTACAAAGTATCAAATAGCAGACATTTTCAAAAAGGCTCTTCCAAAAGATACATTTGAGTATCTCCAAAAAAAGCTAAGGGTTGTTTCCCCTCCTTCCAACTAGATGCATACTTTGGTGCATTTGTCTAGGCGAGCTACCCAAGATACATTCTTGGTCTTAGATTGATGAAGGTTACCTCTCAGGGTGAGTAGGTAGTGGTGTGTTTGGTTGGTATAGTCAAGGGGAGCATATATTATTCCCATAAGGGGGAGAGAGTATTGGAGAGATAGTGGAGATAGAGAAGTAGAGGGAAAGAGTAGTGGAGAAAGTGAGGAGAGTTTCTTGCAAGTGTTTCCTGAAGTGATGTATGCAGGTGCTTCCCTTTTCTATTGATCTCAAAGGGGGAGAGAAAAGTTTGAAAAGCTAAGGAGAGAGTAAATTCTGAAAAAACAAGGAAATAATTAATGTTTAAGGGGGAGAGAAGACTGAAAATCATGGAGAAAGAATGAATTATAAAATGTAATAAGTGTTCCAATAAGGGGGAGTATTGCTTGAGTATTGCTTGATGCAATGTTTTTTTTGTGAGCTGGTGTTGTCATTGATAGGTTGCTATTATTCTCGATTGTTTTCAAAGTTGGTGTTTCCATGAATGAAAAATGGGGAGATTTTTGGAGATTGTTGTAGTGTTATTGATGTCAACATGAAGATTGTGACACTATGTTGTCATTGATGCCAACCTTTAGTGTGGCATCGAGGTGTTATAAATGGGGATATTATTGGTGTTTTAGATGAGGAAATTTTTGCAATCTCTAGTGTGGTCATGATGTGAAGGATTTGTGGTGTTGATTAGGTGTTGTTGATATAGTTAGTTTACTTGGTTTCCAAGTTCTTTTGAGAAAATTTGAATAGAGAGTGTACAAGGTGAAAAAGTTGTGTTTTGTGTTATGCTCCACATTTCTTCATGGTTGAAGATGTGATTGTGTAGTTTGGATGAGGTGATTAGAGGTGTTTAGATATGTAATATCTAGAGTTTTAGGTTCTATATTGTGTGATAGTTGAAGATGTGTTTGACAATGTGTTGTATGTGAAGAAGGTTGTCTGGGAGAAATGGAATTTCTCCACAATTATCCACATTAAGGTTTCTTGTCTTCCGTATTTGGAAATTTACTAATATTTTCTATATCTACCTTCCCTTGGAGTTTTGTGTGTTTAGGTGGTCCACAAGGTTGGTTAGTGAGTTGTAATTTTGTGGTAGTATGGCTAGTTTCATGGGATGATAGTATTCTTAGTATCAGGTGGTTGTGGTAGTGTTTTTGAATATTTTAATGGTGTTGGAATATTTTGGTATGTTGTGTGGATGTTTTATGATGTTTCTTCATTGTTTTTAGAATGTTTCCAGGCCTAGTGAAGAGTGCATTCATCATTTGGTAACATTAATATAGGTTTCACTGACCTAGCATGTTAACATTACTTGTGGATGTGGTTCATGGTTTTCTGAAGTGTAGTGAAGTGTTCCGGTGTAGATTTTGGTACTAGTTAACCCTTTGTGTGGTCTACCTACACTTGTTTCCACTACAGAAGATTTTGGTGTCAACCTATTTATTGATTGCACATTTGAGGTACATACATTTCATTGAGGCCGACCTAAACAAGATTGTTTGAGGTCATCAAGGATATATAAGAAAGCTTAATTTTTTGAGATGTTTGTGGTGTATTGCATGATGTGAAGAGAGATGAAAAAGTGATCAAGTATGGTGATCTGATTATGAGATAAATGCCTAAGGCTATTAGATGTAGTGAGTAGAAGGTGTTTACATTTTAGTGTGCTTGGAGTTGTTGGAGGTAGGTAGCTGAAGGTTGTGGATGGTATTGTTATGTTTGATCTTCATATTGCTTCGAGGTAGTGAACCTCCTTATAACAGTCTTCTTCTATTCTTCTTTCTTCTGAATAGTGAGTCCATTAGGAAGTGATCCCTTAGTAGTGAGCCTATTGTATTTGGTGTTTCTAGTCATATATATGTGAGATAATCCTCACCATGGTTTTTCTTTGATTAGGTTGTTCCTCATAAATTTAGTGTATATTGTGTATGGTTGTTATTGTGTTGATGTTTCATATGTTTACCTTCTATTGATGCTTCATAAGGGTTTGAAGGCTAATAAGGGTTTAAGGATTAATGAGGGTTTGATGATTTTAATGTACAACTGATTCACCCCCCTCTCAGCTGTCATATGTCTAACAAAAATTCTCTTTATGATGCCCTGTAGTCTACTATGGCCTATAATTGACTCACATCGATTGACATAGTTGCAAATTAGGAACCATTTGTGCTATCACTCAACCCATAAATTCAAGTGAATCTCAAGTGCCAATTGCAAATAGAAAAACATAAACCAACATTTGATAACATCATCATATAAAGTATAAATAAAAATTTAGTGCAACATCTAGTATATTATGAAAGCAATAATTGAAAAGTATATAATATCACCTAGATTACCAACTCATAGTGAGGATGCATCCATGAGATAACTATATATATTTCTAGGATTCCTCATGGGGTTGGGGGAATGGTCTCTATCACTCTAATGATCTCTACATGCTTGTATATGCTCATTATCTCATTTTTAGTAGGGTGTTCTCATGATATCTAAGGGAAAGACCTAGGTCTCTCCTCAAGGACACCACTGACCTCCTCTTTCTCCTTCATATATCCCCATACTACCATGGTTGGATAATCCTTCTCCTCATCATATATACCTACATCACCATTTTCATCATCCTACTTGTGGTCCTTCCAATTTCATGGTCATGTCCAAAGATCATTGATAGGATGCACCATAGGAAATACAAGATTTGGATGTGTAGTTTCTAACCACCTAGTATATAAGATGCTCACTCCAACATCATATACATTAGAAACAAGGTGTGCATCTTTCCCTTCATCATCAAAGTTGCTAAAAAGGGCATTCATGATGGTCATACAAGCTATATCTTATGGTCTAGAACCACTACAAGTTGATTTGAGATAGGCAAGTCAAATAATGGGAACTCCTTGATGGTGACCAAATTGTCTCATCACTCAATCATAATAGAACATCATAAAAATATACTCATAGCGACCAACAAAGAATTAATTGCATTGCATCCTCACAAGTTGTGGTAACAAGATTGTCAATGGTTGCAGATTCATATAAGAACTCTAGATCATTTCCACATCATCCAATCGATCAACCATAATAAACCAATATAATAAATTTTCATGCTACCATAGTATCTTCAAAGGGTACAAGTAAGATTTAGTATATGTTTATTCCACCTGTATTATATATCCCACATGTCATGTGGAAGCGATATGCTCAAATAACCAAAATTCAAGAAGGTTGCATCCATCAAGATCTATGACTCATAACTTATATACCATCCAAGATCATAGTAAAAGTGTGATAGAATGCTTCACCCTAGGTGAAGAAGGTATATATCTCCTCCATTTCCCATATGGTCTATATGAGTCCATCATGTAGGTGTGTGCCTCAACCATCTTGTGTAATTTATAGCACTATAGTCATGATCATGATGTGACAAATGATGGGGATGTCCACATATCCATAAAGAAGCATAGCTATATCGAGCCCCTGTTATCCTCTAGTAGGTGATCCCATAAAGCTAGTTTACAATTTTTGGGAGATTCTATTTTTTGCTGAAATCACATATTTTTAGAAAATATAATGATTTAAGCCTTAAAAAGTTCCATTTAAATAATTCCAATTGAAGAGAGTTTGATCAAACTACCTTAGATCTAACCCCCTTGGATAGTACCCCGCTAGTTTTAAACCATACCTATAATAGACTATCCTTTACACCTATTAAAATGTTGATAAAAAACCACTTTTGATTTACCTTTTGGGGGATCAAATGAATTCAAGAAATATAATAGAACTAGTTGACAAGGATATCCTATGTTTTCCTTCCCTCCTCAAGGCTCATGGTCTTACCCCAGATGGGTAATCATAGAATACAATACACATCCTCCAATGTCATTTCCATCTCTCCCATTGGAAGACACAAGCTAGAGGTGTCTACATCCCATCACTTCATGAGTTCCATCAACATCGTGTCATGGTACCCCATGGTGGGCATGATGTAGATCCATATTAAACCAAGATCTTACAAGTGTCTCTACTCTTCTATGGAAAATAATTTGATGTGGCCATGCAAAAGGTTGTATAAGAAACCCTCAAGTCATCTCGCATGTGTGGTGGTACTTGTCAAACAATAAGGTTCACTCATTAATTTATGCATCAAATAATATATCAAAGAAAATTAACATTATGCATAGTCTAGGGTGTTATAGTTGCACTATGGCACCCATGTTAGCCTAGGGTGCCATTTTTGGTCGAGGACACCCTCATGGGACTAGGGTTCCAAAATTAGTTAAGGGTGCTCCATTTTCAACAGTCATTAAAAGTAGTACAAATTGAGATTTTATCTACATAGAAGTGAAAACACAACTTACCTCTTATATCAACACCCCTTTATGTGATGCACTCTCTCAAGGACTCTAGTCTTGGTGTGTGATGTAGTGTTTGTTGTGGAATTTTTTCTCCTAGGTATTCTTAGCTTAACTCAAGATTCTCTCAAATTGCAAAAGTGAAAATGAATATTGGAAAGATGAAAAATTATTATTTATAGTAAAAATTGATAATATATCATTCATACCATATTCTCTTCAAATCACTATAACTTGGGATTACAAACTCCAATTTTTATTTCATCTATTGCAATGGAATTATAGTTCTACCCTCATTCAATTCATTTTCTTTTTTATCCTTTGGTGTTATGCTTAAAAGACCCTACTAGAGGAATTTTTCATCAAAACCCTAATCAATTTCATGCGGTAAGATTGCTACCCTATTTTCACCTCTATAAACCAAGTGGAAATAAGGGCACAAATCTACCCTCAAATTTCATTCTCCTTAGAATTTTTGGGACTAACTCATTTATTTATCTATAGGATGATTTTGGATTTTTAATAAGTTGGTTTTGCAAGATGTAGTTCATGATGTTGTGGCTTTATAGGTTACTACATTGGGGTTTATTCTCTTTCTTGGTGAATTTTTTACATCCTCCATAATATCCTTTTTGGCATCCTTTTATTATGGAATTTACTTTTTAATAATTTAGCTTGCATATGACATAGTGTTGTATGGCTACTAAAGTGGAGGCTAAATGTAGCATCAAAAATTATATTCCCTAAAGGTGAGCTTAGTATAATTTTATACTTTATTTGTAACTTTCCATAGTGTCCACTCTATTAGTTCATTTTAGAAACATTCCTTAGCCTTGAAACTCCCTCTAAACTCATGAGAACATGTTAGTGCTCCCCTAAAAAATTCCTTCTATATCATATTCCACCAAATTAATCCCAACAAGTACTCATTTTCTAAATGAATCCTGGTTAAGAATACCCTAAACACATCAATAAAAATTAAATGTGTGAAAAATTATTTGAAAAGGGCACTAGAATCCTAGTCCAAGTGTTTTTCCTATCAATTTTGATTTTCTATTTATGTTGATCTCTAATTTCAAGGATGTGAATTCAAATTTGAGACTTGGTGGTAAATTAATCTCAAAAATTAAATTTTAATGAGCCAACCTACACTTTAATTTACTCCTATATTCTACTTTAAATATATGAATTATTATTTTTAAAAAAGGAAGAAGCAATTACAATCTAGCAAAGCTTTGGAAAAATACATTCATTTTTAGAGAGTTATAAAAGAATTTTTAAACTTATTCAAGCTATCATAATGATTAGATTTTGATGCCAATGGAAGGACATGATTGAATCTATGTTTTGGAGATATATTTGGCTTCCTTCAAGCACCTAATGACTTGTTTCCAATGTGTTCTCATCTTGAGACTTTGATTTCCTTATTTCCATAAGTGAGGTATTTGAGAATTTGATTTCCCTAGAGTATTTAACTGTTCTCTTGGGTTGATCTTGATTGTGTCACTAGGAATCCTTCTCTAACACATTTGAGTAGGTTTTTTTATCATTTATATGCATGTTATCTCATCACAACATTATATATACTTAACTTTCAAAGCACACATATTTATCTATCAATCAATAGGCCATTGGTAGAGGTAAAAATACCAAAACAAGGGTTTGACCAAGGAAAAAATCCTATATAATCGCTCCTTTCCCCTCCTTTGTTGTAATTTTTTAGTTTTAGATCTAAAGGTGAAAAATTATATAGTAAGAAAGAAGAGTGCAAATTTGTATGTTTCATCATAGAAAGTTGTAGATCTTTATTTGTACTTTGCTAAAATGGGCATTGCCACCATTGACCTAGTTTAACTCTTAATTTTTAAGATAGATGCACAAAAATCTTCCCTTCTCAAATCTCCCTCTATTCTATTCATTTTTTGTTCTATCCATGTGAATGAATTGTGCTTTTAGATTAGACTTCATAGTTAATTATGTAAATCAAATTCATATTAAATTCAATAATTTTCAAGGCAACAAAAGAACCAAATCTGAGGAAAATTGGCTCTCCTTCTAGGTTGCTAGCCAATATTTATTCCTTATTGGCTTGGATTCTAATTTTGATTCAAAGAATGATTGATCCAATTAGTATGTTCTTTAGGTCTAATACCTCTTTTTCCACATCACACAAGGAATTTTAACACTCATTGTGTATAGAATGTGATGTTAACTTTTACCTTTGGGTAATTCACATTTAGATATAAAATATTTTCACAAAATTCTTAGTCTTTGTTTAGTTCATGTTAATATGAATCACTCTTCTCCATAAGAGATTAATATTTCCCTCTATCCAGTTAAATAAACTCATCTTACTCAAAAATCTCATTTTTTTCATAATAGGGCTTGTTAACACTATATTATTCTCATGAATAATTTATTCATATATTCAATCAAATTGAGTTCCAATGGAATGGGATTCCCCATAAATTTAATTAATGAGGTTGAATTTTATATGAGACTATATTCCCCACAAATATTTGATATTTTTCCTTGAATTTCAAACTTGGTCATTATTTTTTTCAATTGGGGCATGTATCCCTATAGTTTAAAGTTTATTTTATTAGGTGTAGATGGTGTTAAAAATCCCCGCCGAAGAATATTTGGGTTTACTTAACATGAGATTCCCTAATAAAGATTGATGTTTTTTCTATTCTCACATGGGTGTTGGGACTTTTAATTAGATGGACATGTGGTACCAAACCATTGGTTGTTCTAGTTAGAGTCAATTTTCCCACTTGAGGGAGAATTTTTAAAGTAATGTTCAACAAACTCAAATTTTACTTGAAATCTAGTTGAGTTAGATTGGAAATACTTACAAGTGATATTTTGTAATTTAAGTGGAAATTAGTATGAATTTTTCATCATACTTCACCTTTTGATCTGGTTCAATAGAGGTTTGAATTTATTCAAAAAAATAAATTGGGATTATAGTGCAGGGGCACCTAGCATGTCATTACTAGCCAAATTTTAAGTTATGTTTTGTTTCATGTCAAATAAGGTCTTAATGACCATTTTAAATGGGTTTTTAGTCATTATATACATTTGAGAGTCATTTGGAATCCATAATGTAAAGTTGCATAAAAAAAATTGCTAACTTATCATACAAGTTGCAATGTTGTCATAGGATGGAAAAAGTTGTAAATGTTCCCTCCATGGAATATTTTGATGTATTGAGGCCTATTTTTCCTTAGTTAGGAATGTGAAGGTGGTTACAAGTCATTTAGGAGGCTTTTGCAAAATAGTTGTCATAATGCACAATGCAAAAAATGTTGTCACATTGTCCCAACGGTCAAATTAGTTCAAAAGGTGGTTATGTTCGATTGGAAGGGATGTAAGGGATTAAATACCTATGTGTAAGTCATTTGTGAGGGAGAAATAGTATATGGATGGAAGAATGTATGGATGTTTGGAAGGAAATTAATTAAAAAAAAGTTTTATCTCTATTTTCTTCATGTTTGTGTGACAAATCAGTGGTTTGTCCGATCAGATGGTGTGTCATTTTGATCCATAACCAATGGGAGATGTTGGACAAGGTTTTAAGATTCCATTTATACCAGGTCTCAATGAACTCCATGTTATTTTGAAAGATATGATGTTTTCTTTACAAACAGCCTGGAAACCTACCAAGGGTTATCTGTTTTGGTAAAACCCTCATATATTTTGTTTTAACCGTTGGATCTGGCCAAAAATTGATGAAATTTTTTATAACTAGCTAATCTACAAACTGACTAGAGAGATTGGCTTCATGATTATTCGTGTGAAATTTATTAATGATAGTTTGTTGCAATTTATAGTGAAGATCAGAAAATGTATTCCTAGGATAGCAGGGATAGTCAATTTTTGGAATTGATGTTTGTGGTGAGTGGAACATGTTTTCCTTGGTGTGAGTAGGTGCATTGGAACATGCTAGAAGCATTGGGAAGGATATTGAGGGGTTGGTTGCATAATTTCAATAAAACCCTTGTGAATGGTTGGCTAAAATCTAAGTTTTGGAATCTTGTTCTTAAAATGGTTACCATTATTGTTATGATTTGTTGATTTTGGTTTATTATCACCAGTTGAATGTGCTTGGATGGAGTTGGGGGTCTATGTGTAAGGTATCTAGAAGATTGGTGATTGCTATGGCCTAATTTAAACCTAGTCCTTGTAGGACAGTCCAATCTAAATATACACAAATTTGGAATGCTTAAGTTGGTGAATGATCAAGTTGAGTTTGATAAGGGTTGTTGATCTTGTTAGATGCCTCTAAAAGTTCATGTGAAGGCCTGGAGCCCTAGTTGTGGATTGGAGTTCTTAAAGTTCATTTCTTTTGAAGTTCATTTGTGTTGAGAATAGAGTTTGAGTCTATTGTTTTGGTGATGTCAAGTGTGTTTTGAGGAACCTACAAGTAGTTGTATGCCTTAATCTCAGATTGGTGTGGAATCAAGTGATGTTTGTGAAATGAATGTTGAGTTGAATTGTGAATCCTTGTAGCTTTGCATCAGATTAATTTCTATGAATGATAATCTGCACCAAGATAATCAAAGACAACACAAACAAGGTTAGTCATTCAAATAATCACTAACATCATTTCCTATGAGATTCTTTATCAAACAAAGATTAAAACATGAAATAAAATCACAAAAGAAAGAAAATGAAAGCATGTCAACAAACTAAATAGATCAAACCTTCGTCCCATAGGGGGATTGGTGTCACTTTGATGTGGAAAGTGGCCCTTTCCCAATCCCTTTGATAAGCTCCAAGATCCTTTGATGTGTAGATGATGAAAATGATGCAAAATTATAGTAAAATGAAGCTAAAACATCATGAAAATGAGTGATTTCTATGGATGAATATGCCTATAGTAAGATTGCATGAGGTTGTGGATCCTTATTTTATAGAGGAAGCCTCTATTATAGGAAAGAAGGGTTGAAGAATGGATACAATTGGTGAATGTGGGACTAAAATGGAGACCAATAGAATTGTGGCATTTGTCACAAGGCTATTGAAAGCCATGGGGATGTGTGTGGAGTACAGTTTGAAGAATGTTAAGAGTTAAAGAATGTAGGTGGATTTGTAAGAGAATGTAAGAGAATTGAATGAATATGGTTGAGATGTAAGAGGGACAAGAAGGAATGTAAGTGCAATTAAATGTCTTTGTAAGAGGCCTTAAAAGCCTTTAGAGGGAAATTGATTGAAGGGGTAGTTGAGAGGAATATTCCAAAGAATATGCCTTTGAGAGGAAAATAGGCTATTAGTTAATTAAAAGAAATTATTTTCATGTGCAAGTTGGTTAATTGATCATGGGTCCATTTAACTTTAGTGAGGTTAAAAACTAGAGAAATGGGTAATAAGGATTAAGAGTTAATTAATTTAGAATTAATCAACTTGAGTGGATTAGGGGTTTTATGACATTTGTTAAATGATTAGATTTATTTAAACAAATGAGAGGACTTTAGGGTTTTAATTAAATAGATTGATTTATTAAATTAAATGTGATGAACATTAGTCAGGGAAGGGTGAATTAATCTGATAAAGTTAATGAATTGATTAATTGTGGAAATTGATGAATTTAAGTAAATAATAAAGATTCTTTAATTAAATGGTTAGAGAAGAACTGATTTAGGAGGAAATAATGTTAATTAATCAGATCAAATGTGTAGTATCATTTGGGACTATTTAAGTGTCTACATTTTTCCCCTCTTTGAAGTAATGTACCTGTTGCATTGGTTCAAAAATTAACATTGTCATTATAGCATAGAAAAATGGATCTTCGGACATTTTCACACTCATTTGGATCCTTCTTATGAATGTTGGCTTACTTTTTCCTTGATTTAGTGTTGCAATGTGGTTAATACATTCACATTAGGTCTTGGGACCTTGTGAACTATTAAGGATTATAATGGTATCTTACCTAAGTGTTGTGAAGTGTTATAACACACTTTCACACTTTTCTAGGGTCTTATTAATGTATTTAACCTAAATAACCTCTTTTTATCATTTACCAAGCCTTATTTCAAAGTGTTGTAACAAAATTTCACACTTTTCTAGGCTTGTCATTAATAGTTGGGCTTTCTTATGCTTTAATTGGCACCATTTTGCATCTACAGGCCTTACTTATGAGTATTTTTTAGAATAAACCCAATAAACATCATTCAAACCATTTAAATCCTGAAACCCACCTCAAGTGCCTAAGGTGGGACCCACTCACCATTTTGAGTGAATGAGTACCCTTAGGTGGGACCCATTCACCTAGAGTGGCGATTGAGTCCCCTTTAGTTGAAAATTCAAAGTTAATTAAAATTTCTAGTGGGTTTTTATTTTCTAAGATCTAAGGCTAGCCTTTGATGATGTATTTTTGGGAATTGTTGCATAATCAAGTATAAATACAAGGTTATTCTACTCATTTCCCCCCAATCAATCTATCAAGCATTCTAAGCATTTCAAGCATTTTCAAGTATACATCCATTAGATCCATTACTTGCATGTTTGTAGCATTCTACTTCAAGGGTTTGGTGAGTTATAGTAGTTCCTTTTGTTCATTCATCATTCTCTTTTCATATTTAATTTCATTTCAAGGGTTTAATTAGAAACCTAGGGTTTGACCAAGGTAAAACCCTATTGAATAACCCTACAACAATTTTTCCCTCTCTTTGCATGTGATTTGTAGGTTTAGGTTGCAAATTTGTCAAAGAGAAGGATTGGAAAAGTTTCCATTAAGTTGTCAAAGCCATTCAAAGTTGTCAAAGTCCTAAGAGAAGCTTGGAGAAGACCTACAAACTTAATTTTATAGTTTCAGATCCAAATTTGAATTAGGAGTAGAAGAGTAGACCGAGAGCTATAGATTCCACTTTTGAATTTCCAAAAATTTGGAAGTGGACTGATTCACCATTAGTGGAAAATGAGTCCCATTATAGGATTTTGATAGAATTTTTTGCAGATCTGAGTACCCATTTGTCTAACACATGTTCTAGAATTGTTCACCTAAAACAAGACTAAGTAGCCCAACTTGGTGTATGAGTCTTGGTTGGCTTAAATAGCAGCAATTTTGAGATTTTAGAGCTTCATTCCATCTTTCTTCAGTTTCTAGGTGCACACCTTAAATCTCATAGTGTATCTAAGGGTTATTTTCTAAAGGTTAGATTATCAAATATTAAAAGCATACAAACCCAAATAAGCTATCAAGAATGAAGAAAGCCAAAAAAAATGAAACAAGTATACCTGTCACTTGTTGAAGCTTCCATGATTTACCTTCATAGCACCTTCTAACTTGTTGATTGATGTGTTGCCCTCAGATTCAATGTGTGAGAAATGTTTGACTATGACAATGCCCTAAACAAGCTTTGAAGGATTTGGAGTGACTAAATGAAATCTAAATGTCAATGCCTATGATAAAATAACTTCAATGCTTTAGATGAGAATTGAGTATGCCAAAATCATAAAATGAAAATGCAAGCATATACGTGTTGTGAGTATGTGTAAATGTCTAAGTGTAATCGAAATTGTGAGAAAAATTAGCATTTTATAGAAAATACAATTTTGGAAGGATAGACGAGATTGAATTTTGACAGAAGCCTAAAATCAGAGGATGAGATTTAATGTGACAAATCCTAATCAGGGTTAGGGAAAAATTATTAAATGATTGGTCGAGATGTCATCTGAGAAGATCGAATTGACGGTCGAGAATAAATGAGATAATTAGTGAGAAGAATAAAGATTTTTGAAAATCAAGAAGATAAAGACTGCCTGATTTGTGAGATTCAAAAAATCAAAAAGATAAGAGTTGGACTAAAAAGCAGATTTGGAAAATCAAGAATTTGCTCAATTACTTGATTTTTGGAAGAATATTTATTTGAATTAAATTAATTCAAAATAAGTATTTTGTTTGATAATAAATAATATTTTTTAGATTATTTACCAAAATGAACTGATAGTTAAGAATGTGATATCATTTTAAATAATTTCATTTATTAAAATGAGGGAAATGTCAAATTTAGCAATTAAATAATTAAAGATAATTATTTAATTTAAAGGATTGTGAGCGATAATTAAATAAATTAATAAAATTCATTTATTTAATAATCAATAGGACATAAATGAATGAGGGTAATTAAATAAATTAAAAAAATTATTTAATTGTGGGAATATTTAGACAATTAAAGATGTATTAAATAAATAAATAAAATTTATTTATTTAATAATCATGAAGAATAAGAGACCTGAATTAATTAAACAATTATAAATTATTTAATTAATAGTCACATGTGGACCAAGAAAATAATTAAAATGTCATGATTATGCTAGGACGAAAGTGGTAAAATAGAGCTTGCAGGCCTAGGTCATTTTTATGTGTCTAGATTTTTCCCCTCTTTGTCATAATGCAACATGTCGCATTGTGACAAATTAAATAAGTCAAAAATATGCCCCAGTGCAAAATAAATAAGGAAGAACGATGAGGAGGGTAGTAGTATACCCCCTTGAGAGGACAAACGGGTTCCAAGAACACGGTTGTGCTCTTGAAATGGATGAGAAAACTAGAATATGAAGAGAAAGAAATGTTAGTGCAAAAGATATGGATGATGAAGATACAAACTAGATGAAAGAATCCTTCACTACTTTCCCAAGAACTAATAGACATTGCTCGAATCATCATTGGGCAGTAAAAATGACACAAATGGATAGAAAAGATCATGGTATGACATAAACCAAGGTGTGCAAGGTCATCCACTTTAAAAATAGACAGTCATAGACAAGGAATGTCCTAACTCATACTAAGGGTCATGTTGCCCTAGTCTTTTTGTCAAGACAATCCATAGACAACAGTCAAAGAAAATAAAATAGGTCATGTGACGTCATCACACCTCTAAATCCTTCACGGGACATCCTCGAGGTAGCTAGTAACATGACCAAAAAGACAAGATAGTAAAAAGATAAGACAAAATAGCCAAAAAATTAACAACCATTTAATTTTGTTTTCCAATGCTTGTTTGCCATTAAATTGATTACATGACAGTTTAAGAGTTTGACAGTTTTGACGGTTTGACGGTTTGACAGGGCCTATTGTTAAAAAGGACACATTCTGAAAAAGGGAAAGGACATTTTGATGAGGTCTAACTCCAAGAAGGACACATCTTGAAGATGAGATTGACATTGTTTTGACTAATATGTTTTGGCAAGTTAACTGATGTTGATTGTAAGATTGATTGGACTGTGCTGTCTATTAGGTCACGATTGAAATGTCAACGTTGGAATGACTATCTTGTGTCTGAGTTTGACTATGTCTGACTTATTTGACTGATGTGATGATTGTGAAAAATTCCATGATTTAATTTGGACAAACCTAAAAGGACTGACCTAATGTCTTGGGGACTCAAAGATGAGTCTTGCCTATGTAGCAAAGGCGCAGAGACAACGTAGTTCAAAAATGACATTGACTGATTGATTTGACAGACTTTGACTATATTTTTGGGATTGTGACATTGATTTGGATGTTTTTTGTGTTTTTGACATTTTTTTTTTTGGATTTTTGTCATTTTATGATTTTTTTTGGACTTTTGTCATTTTATGATTTTTTATTTCTTTTTGGAATTTTGTCGTTTTATGTTTTTTTTTTTGGACTTTTGACATTTTACAAGGACCATGACAAATGCATGTGAATGATGCCTACACATGAGAATCTAAGGACAAACATGATTGTGCCCCTAGTCAAGCTAAATACCAATTGATAGGTAATGACAATGTTGTTTGACATGGGAAGGACACATCCTAAAACAACGTGAGGATGACGATAATGTGACGAAAGGATTAAGGTCTATAGTTGGGCCATGAACAAAGCCAGGGAATGTTTTGGATGATACACTAGGATGCCGAGCAATATTATTTGGATTAGACTTATTGCATTTGGAATGACATCTTTTCAGGATTGAATGAGATGATGGAGTATCCTTAGACCGTATGACAAGGGAAAGCCAAGATAGGTGACAGACATGAAAGGATGATAGGTGGCCTTGGTACAGGACAAGAGACATGAGACTAAAGGAAATTTCATATGATTTTCAAGGACTATGTCACATAAGGATGATGAGGTTATGAAAGCAATGACATAAAATTTTGTGAACAGTATATGACCGAAGGATAGGCATGTCAAGAGTTTTCCCAAAGCATGATTTATGTGTGCCCATTTTATGTCAAGATCAAGGTAGGTGGGAAAGTGAATGGAAATGATATGGATTAAATGGTTGGATGCTAATGTCAAGAGGAAGGCCTAAGAGATGAGATGACTTGCCCCCAAGTGTAAGAGTCCACATAGATGATTTTACACATGACGCCTGTTTGCCAGGTTTTCATCATGGTACTTATCCAGGGCACCTATTTGCCAGGTTTTCACCGTTGGACGAAATTTTTCTCTTTACTATTTTCTTGACTTTCTTTATTTTTTTTTGTGTCACCAAGATGCTTTTTTGCTAGGTTTTCATCAAGGTGACATTTTTTTTCATTTTTTATTTATTTTTATATTTTCAGATAGCCTCGATGCTTTAGATGACCATTGACTATTCTAAATCCACTGACGATGTTGATGTAGAGACTAGTTTCATGATATGCCAATAACGACCTTGCTGAAGAATTTGTATTGTCAGGATCATAGTGCTTGCATACAACTGATTGATGTCATTGTGATCCTTTCTGATACTAGAGTTGGTCTTATCAGAATATGCACATTGCAATATAGTGCCATGAGATTCCTTATGGTAAAGAGTTGCTGCCAAGATGTGACAGATCTGTGTGACATGGGATTTTTGGACTTTAGACAAGATGTAGGATTATGACGAATGACGGTAGACATGGAAAGGTTTTTTGGACGTTTTGACAAATCACTTTTTATTTTCCAAACTTGGGATGGTGGATGACGAATTTTGGAATTTTGATTGGGACGGTGTTTGGAACCGCCACTTTTATATCCCTTGCTTGATGACCATTTTGAAGGAGGTGGACATATGTTATATGTGGGAGTCCTCTTTTCTTGTGGCTCCACATTTTGATTGACTTTTGAATTTGGAATATTTTCTTTGTTTGATCCATCTTTCTTTGGGATCCATTTTAATTTCATTTCCCTAGTTGTCTTTTTATCTGATTCAATGGCCTTTGACATTTGATTTTGACCTTTTGAGTTGTATGAATTTTGTTTTTGTTGGCTCCAAAGGGAAGGTTTAAGATGTTGAGAATGACAGTTTATGGTGTGGACGAAAGAGGTGTTGGTAGCAATTTTATGACAAGGATCACTCATGGACTCCATTTTGACATTTGTATCTGATAAAGTTTCCCCCAATATCAAGGAAGTACCACTAACATCATTTGATTTGTTGTCTAAGGAATAGCCAAGACCTTGATGTCTGTAATTTGTTTGAAGTTGTATTGGTTCTAGAATGCCTTGCTCATGTAGGCCCAGTCCTTTTCCTTGATATTGCATGCTTTGACAAATTTTGTTTGCAATGGGGTATTTTTTGTTTTGAAAGAAAGATGCTAACCCATCATTATGTATGTGGACACTATTACTTGGAATATTTTCATCTGCAAGGAAGCCTGCTCTAACAAAGAGAGATGAACCTAGTTGATAGGGTGTCTTAGCTTCATTGACATGTTGGATATCTTTAGTATGATTGATATCTTTGGTCTGATTTTGTGACATGTCCGATTCAGATCTTTCTATTGGCATTTCCAAGTTGATGTCAAAACTGTCTTGATGGTCATTGTCATATAGTCCCGTAAATTCAGCTATAGCTCGATTATTTGCAAATATGTCCATAATGGAAGATTCTTGTTCCCAAGGAATATCATCTATGTGTGTCATGAAGGCAAGTGTCTCATTTTAGAAAGTGTCGATAGTCGGGGCTTGAATAGGATCGTCAAGTGTTTGATCATAAATGGCATAAAGGTCAAGGAGTGGATCATTTTGGATTTCTTGGTCCATGGTAGGGTCTTGGTCAAATATGGGGTTGTCATGGATGATATAATTAGAAATAGAATTGTTGTTAAGGATAGGTGTGTTATGGATGCCATGATTGTCCTAAAGGACTTCTTGAATGGACTTTAAGCTAGGGTCATGGGATGGACTACCTTGATCCTGACATGAAGGTGACATTATAAGGTCATCCTTTGGACTTTCATTTTGACATGTATCCTCAAGTTTAGACAATGGGATGTTCCTTTGAGTAATGGAAAAAATTTCATGACTAAATTTGGCTTGTGAGGGGGTGACTTTGTAATGTCCCCTTCTCATCAGTGATCTATTCTGACACTCATCAACCTCTTCCGGAAAGCCTGTAGGCTCATTTGAGGTAAAATTAGGGTTTCTAGTTCTGAGGTTCTATGGATTTTCAGGGAGTTTACTATTTATAGTAAATTCTATTTGTGGCAGTATGCAGTTGTTAGTTTTCAAGGTCATCATTTTCATTTGGAGCATTTATTGCAATTCAAGTCTGGCTTCTAAAGGTTTAATTTTGGTGATTAAAGGCATTAATGTTATAATTTGCAGTTGGCCCCTTGGTCTAGGGAAAATAACTTTAAGTTTTTCTTAAAAGGTGGTCATGAAGGGGGACGTCATCATGAAGGATAAATTTAATATTTAAAGTCTTTTAATGCCTTGGGAAAAGTGGATGCCTTTTCTTGAAAATATTCTTTTAAAAAAATAAAGTTTATTTGTGCCTTGATAAAGTGGATGCCTTTTTGTGAAGTTGGAAGGTTTCTAGAAATTTGAAGAGTCTCATGTGTCTCTTGGTGTACTTTCTTGAGGAATTGAAGAGTCTTCTACTCTTCTATAAAATGAATACTTTGCTTCAGCATTGGGATCCATGAAAATTATGCTAAATTTATGCTATCGAAATGAAAATTGATATTTTTCTTCGAGGATGTCTACCTCCTAGCCTTTTGTCCAATTTCGTGTTTGCAAGATAAAACCTAGTTGGCTACATTGCTGCTTCTCAATATCAAACTAGCAGATTGAGCTCATTTGATTAAAGAATTCTGGAGTTTTTGGCAATTTTGGTTTGCTGGTTCATCTACAGTTGAAGGTGATTTTGATTCATAGCTTATTTTCTAGTTTGAATTTGGTTCTGGTTATTTCATCATTCCATTTGTTTACAATGGGCAATTCATCATGCCAATTTTGAGAATTTTTAGTTGAGAGTTTGATTTTTAAAGAGAAATCGCCCCTTCAAGGAGGGCTGTACTTTTCTAGAAGTTCCTTGGGATTTGTGTTAAATCCACAAAGGATATTTGTTGTTGTTTCTTCATCCTAACATGGTCGCCTACCTTCTAGTCATCCATTGCATTTGATTTCAATCAAAATAGAGGTAATTTGATGGAGTTATGAACAATTCATTTGTCTTCACAGTTGTTGGTTGACATTTTTAGTTTACTGATTTTTGTATCAGACTTTAGAAGTTCTAATTTTTGATTCATTATCGGTAGTTAGAGAGATAATTATTTGTATGAGATCATCTATTACTCGTGTGCTTTGAAGCTATTGAAATTCATATGTAATTTGTAGTTTTCTTTCTTATTTGTAAGACTATAAATAGTAGTACTGTTCCAGTGCTAATCGCTGCAATTAATTCTTCTTTCTTCTCACATTAAGTACCCCTGGATGGTCTTACCGCCAGTGTGGATAATTGATTGTATCTCTCTTTATACCCACTTTCAAAGTGGTGAATCCCCACTCGCAAGTGGATGCCTGCCACAGCGGATGAATTAGATTGTTGTAGCTTCATGGCTGGTTATCTGTCTAATAGTTTCAAGTTTTCAATTAATCACTCTGCCATATGTTAGCACCTCACCCTTAGTGGGATCTTGTGTTCACATTCTTTACATTGAGAATGTTTCAATTCAAGTATTGCTCTTTAGCTTCTCTTCCATATGACAACACCTATCCTTCCTTGGGATTGAGTGTGCATTCATGTTGTGAGTTCTTTCAAGCTTGGTTTGCAATTTGGAGCTAACACTAACCAAGTTGGCTAGTGCTGGTTTATGTTGTGTAAATATTTTTGAAAAAATTGGTTAGCATATTTCAGTGGTATCAGAGTAGAAGACCCTACCATCTTTTGGCATTCTTGCAGTTGGTTGTATGATGAGTGAAAGAGACACTAGGCCATTCATGAGAAGTCAAGCCAGAACTCAGCATTAGTTTCCACCTGTTCTAGAGGCAGAGACTTTTTCAGAAGCCTTGAGGGATCTTGGAAAAATAGTGGAAGGTACATAAAAGACGGTTGAAATAATGTCAGACAATGTAAGGAAGGCTAATGATGAGAGGGATAGAGTTGAGAAGAAGTTTGATGGGATGATAGACATGATGTCCCGATTATTGTCCAAGTTGGACCAGCAAGCAGCTCAGAATATCATTCAACCCCAAAATAACTCAACTGGAGAAAGCAGTGGAGTTAATGGGAATAACAATAATGGCAGTCCTGAGGTGAATACCAGAAACAAAGTTGTGGGTCAGCATGCCGCAATTCCTAGTGGGTCATCCTCTAGAACTCTTTTCCCTGTCTTCACGACAATGGAAGAGCAACAACCGGTTGAAGCTACACCAACCTTTGCTGATGATGCACGTCAAGCTTACATGGAGTACGTCTCTTTACCTCTTGACTTGAGAGGTACTTGGACCTTTGATCAATTCATGAATCAAAGGTTTCAGAGAAATGGAGGAAGGAATGAGCAACGTCCTCCTATGGTGCCTAGTGTGAGCATTTTTTTAAATCTGCAAACACTAAACCTCAAGCATGGATTAATGACTTACAAATTCATCAAAATACTCCTATGAAATAATGCAAAATGCTTCCTAAACATGATAGCAAATCAAACTAAATTGAAAGCATGAAAGAAACAAGATACATATCTATTCCATAGTGGATTGGTGTCACATGTGCTAGTGACCCTTTCCCAATCCTTGATCAAAGTTCAAAATGATAAAATGCCAATGGAGATGATGGAGTGAAATGATGAACAAGATCAAATCTCAAATGAAGAGAGTAACCTTGCATGAAATTGTGAAGATTGTCAAGGATTTGCTTGAGGATGATGCACCTATTTAAAGATTTCAAATGCTAAGATTGTTGAAGAGGGACCAATGTGGGACTAAAGATTAAGCCAATGATAGGAGGACACTTGTCATCATGTGAGTGGTTGATGCATGTGCAAGATTTGGGAAGAGTGCCCATGAGAGGGAAAATTTGAATTCAAATTTTCCAATAAATGTTGAGTTTGACTTTTGGAAGGGGACATGTAAGAGACATGTAAGGCCTCATAAATGCTATTTTTGGTGTACATGTCCACTTGGGGAGAAATTCAAACTTGGAGAATATTCTCCCTTTATGCCAAGTTGAAAATAAGGATTTTGATAAATCAATTAATTGCAATTTCATGTGCAAGTGGCCAAATCTAGAGAATGCAAGTGGGATGAGATTAGCATTAGATTTAATCAAGATTAATTAGCTAGGATGATGATTAGGATGTGATTAGGATGCTTTGACTTTTATGACTTAAATACTTGATTTATTTAAATCAGAAAATGATGGAATATGATTTGGGTTTGATTTAAATGAAGTCCTGATTTGTGATGAATGGAATATGATTATACATGATGTAGTACGGCATGTCTACATTTTGCCCCTCTTTGAAGCAATGTACTTGTTGCATTGGTTCAAAAGAATAAACTTACAGCGATCAAAATTAAAAATTTCTAATTTTCGGATGCCCGTGGAAAATTACGGTACATTGCCCTCGAGAATCGGCGAAAAGATTGATTTGAGGGTCGATCACCATGACCAGGAGTTGTTCAAAATGAGGTGGTTATGGACTGACGATACAAATGAGATGATTTCCAGATGCTTAGAATAACAAATCTATATTATTCTAAACAACTTAAATGATGATATGATATGAGATGGATGAGATGGATGATGTGATATGATGTGATTATGCAACGGATGATTTATGTAGATGCTTAGACTAACAGATCTATATTATGATGATGATATGAATGTGAGATGATATGCAGAATTCTAATGATTTATGGATGCAAGATGAATGCATAATGGATGCATGATGGATGTATGCTAATGGTTTGTGGATGCGGGATGGATGCATGATGGATGCATTGGTGATGATGATGTTAGTACGGAAATGAGATGATGACAAGAGGATCCAACAAGTCCATGATTGGTCGAGACTTTATTAGAGATGATGATGATAAAAGATGATGAGAAATGATGATGATAGATGGATGATTTTGCTTATCAAGGATTGGGATTTTCAAAGGGTCACTTACTTTATTTTTGATAACACGCCTAAATACGATGCATCAAGGTATGAAGGACCAGGATAGCGTGGTACTTAGTGTGATGGACTTTGACTCAACAATTAGAATTATTCTTGTTCACACTTGACATACGGAAACCTTGCTAGGGCGTACCTAACAAAGCAAGTATTCGCCAAGTTATATTACAAGAGCGTCCAACAAGCACAGCAGACAAAAGATAATGATCGTTGCGCCATTCCTATCTCTCTAAATCCTTCATTCGGATATCATCGAGAGGTCCTTGGAACAACGCAATAAGATAAAATCAAAAGAAAAGATCAAGTACACAAACAAGCCAATGTTCTTCATACCTCCAGCCAAAGGGATTTGTTTTGATAGGATAAGATCGAAAGTGATATCCATAAATGATGCCCATTGTCGGAACGATATATCCTAGGACATGCATTGTACAGGATGATGATGGTTTGATAAGTTGATTGATAGGCTAATGATATAAAGTTGACTGACATGTTTGAAAATGATCGAGACTTTGATTTTGTTTTAAATATTTGTTGCTTCGATTTTGATTTTACGATTGAAGCTTGATTTTGCTAACTGCTATGATTGTTTCTGTTTGCATTGCCAAAGGATGAAGGTGATGATCAGTTTATTATGGATGATTGATTATTGTGGGTGAAAGCGAAATGAGGCGGATGGATTTTTTCAAATATTTGGATGTTTTTGACGTTTTGCAATGTTTTGAGGCTGTTTTTGGTGTTTTCAAGATTTTGCAAATGTTTTGATTTTTTGATTTTTTGATGTTTTTGGATTTTGATGTTTTTCGAATGTTTTTGGATTTTGATGTCTTTTGAATGTTTTTGGATTTTTGCATGATTTGGATGTTTTTGGATTTTTCGCATGATTTTGACGATTTGGATATGGATATGTATGACGATATCAATGCTCTGTTTATGATTTTTGTTGAAGACCAAGCTAAGGTTGATTGATCAGATCAATGAATTGATGATGATGATAACATTGTTGAGGATACACAACAATGCAAGGATTTGATTGATCAAGATTGATGAGGATAACATTGTTGAGGATGCACGACAATGCAAGGATAGTGTTAAGCAACACAATGATTGGGATGTTGATGGGAATGATGATGATAACATTGTTGAGGACGCACAACAATGCAAGGATAGTGTTAAGCAACACAATGATTGGGAAAGATATCCCAGGATGATGATGAGTTGATTAGATTTGATTGATCAAGATTGATGATAATGTCATTGTTGAGGATACACAACAATGAAAGGATAGTGTTAAAAGCAACACAAGGATATCGATGATTTCTTGATTAGTTTTGATTGATCATGTTTGATGAAACTTGGTTTTGAACAAAAGATGTTTGGATGATTTGATGTGGCGTTTGGCGTGCGGCAGATGTGGTACGATATCGATTGATGTTTGATGAAGATGGCCGATGAGGGAATATCTTCTCGTCAAAATATGCCATGGGCTAGTGCTTCGGATTTTTTCTCACAAATGCTTTGACCAGTTTGATTTCATGTTTTCCAATGTTCAGATCACCACATAAGGTGAAGGATATAGATCAAGATTTATTCTCGAAGTAAGATGTACATATCTGCCCCCAATGTCTAGCCATGTATGGAATGCGATGGGTGGATGCTTGGATAAGTGTATGGATGGATGGATATGCAAAGGATGCCAAGGATTATATTGCGATAAGATAAGGTGTTCGGATAACGAATGATCATTTGGATAATGCTTCATAGCTCAGATAATGCTGCATAGGATAGGATTAATGAAAATGGCCCATGTCAAGATGTTTACCATAAGCAAGCGTAAAGCATGCCCCAAAATTTTGTCAAGATCAAGATAACTAAGATGATGGATGCAAATATATGCGAATGGATTGGATAAATGGTTCATGGATGGATGGATTTATTATGGATGAGAATCTGGATTGAATGTGATTTGGCTATGGATGGGATGAGATGAATGCTTTCATACGGCCTTTACTTGTAGATGCACCGATTCTACATGGCCTTTGTTTTCAGGGTTTTCGTCATGGTCTTGCTAAGCGCCCGTATGCGGTTTTCACTAGAGGACACTTTTTTTCTTTACTATTTTCAATCATTTTTCTAATTTTTTGGATTTTCATATTTTTTGATTTTTTTGTATTTTTCTGAAAGATTCATGCTAAACCACCTGGTGGTTTTGACATAGATGCCCCTATCATAATGTGCCATCGATATCCTGCTTGAAGGAAGCTGCTTTGCTAAGATCACGTGCACTTGAATCGCGACACGGGATTCTTGATGCCGCCGTCGATCACGGGTTAACTCATCTTGGTACTTTATCGCGATAAAGTGCCTTGAATCCTTATGATGAAGAGGTCTTTGCCAATACCGCGGTCGATGTAAAATTGGATATCGTGTGTGTGGAGGCGTGGATGGAGTGTGTTTATGGATAAGAGATGGATTGGCTGACAATTTGGAACCTTTGACTTTCCAAACTTGGGAAGATGAGCAATGATGGGTGGATACGAAAGTGTTTGTGGAATTAGGACCAACTGCTTGATATACTTTATATGTCGCTTGAAAAGCCTGCTTTTGATTTTGTGGACATCTTTGATGGATACCTTTCCCTCTTTTAGTTTGCCCCACAGTTTCTTTGACTGATGGAGTTTGATAGGGATAATCTTTCTTTGTATTCTTTGGTATCCATATGTATTTGATTTGTCCATTATGCTTCTCAGCTTTTCTTGATTTGATAACATTATTTGTGCTTTGATTCAGATCTTTCTTTTGACGTTGGTCCCAATTCATGGATGGGGTGATGGGTGGATGAAGATTCGTGACATGACTGGTTGTAGTATTGACATCGGTTTCATCATAAGGATTCTTCATGCCTCTTATGTTGATGTTTGCTTGAGACGAAGTTGCCCCCAGTATGGTAGAAGTAGTACCTTCATGCTTTGATTCTGCTTGTTCTGAGATCTCTTGTATAGAATGCACTCTCTGATAAATGACCACCATAGGTGATGTTATTCCCATTTGCTGCTCCGCTAACTCTGGATGTTCTATCTGACTTGTTTCGTTGAGCGGATAATGATGGATATCTTTATTCATGATGTCCTCAGTTTGAATTTGGGACATATTCGATCCTGATGTTGATAACTCCATTTGACTGTAGGAGTTGAGAATCTGCTCTTTTTGTGTAGCAAGATTTTGTTCTAGATGAAGATCATCTATGTGTCCATCTATAGAAAGCATCTCATGGGTAGATGGAGGAGTATGAATATGATCATCTTGCATGGATAAGAGAGTGTTCATTAGATTATTGTAGTATCTTGGAGATACAAATTCTTGATCTTGATTAATTTCGGAGTTTCTTTTGACATGCTTTGGATCAAGTTCTTGACATGGGGCAGCTTCAAAGGATAGATTTCTTACAAAGGACTTTTGGATGTCAACATTAGGCATGGTCAAGTTCAAGGTTCCTTCAGCATCTGTAACCATGAGGTCAAAGGGGATCAACATGTTTTGAAAAGGATCATTGCTAGACTTTGGTAAAAGATTTTGATCATGCTTTGGAATAAATTCTTGAGATATGTCCTCTAACTCGTAAGGCGATGTAGAGGCATTTTCAACATGATCATAGGTGAACGGATCGTGCATTATGTCAATAGGATCAAATAGTCCTAACACTCCTTGAAAGAGATCACTAAAAAGTGGCTCTTGATGTATGGTGAGTTGATCATCGGATTGTGTAGATACATCCTCAATGTGCTCCTCGATGGAGAGGTTTTGATCATTGTTTTCGACAATTGTGGTGGAGAGATTATGAATGTCTTCGACCATAGAGTCAAGTGATGTTGATATTGCTTGAATTGGCTTATTGTCGAGTTTTGTTGGTGGATTTTGATCGTGATTGAAAAGTGACTCTTGACATATGTCAATTTGATCATTGGATGAAGTAAACATGTGCTCATTGATGGATTGATCTTGATCCTGATCCTTGTTTTCAATAGTTGTCATCTTTTGTGTTTGTGCTCGTGTTGGTTGGGTAGCTTGAGAGGCTTGGGAAACTTGAGAGGATTGTTTCACACTTTGAGCTTGTGTTGCTTGTTGCATGGCTAGATATTGTTGGTATCCCTTTTGAAAAGCAGCTTGTAATGTCGCGTTGTATTGGATTGATGTGGTGGAAATTGGTGGTGGTGGGGGTGGTGGTGGATTTAGAATCATGTTGGATGTAGTGACAAGTGTTTGAGATACGCTCGGAGCGATCATGGTAGTGAGAGGTTGAGATGTGATGGGTGTGATAGTGGCGTTTGTAATGATTGAAGGGATAGTGATGGTTGGATTGA
Source organism: Sequoia sempervirens (assembly GCA_007258455.2). NCBI lineage: Eukaryota > Viridiplantae > Streptophyta > Pinopsida > Cupressales > Cupressaceae > Sequoia > Sequoia sempervirens. The sequence continues at coordinate 181,636,314 of VDFB02373365.1, forward strand.
CCGAGGTGATAGGCCCTTGGGAGACCGTATTTTGATTTGGGATCAATGTTGTTGTTTGATTAGATACCATCCATTGGTGTGATGTCGATGGTATATTCGAAGTATTTGACATGATGGTTTGATTGACGTTAGGTGGATTGATTTGGGTGGCGTGATTGGTGCTAGGTAAAGGGGGAAGCCCTAAACCAAGGAATGATGTAGGTAATGGTGGTGGAGATTTCCCTTGGCGCAATGCCTCAACTATTTTGGAAAGTTCCGCAATTTGATCTCGCCAAATTTTTTCTTGATTTTGATCTTGACTCACTTGAGATAGTTGATTTGGCTTGTGTTCAAGTAGTTTTGGCATGCATGCTTGTCGTTTTTGAATGGGATCATGGAAAAATGGATTTTGGATGACATTTTGATTTGGGATGATAGGATGAACATTGTTGGTATTGGGAATCATTCTTCCAAAGTTTTCCGAGTTAGGATTCATGTTTCGAAAAGTTCCACTTGGTACATCCACATTTGGTTTGTAGGGATTTGGTGGAATGACGTTGTTCATTTCAAGGCTCATGCATTGATTATTCAATTGGTGGATTTGCAGATTTGGACTTAGATCTATCATTGGGAAATGTGTTCCAAACTTTGACATGGGCATACTCACACTTGTTGTACCATTGATATTTGTCGAAGGCAATGATCCTATGCATGGACTTTGATAATTGATAGGAAATGAAAGGCTTTGAGGATTCAATTGATTTAGATTACTCAAGATGTATGGATCAAATGTATATTCCATGTTCCTCTTGTGTTATGACCTTACTGCGAAAGTGACCTCTAAGATTCTTAGGACCAATGATGATATGGAGGATGAAAGGTGGATGATATGAGTGATGAACGTTTAGGAACTTTGAATCAATGCTAGACTTAGGGATTTTGATTTTGATTGTTTGATGTGGATGATGAACTTGTAAACCCTAAGATGTTGGATGTTATCTTTAGGATGAACTTGTTCAAAAGGTTTGCTAATTCAATTAGATGTATGAGAAAGGATGCATTCCCACTCACCTAATTAAACAATTGACTTTGATTTGGTTTAAGGATGTACCCAAGTCTAGAATGATGTTTGCAAAGATCTAAAGTTGTTTGGATGGATGGGTTGATAAATGTTTGGATGGATGATGGAAGTTTTGATGATCCTAAGAGACTTAGAGAGACTTTGTTTACTAGGCCAAGGTATTGAAGAACACACTTTTCTCTAAGAGCAATCAAAAGACCAATATGACCAAGAGATATCAAGCACATGTGTGGGGTCCAATTTGTTATCTTTGCTTAATGGCTTCATTTTACCACAAACACACTCTTTATTAAAGTTTCAAACTAAGATGTTCAATGTCTTAATTTCTTTAAACCCCACAAGATATTTTATGTGGAAATTCAATGAACTTAAGGCAAGGGTTTTCCTATTGTTTACTCAAGAAGACAAATTGAGGTATAATCCAATGCTTAGGAACCTCTACGAACGTGAATCCGCAGGGAAAGCAGTAACATATGGATTGAGTCAATGATATTTGTCTTAAAGAGGGTTTGAAATTTTGAGAACCATGTTGAATGTTTGTTTGCAAAATGTTTTCGAATACACACTGTGTTTTCAAACAAAGAATAATTACAAGCCCTATGGATGTGTAAGACTATATTTGTTGGATTCCCACTTGGACAAGTCCAACTACGCCTACTTCTTAGCGGATGGTTAGATGCTTGACCCCACCTGCCCTCCACCACACTCACTTATACGGGCAGCCAAGCATCAACACCCATGAAACTCCCATGGCATATTTTACATTTCTACTAGAAGACCGTAAAAGTGTGGGGTGGCTTCACAATGACCGTTCTTGCACCAACAAATAGTTTAAAAGATTTTGGCAAATTCTAGCACATGGGTTTTAATAAGGACTTTCCGCTCGCGGGAGATTTCGACTCCATACTCTGGCAAGAGTCCCCTTCGATCCATCTTGTCGAGCCAACCGCGGATTATGTATGCTTAACCAAAACCCTCATTTATATCCCTCGCTGGAAATACTCTGGCTTTAGAGTGTTACCGCTGAGTCACGCTTTGGGTGAGTACTTTTCCCCAAGGCAGGCCCTCTAAGACAAAACAGCAGCAAAGACAATAACCGTGAACTCGGGATCGATCTTTGATGGCACAAAGAAAGAGAATGTACGCAAAAATTCCCCTACTCACACTCGCACAAGATGTTCAATTTTTTAAGCCCAAATCGAAGTGTTTCAAAGCAATAAATGTATTTTGAGTGTTTCTCTTGCACCCTAGATCGCACGAAGCGCAAGGGGAGAGGATACGCACTCAAAAGACAATCACTCAAATCAAACACTTGTTCGTTTTATACCCTTCAAAGCAATTGTGAATTCGTTTTAAGCACCAAAATGAAATATGAGGATTGCTTGTTCAATTTTTAACCCAAAACGAAATCTAGTAAGTGTGTTCTAAGGTTCGTTTTAAGTCCTTTGCAATGAAAAGCAATTTGTTCGTTTTAGCCCCAATTGAAAACTAATGTTCTAAAACGAAAAGGAAAACAATTTCGTGAAGTGTTGATCAAACACTTAAAGTGTTAAAAAACACATTGTGTTTTCAAAGAAAAGAAAAAAAATCTTTCCCTCCTTTCGTTTTCGTTTTGTGAAGTAGTTTTGATCAAAGTGTTAAAAAACACATTGTGTTTTCAAACAAAAATCCTCCTCCTTTCGTTTTCGTTTGATAGCCTTCTCTTTCGCCTTGCACCTTTTCGCCTTCATTTGCTTTTGTACCTTGTTCACTTGCCTTTGTTCGCTTTTTGGTACCTTAAATAGATCACAAAATATGAGGTAGGAATGGTAAAATGATAAAAGCATACAAGAAATATCAACCATTCAAAGAAACATCTTAAAGAGATAATAAAATTGCATCAACAAAGCACTTGAGTTCTATATGATAAATTTAAATCCAATGTCAATAAATTTTCAACTTACCCCCTCTTTCATAAAAAATCAATTGATTTTCAAACCTTGTATTTATTTTATTGATCCTTTTACTTGATTCCAATGCTCAATTTTAACCTATTTCCTATAATCACCACAAATAGGGGTTATGCATGCCTTCTAAAAAAAGAAAACATAAGCAAGTTATGCATAACCTTGTTTTAAATAGAAATAAAACAAAAGTGATAAGGCATATGAGTTCTTTGTGGTGAATTCAAAATTTCAATACAATTCTAATTTACATCCATTTTCACAAAAGAATATTTAATTTCAAGGACTTTTCTTATGGATGCATTTAAATTCATTTTGGACTAGTGGAAAGTTCGGAGTGGAATTTTATTCAAGATAAGGCATTTGATATGAAAAAAAAATCAAATCAAAGATTTAAATCCCACCTAAAAGGCCAAATCAAGCATTCAAAGGCAAAAAGAAAATAATTGTGATGATGATTTGAATGGCATCTGACAGTAGACAAAACTACGCGCCCACTGGCTTTTGAATAACTATTAGACCAACCGCCAGGGACGCAGCCTTAATTGCAGTTGTCAAATCTTGCTCGTATCCCACACCCTTTTTGATTCTGCAGTGATGATCAAATCTCGCCTGTTTATTGCTCTCGTACGCTGACCATCTCCACGAAGAGACCCGCCACTAATTGATCAAAGCAAGCTGTCTCAGGGAGTCAACTTGGCAGGTAAAGAAAAGTTAGTTTCATCGCCCTTTTAAAAGCTGTCAAACAAATGTAGTTGGTAAATTTAAAAAGAAGCGCTAAAAGTCATTTCAAAAGGCAGATTAAATGCGATGGTTGCAACTTTGCTGATGGATATGTAGAATGCAGGAGGAAACAAGGCACATGAACCGGTGTGGAAGCATAGACAAGGCGCATGAACTGTTTAACAGAATGCCTCATGGAAATGTGGTCTCAAGATTGGAAGCATAGAGAGGACGCGTGACCTATTTGACAGACCGTTCCTTCTCCTCCTGCGTGTTTCTTCAAATGGCTCATCCCTTAAGTAAACTTCATGCTGCAAAATGAGGAAGAGCTATAAGATTTCTTGGGGGCTGCACTCATGTGAGACTACTGGTAAATTTGACTCGTGAAACAAAACTCCGCGCTAAGCAGCACCAAGATTTATTGTTGCTACAGCTTCATCGGTATTAGGTTGTATTTCTCTTTCTTGCGTATGGTCTTGGAAGATCAATGGCCTTGTAATAAAATAATAGAAAACATTTACATACCCTTGAATCATATGGTACTACTGATAAATTTAGTAGAGTTCATGGTCCTGCAAATAAGTTTAAGCAGTAAAGAAGCACAACAGATTGGATCTCTCGTGGTGCTCTACAAGCTGGATTGGCAGACAGTTTCCCAAAGGATGCTCTACTAATGCAGAAACTACAGGAATCTGCCTTAGCAATGAAAAATGATTTCGTTATGATTCATATACATCATTCATGCAATCATTGTCATCTGTTCATCTATGAATCTGATCGAATGCAAGAGCTAATTTGACCGAATCTGATCGAATGCATAATGTGAATTTTGCATGTCTACAGTATGAAAACATAACAACAGAAAGCATAGCATAGACGAAGGGGTACTACACTATGCTGGCATTGTTCATCCCCTACATTTCACTTTATGCAGTAACAACGTTAGCATTCATGGTGCATGTACTACTCCATACTTCATAAGGCAAACACAGTTCTTCTGTAGCAAGCAACAGTGGCACTTGCTTGAAGTTTTAAAGTTCTATTTGATTTAAAATCTCTACAACCTTTTTAACAAAAAAAACGGTGTGTATGCCTTTGTGATGCAGGCTTGAAAGTTTTATGCTATTTCAAACTTGCCTCCACACCATGGATTGGTCTTCTCATGGTTTCTCATGCCTTCTTGATGAAGTCCTCTTCATACCTTCATTTGGCATAGGCTGGAGAGATGTCAAATTTGCAGCCAATAGTATTTGCTTGGAATGTTTTTGAAATACTCAACAACTCCATTAGATGTGTGGGTTCATGCCCTTCATTGACCTTGCCAACAAATCCACTTTATACATATCTTGCATTCATTTCCTTTCATCCATTCTTATCCCCATACTTTGTTGGACATCCTTTGCCAAAAGCATAACCATTGACCCTCCTTTTCATAGTCTTTCAAGTCACTATGCCCCGATGGATGAGCGTACCTTGTTCTATGTGCTAGTTTTATGCACTCAAACAAGATACCATCGAGCCAAATAAATTTTCTTGAGATTTTCTCAGAACTTTTCAAACAATCATTTTCTATATGTTTTCCTCTTTATGCTTTGAACAGTGGCACCCATTTCTTCCTCTACGCATAGTTTGGTGATGGGAATACATTTTCTTCCTCACCAAACTTCCATTATACATTCATAATGTGAAAATGTTTTAAAATATTGGCTTTTGCATTGTCATGTAATCATTCATAGTGAAGCAAGATTAAAAGCATTGTAATTGTATCCCATGGTAATTCAAACTAATGATTCAAACTACCCTGAAGCTTTCCCTACATTTATGCCTAGTGGGCACCTACTCAGAGTTGTTTAATGGTTGAAATAAACCTTGTGAAGTAATGAAGAACAAAAATTGATGATATATCATGCTACTTTGCAAAGCCCTACTTTTGTGTGTTACACATTTCATAGACTATAGTGTCGACATGATCAACAAGAACATGTCGGGTTCCCAAGTGGACGCGGCTAAAAAAAAATCATTTTTGTACATATTTACCCTTGAATTAATTAGACACAGCCTCTGAGTTCTTCTGGATTGAAAACATGAAATGGGTTTTCATTAAAATCTTCTTTCTGACATATTTGCGAAATGTGCAAAACTGGTGGAGTGAGCTCTCAAATCAGCTCTGAAAACTGGGCAAATGACCTCCTGAAGCCATAAAAACTTGCAGACATGTAGACATATGACCTGAGATTGTAATGCAACAAACGGTTCAGAGAAAGGAGTTACGAGGTGAAAGTTATTCCCTGTCAAAGTTGCTTAGTTGAACTTTTGTGAATAAACAACTGCTTTGAACCAATTAAAACTCAAGATCGCCTCATTGCAAAAATACCAAATCAACTCTAGGCAAGCTGCCACTGGACACAGTAGTTCATTTAGGTGCAATGAGCATGTGTGCAAGAAGGATTTCCTTGAATCATCATTCATCAAAAGTTATTCAGGGTCAAAGTTGACCTCTTAGAAAGGTTTCTAAAAATGCAAGTGCAGAACTAAAGAAATTGCATTTGGTTTTGACCTGCTAAAAATAGTAAATAAAGTTATAATGCTCTAAAAACCTACATGTGAGCTCATCTTGGCATGGATAATGCAGAACAACAATCAGTTTGACTTGACAGTCATCTGGTTGCAAAATGCAAGCTCAAACGGGAGGCTACTTTGCAAAACTGAACGTTTGCAAACATAAAAAATGTGACAAACCCCTCCAGCTTCACTTTTCAAAACCCTGAAAAAATTCATCGTGGGAAGCTGAAAATTGACATGTACAATCACATAGGTCACATGAGTGAATATGCAAATGGGTTTGCTTGACAATCAACTGGCTTCAAGTTACAACCCTTCAAAGTGGGTCATTCAGGTAGATTCTTAAGTGCATTTCGAAAAGTGTAGAAGCAAATTTTTTGAAATAGGCATCTCAAATTTGGGAAATTTGAGAGTTCCAACAGAAGTATAGGGTTATTGATTCCAATACTTGTGTTCTTAATTAATCCCTTTCCTTTTTCAAATTTACATTTAGGAGTAGATCTGGTGGATAATCAACCAATTAAATCTCTAATTTCCTCTCTAGATATCATATATGAATTGTCAAGCCACACACACTAATCATGAAATATGCTAAGTTCCAACCTAATACATATTTCCTCATTGCTAAAATTTGGAAATTGATCCCACACATCCAATTTCATCTATGTAATCATGTTGTGTTTCTATTTGAAGGTAGAATCTTCTCCACTTAATTATTTAGACCACAGTATGTGTGCTTTTCCATAAGTAGGTTCTTCCAATTTTCTATGAATATATATCCCAATTTCTTCAATTGGAATAACACCAAGGGGAACATCTAAAAATGCACCCAAGGGGTCAAGTTTTAGGGTTTTGACATGATGCTTCTTAAATTGTGGTTTTGATCTTATTGAATTATCTACAACTTGAGGTATATCCATCACATTCAACAAAATTCAATGAATAATTCATAGGGAATAATGTATAGTAGTTGTAACTTACCTCTTTCCTATACACCAAAGCCAAGAACCAAAGTTTTGTAGTATGGAAATGCTCTGGTTTCTTCAAACTTGCTCTGCATGCTTCTACTCTTCCACAAATGCCTATCATCGAATGAATTTTCCTCAACATACTTAAATTTATTTCTTTGATCTCAATTACTTCAAAAATAAATGCTTCAAACCACACATAGACGACCTCAAAATTAGCATATACTTCCATATTTTCAAGCTCTACAAAATTTATTCTTCACGCATGTGCACCTAAAAATTATTTTTATGGGAAATCTTGAATTTGTCATTTGTAATAAGGGTATGTGTAGAATCATGATGGGCCAAAAAGTGGCAATATGATGGGTATGTGGCTGACAACTTTTTTTTTACCCAAAATTGATGAAACGAAAAGGGTTTTTAAAGGAGATTCTCAGCTTTCCACCAATATAAATTATGCTTTACTTTGAATTTAATAAGTAATTATTATTCATTTTCTATTTAAATTACGACTAAAGTCCTCATTGATAAGCTGATTGAAAAAACTCTATAGCTTTCAAACGGTATCACATTTTTTGAATCCAAAACATGCGTCACATTCTATGCTTCACATACTATATGATTAAAAAAACAAAAAAATGAATTTCATGAAGTTTTGACCAAGTTAAGGTGGTCAGACATACGAGTTTTTATATTTTCTAAAAGTTGTAATAAAAAATTCATAATTAATTATTTACTTGAAAAAAATTACAAAAAATATGCATCACATCGAGACATGAGTCCTCTACTTATATCTAAAATCTTACAAAAAAATATTATCATTTTATTGTGGTTAGTTGGTAGATAGACACCTACTTCTTATCTTCCCACGAATTTAAGTACTCTTGCAATTTTAAATTTTCACCAAATAGATTTTTTTTCTTTTTAAACAAACCTAGTAATTTAGAATCTAAATTCAATTTGCTATATATTTTATTCTTACATATTTTTGAAATAATATAGATAACTTATTCAAATTTTTATGTCAAGTTTCCTAACTCTAATTTTTCTAATTTTTTTGCCACTTAAGGGCCTTTTTTTCCATGATGATCCTGCACGTACCCATAACTACATTAATGTTATGACATGACATCATATATTGACAAGGGGATATTAAATTTTTTAATTATTTCTCCCCCTTATATATTGTATGAATTTAATTTTTGACAGAATTATCTGCACCTGAGAATGGCACAAATGAAATTGATACTTTTGATTCTCCTTTTTGTTTAGATTTTCCTTCCTTCTTCCAGATCCTCTCCATTTCCTTCTTAACCTCTACCAGATCAATCTTAATGAATGGTTCATTTCTTTTTATCGGATAATCTCTTTTCATATTTCTACTTCTATAGTCTTTAGAAAAGTGTCTCGATTTGTTGCAATTATAACAAGCAACATTCTTCCATCCAAATTGTCCTTTATCCAATCTATATTTTCACTGGTTAGCCTTCTGTCCAAACAAATTGCAATCATAACAATAGCCTTTAGAGGGATAGATCATCTTGTTAAACATTTGAATTCTACATTCTATAGCTTTATGTCCAATTCTTTTTTATGACAAAGTATTTTGATTCATTCCATGATTCTATTTTATTCTATTTCTACAATATTTTTCTCTATGTCCAAATCTATTGCATGAATAACAAATACCACTAAAAGATAAGTACCTTTGGGCATTGGGTTGTCTAATAGGAATCCTTCTTATATTGCTTCTTTGATTCTTGATTAATCTTCCATTGCCTTGAGTCTTCTTTTGATTGTCAGCCATGTTAGGGGATTGATCTACTTTCGAACTTTGTCCTTCTTCAAATCCCAGAACACCTTTATCCTTAGAAGGTTTTTGAAACATAATCAACTCATCAAGAATTGTAGTACTTGTTTTGAATTTTTCCTCATGAGATTTTTCTTTCTCTAGATTTGATTTCAAAATTACCACTTATTATTCAAGATTTGCACATTCATCCATCCTTCTTTGAATTTCAGCTTTCTAACAGTCTTTAATTTTCCTCTTTTCTTCCACTTGTTCTTTCAATCTAGTGATGCCATCATTTACTTTCTTTAATTGATCACTGACTTCTCTATATCTTTCCTTGAATTTCTTGATTTGTTCTCTCAATTTCTTAATGAACTCATTTGCTTCCTTCAAGCTTTCCTTCAAATCATTGTTTTCTTCTTTAGCACTTTCAAGATCTTCAAGAGAAATTTCAAGTTCACTATTATCATATGGGGTATAGTATTCTTCAATATGTTTAGCATTAATATCTTCAGGAGGAATAGGTTCAATCTCTTATCTGCCATGTGTTCAAATAATATGATCCTCCTCAAGCTATTAGGCTTCTTAAAATTAACCAATATCTGATACCAATTGATGAGCACCCAAAATACTAAGAAGACGGTGAATTAGTATTCCATCAAACCATTTACATAATATCCATCCAAGTAATAACATAATTCTAACTGTAACAATTAGTGAAAGCATGGAATCAACATGAGATGAGAATACACGCGAACAAAAGTATTTTTACGTGGAAAACCCAAAATGGGAAAAACCACAGTGAGGATTAACTCACAATATATTATGCAAATATAGAATATTACAAGGGCTCATTACCAGGACTCATTTTCCTTGAAGGCTCACAACATAAAATAATTTACAAAATAGAGTATGACTCACTACCAAAGATGAATTGAGATATAATTCACCTTCCTTGTGATGGAGTTCAGTTCCAGTGAAGCATAGTGTATATAAAACACTTCCCTATAAGTATACTATCTACTCACATATGATACTTCACACATTCACACTTTCTGACTTTCATCCCTTCACTTATTCCACATCATCCACACAAACTTCTCCACAAAAATTTCTTACATATATACCATATGCATTCACTTTCACTAATTAGAGAAACCCCATCTCACATCAAAACCAAGTCTGTCGAAATTATCCTCAAAATAATATTCACCTTTGTGCCCAACACAAGCATCTAACATATGGTATTAGTCAGCATGGACCTAAGATAAATCCATATAGAATTCACAACACATATTTAATCTTCTTAACACCAATTCATAATTAGGTCGGTCTGAGCTAGACCTAAAACATCAAGACTCCAAACGTATATGCAATGCATCAAAAGTGTAACAAAAAGCATTTTTAACACATCGAATTCTCCTTTAGACAACATTGAATAACTTATCTTCAACTTTAGCAAGGAAAAATAATTAATCATGAAAGAATGTGGAATCTCCTACATGAATTCACTATACATAAAATTATTGTAGTTCTTAGAGGAGAACACTATTACCCATATCTTCTAAATGTGTTCACATTTCATCTCAAAAATTCAAAGTAAGATGTAACTTATAGTCACATATCTATGTAAAAATTCCTATAGAGATATCATTCTTCGAGGTGGAATCCAGACCAAAAAACTAATGTACTAAATCAACATAACTCTTTTTTCCAAACTAGACTGGTAACTGTATCTTTCCAACTATATAGCCAAGTCAACTAAAATATTTTCAGTGCATGTAAATGATGTCAAAGTAGAACATACTGTCAGCTTTTGATTAGATCTTACAAAATAAGATAATTTGTACCAAAATATCAGATCAATTTCCATTACTATACCAACTACTAAACTATACAAATAAGGTACATCAATGACAATCTTCCAATTTCCATTATTGACATCAATGAAAACCTTCCAATTTCCAACACAATCGTCTCACAGAGCAACAATCTTCTCTCAATGGACAGTGACAAAGGATAAGGTATGGTGCAGTGGATAATGGTTTGGCTTCCTCTTATGCTCTATGATAGTTGTCTTTCCTTGAATAATGAACATAAGGATCCTAGCTAGTGGTACATATCTTGGTATAATTGAATGTATCTTCATAGTAGTATTTCTACATCATTTCATATTATTGATGTAAAAATGGTTCCATGGTGTTAAAGTGGTTGTTGATTGGTTGGTCACTAGCATTGATGCAACAATGGCATTTATCTCATTGTTGTCTAGATTTCAAGAGGTGTGATTGTATGTTTACAATAGATACAAGGTTGGGACTTGTCATGTTTTGATATGACCAAAGGTGAATAGATATGGTCCAATTTTGAAGTGTTATTTATATTATCAAGATGTTCACAATGTTGATATTCACTACACATTCTTAACTCAGTTCCTAATGTAGTTCTTGATTTTTATGCTTCATGATATTCATGGCAAAGTGTCAAAATTATGTTTATGGTTTATACATTAAAGAGTTTCTTTAGTGCAAGACTTTATTCATCATCTCATTGAGTTGATACAGTTGGTATTCTTTAATGACAGTGGTTGGATAGTTAATGATTACATTGTTTGTATTCCATGCTATTGAACAATCATCCTAGTGATAGACAATATGGTGATAGTGAGCAAAATATATTTCAGCCATTGTGAATCACTAATATGATGCCTACATAATTCTTTCTCAATCACAATGATTGGAATATATCTTCTTATATAATGATGTTTGTCTTGAGAAACACAAGGGAAGTGGTTGGTATTGAATAGCTTGATGGTGCTATGAAAAAATATGATTGTTTTTGTCTGGATATGGAGCTTGATGTAGAAGAGAAATTGAAACACATAAAACTCTCTCTAAACTCTCACAAAAAATTCTCAAATAAAATAGAGGAATTGTAAATTAACACAGAGAAATTTACTTGCACAAAAAACTATTGATTTTCTTCATTAAAATAATCTGGATACAAAAGTTTTCAATCATATATGGACTGATATGCACCAAATTATTCTCCTATAGGCATCACATATGCAACTAGAAATTAATCTCAAGAAAACTATGCTCAAACATATGAGATTTTACAATTAGAACCATCTCCCATCTCTTCTAAACCACCTGCAACACATGCAACTTCAAACTATCTATTCTAGCATCCTCATGGGTTGTTGTTTATCAGACCAAACCTGCAATAAAAATGTCCCAACTCTCCTCTAGAGAAAAGGGTGATCCCACAATAGTGGTTTACAATTTTTGGCCAAATTGGACACTAATTTCATTTTTTAACTAAATCTTCACACTCGAGCACCTATAGCGGTTAAACCATGAGGAATTTGAAGATAATGCAAACTAGAGTCTTATCACATTTTGTCTATAGATTCTTAAAATATTTTTTTCAAATTTTTTGGAATTAAATTGCACTTCATTTTCCATCTCCCACGAAAATTGGTTTTTTTCAAAAAACAACATTTTTAAAAAGTGATGCACATCGTATAACGTATAAATTTTTTTCCTTGAAAGATAAAATTCCAATTCTTTCGAATTTATATTTGTAACTCTGATATCTAGTGCTTCCACTTGGTTAGATAGTTTTTTATTGAATATTTTTTCTTTAATCAAGTTTCAAAGTCAAATCAATTACAATTAAGAGATAATGCGACCGTATAACGCATAACTTTTACTGTATGTATCGAAATTATTATTTATTTTTTTGTTGCATCAAGGACTCCAATATATGGTGCACTCATATTTTAATTTTTTTTTTTTGATATTCTTCTATTTTTCCACATGTGTAGAACTAAGAGTTTTGTTTTCGGTGAGAAACCTATATTTAATAAAACTTAAAAAACAAATAGATAATATAATCAAAACATATTAAAATTATATTTGTTGGATAGCACATTTTGAGGGAAACCTGGTACTAGTTGGGTTTTTGAGATCTCCTCCATTTTCATTCTCAAATCGAGCTTCGAAGTGCAAAATTCTGAGCAATTTTGGTGCCTGAGAGGATGTGGGTGAAAATAAGTGGGTTTGGTCGAACAAAAAAATAATGTTTGGTCGAATAGGGGTTCGACCAAACCCATTTAACATACAATAAAAAAATAGATTTG
>VDFB02373365.1:181649605-181698469 GCA_007258455.2 Sequoia sempervirens
TACCCCTGGATGGTCTTACCGCCAGTGTGGATAATTGATTGTATCTCTCTTTATACCCACTTTCAAAGTGGTGAATCCCCACTCGCAAGTGGATGCCTGCCACAGCGGATGAATTAGATTGTTGTAGCTTCATGGCTGGTTATCTGTCTAATAGTTTCAAGTTTTCAATTAATCACTCTGCCATATGTTAGCACCTCACCCTTAGTGGGATCTTGTGTTCACATTCTTTACATTGAGAATGTTTCAATTCAAGTATTGCTCTTTAGCTTCTCTTCCATATGACAACACCTATCCTTCCTTGGGATTGAGTGTGCATTCATGTTGTGAGTTCTTTCAAGCTTGGTTTGCAATTTGGAGCTAACACTAACCAAGTTGGCTAGTGCTGGTTTATGTTGTGTAAATATTTTTGAAAAAATTGGTTAGCATATTTCAGTGGTATCAGAGTAGAAGACCCTACCATCTTTTGGCATTCTTGCAGTTGGTTGTATGATGAGTGAAAGAGACACTAGGCCATTCATGAGAAGTCAAGCCAGAACTCAGCATTAGTTTCCACCTGTTCTAGAGGCAGAGACTTTTTCAGAAGCCTTGAGGGATCTTGGAAAAATAGTGGAAGGTACATAAAAGACGGTTGAAATAATGTCAGACAATGTAAGGAAGGCTAATGATGAGAGGGATAGAGTTGAGAAGAAGTTTGATGGGATGATAGACATGATGTCCCGATTATTGTCCAAGTTGGACCAGCAAGCAGCTCAGAATATCATTCAACCCCAAAATAACTCAACTGGAGAAAGCAGTGGAGTTAATGGGAATAACAATAATGGCAGTCCTGAGGTGAATACCAGAAACAAAGTTGTGGGTCAGCATGCCGCAATTCCTAGTGGGTCATCCTCTAGAACTCTTTTCCCTGTCTTCACGACAATGGAAGAGCAACAACCGGTTGAAGCTACACCAACCTTTGCTGATGATGCACGTCAAGCTTACATGGAGTACGTCTCTTTACCTCTTGACTTGAGAGGTACTTGGACCTTTGATCAATTCATGAATCAAAGGTTTCAGAGAAATGGAGGAAGGAATGAGCAACGTCCTCCTATGGTGCCTAGTGTGAGCATTTTTTTAAATCTGCAAACACTAAACCTCAAGCATGGATTAATGACTTACAAATTCATCAAAATACTCCTATGAAATAATGCAAAATGCTTCCTAAACATGATAGCAAATCAAACTAAATTGAAAGCATGAAAGAAACAAGATACATATCTATTCCATAGTGGATTGGTGTCACATGTGCTAGTGACCCTTTCCCAATCCTTGATCAAAGTTCAAAATGATAAAATGCCAATGGAGATGATGGAGTGAAATGATGAACAAGATCAAATCTCAAATGAAGAGAGTAACCTTGCATGAAATTGTGAAGATTGTCAAGGATTTGCTTGAGGATGATGCACCTATTTAAAGATTTCAAATGCTAAGATTGTTGAAGAGGGACCAATGTGGGACTAAAGATTAAGCCAATGATAGGAGGACACTTGTCATCATGTGATTAGTTGATGTGTGTGCAAGATTTGGGAAGAGTGCCCAAGAGGGGGAAATTTTGAATTCAAATTTGCAATAAATTTTGAGAGTTTGGATCTCTTTGAAGGGGACATGTAAGAGACATGGGCACCCTCATAAATGCTATTTTGGTGTACATGTCCACTTGGGGAGAAATTCAAACTTCTTGGAGAACATTCTCCTTTATGCCAAGTTGAAAATAAGGATTTTGATAAATCAATTAAATGCAATTTCATGTGCAAGTGGCCAAATGTAGAGAATGCAAGTGGGATGGGATTAACATTAGATTTAATCAGGATTAATTAGCTTGGATGATGATTAGGATGCTTTGACTTTATGACTTAAATACTTGATTTTATTTAAACTCAGAAGTTACGAAATGGCGATTTGGGTTTGGATTTAACAGTCCCATTTATTTGATGAATGGAATATGATTATGCATGATGTAATTTTAACATGTCTACATTTTTCCCCTCTTTGAAGCAATGTACTTGTTGCGTTGGTTCAAAGAATAAACTTGCCGCAATCGAAATTAAAAAATTTCATGATTTTTCGGATGCCCCAGCGGAAAGAAGTACACCGGTACATTGCCCCCTCGAGAGATCGAGCGAAAAGATTCGATTTGAGGGTCGATCTCGCGATAAAGAGGTTCAAAATGGGTGGTTATGGACGACGATGCAAATGAGATGATTTCAAGATGCTTAGAATAACAAATCTATATTATCCTAAACAACTTAAATGATGATATGATATGAGATGGATGAGATTGATGATGTGAATGATGTGATATGCTGTGATTATGCAACGGATGATTTATGAGATGCTTAGACTAACAGATCTATATTATGATGATGATATGAATGTGAGATGATATGCAGAATTCTAATGATTTATGGATGCAAGATGAATGCATAATGGATGCATGATGGATGTATGCTAATGGTTTGTGGATGCGGGATGGATGCATGATGGATGCATTGGTGATGATGATGTTAGTACGGAAATGAGATGATGACAAGAGGATCCAACAAGTCCATGATTGGTCGAGACTTTATTAGAGATGATGATGATAAAAGATGATGAGAAATGATGATGATAGATGGATGATTTTGCTTATCAAGGATTGGGATTTTCAAAGGGTCACTTACTTTATTTTTGATAACACGCCTAAATACGATGCATCAAGGTATGAAGGACCAGGATAGCGTGGTACTTAGTGTGATGGACTTTGACTCAACAAAGGTGATAGGAGTATTCTTTGTTCACACTTGACATACGAAATCTTTGGCATGCACCTAACAGCAGTATTCCCGCCAAGTTATATTACAAGAGCTGCCCAACGCTAATGCCAGACAAAAGATAATGATCGCTATACCATTCCTATCTCTCTAAATCCTTCATTCTGGATATCATCGAGAGGTCCTTGGAACAACGCTAATGATACAAAATCAAAAGAAAAGATCAAGTACACAAACAAGCCAATGTTCTTCATACCTCCAGCCAAAGGGATTTGTTTTGATAGGATAAGATCGAAAGTGATATCCATAAATGATGCCCATTGTCGGAACGATATATCCTAGGACATGCATTGTACAGGATGATGATGGTTTGATAAGTTGATTGATAGGCTAATGATATAAAGTTGACTGACATGTTTGAAAATGATCGAGACTTTGATTTTGTTTTAAATATTTGTTGCTTCGATTTTGATTTTACGATTGAAGCTTGATTTTGCTAACTGCTATGATTGTTTCTGTTTGCATTGCCAAAGGATGAAGGTGATGATCAGTTTATTATGGATGATTGATTATTGTGGGTGAAAGCGAAATGAGGCGGATGGATTTTTTCAAATATTTGGATGTTTTTGACGTTTTGCAATGTTTTGAGGCTGTTTTTGGTGTTTTCAAGATTTTGCAAATGTTTTGATTTTTTGATTTTTTGATGTTTTTGGATTTTGATGTTTTTCGAATGTTTTTGGATTTTGATGTCTTTTGAATGTTTTTGGATTTTTGCATGATTTGGATGTTTTTGGATTTTTCGCATGATTTTGACGATTTGGATATGGATATGTATGACGATATCAATGCTCTGTTTATGATTTTTGTTGAAGACCAAGCTAAGGTTGATTGATCAGATCAATGAATTGATGATGATGATAACATTGTTGAGGATACACAACAATGCAAGGATTTGATTGATCAAGATTGATGAGGATAACATTGTTGAGGATGCACGACAATGCAAGGATAGTGTTAAGCAACACAATGATTGGGATGTTGATGGGAATGATGATGATAACATTGTTGAGGACGCACAACAATGCAAGGATAGTGTTAAGCAACACAATGATTGGGAAAGATATCCCAGGATGATGATGAGTTGATTAGATTTGATTGATCAAGATTGATGATGATAATCATTGTTGAGGATGCACAACAATGAAAGGATAGTGTTAAGCAACACAAGGATATCCTGATGATTTCTTGATTGGATTTTGATTGATCATGTTTGATGAAGCTTGGTTTCGAACAAAAGATGTTTGGATGATTTGATGTGACGTTTGACGTGCAGCTTAGATGCGACTGATATCGATTGATGTTTGATGAAAGATGAAGACTGATAAGGAATGTCTTCTCGTCAAAATGTGCCATGGGCTAGTGATTCGGATTTTTGGATTGCAGATGCTTTGACCAATTTGGTTTCACGTTTGCCAATGTTCAGATCACCACATAAGGTGAAGGATATAGATCAAGATTTATTCCCAAAGCAAGATGTACATATCTGCCCCCAATGTCTAGCAACGTATGGAATGCGATGGGTGGATGCTTGGATAGGTGTATGGATGGAGGGACATGGATTATCTTGCGATAAGATAAGGTGTTCGGATAACGAATGATCATTTGGATAATGCTTCATAGCTCAGATAATGCTGCATAGGATAGTATTAATGAAAATGGCCCATGTCAAGATGTTTACCATAAGCAAGCATAAAGCATGCCCCAAAATTTTGTCAAGACCAAGATGACTAAGATGATGGATGTAGATATATGCGAATGGATTGGATAAATGGTTCATGGATGGATGGATTTATTATGGATGAGATGGATTGAATGCTCGATTTATTATGGATGGGATGAGATGAGATGCTTTCATCTGAACTGGCACACGTAGATGCTCGATTCTACACATGACGCCTGTTTTCCAGGTTTTCGTCATGGTCTTGCCCAAAGCGCCGCCCATTTTTTGATTTTTTTGTATTTTTCTGAAAGATTCATGCTAAACCACCTGGTGGTGTTGATGTAGATGCCTCTGTCATAATGTGCCATTGATATCCTGCCTGAAGGAGCTGCTTTGCTAAGATACGTGCACTCGAATACAATTTCTGGGATTCTTGATATGCTTCGTCGATACCAGGGTTAACTCTGTCTTGGTGCGCACATCGCGATAAAGTGCCTTCAGAATCCTTATGATGAAGGGTCTTTGCCAATACACGGTCAATGTAAGAATTGGATATCATGTGTGGAGGCATGGATGGAGTGTGTTTATGGATAAGAGATGGATTGGTTGACAGTTTGGAACCTTTGACTCTCCAAACTTGGGAAGATGAGCAATGATGGGTGGATACGGAAGTGTGCGTGGAATTAGGACCAACTGCTTGATATACTTTGTACGTCGCTTGAAAAGCCTGCTTTTGATTTTGCGGACATTTTTGATGGATACCTTTCCCTCTTTTAGTTTGCCCCATAGTTTCTTTGACTGATGGAGTTTGATAGGGATGATCTTTCTTTGTATTTTTTGGTATCCATGCGTATTTGATTTGTCCATTATGCTTCTCGGCTTTTCTTGATTTGATAACATTCTTTGTGCTTTGATTCAGATCTTTCTTTTGACGTTGGTCCCAATTCATGGATGGGGTGATGGGTGGATGAAGATTCGTGACATGACTGGTTGTAGTATTGACATCGGTTTCATCATAAGGATTCTTCATGCCTCTTATGTTGATGTTTGCTTGAGATGAAGTTGCCCCCAGTATGGTAGAAGTAGTACCTTCATGCTTTGATTCTGCTTGTTCTGAGATCTCTTGTATAGAATGCACTCTCTGATAAATGACCACCATAGGTGATGTTATTTCCATTTGCTGCTCCGCTAACTCTGGATGTTCTATCTGACTTGTTTCATTGAGCGGATAATGATGGATATCTTTATTCATGATGTCCTCAGTTTGAATTTGGGACATATTCGATCCTGATGTTGATAACTCCATTTGACTGTAGGAGTTGAGAATCTGCTCTTTTTGTGTAGCAAGATTTTGTTCTAGATGAAGATCATCTATGTGTCCATCTATAGAAAGCATCTCCTGGGTAGATGGAGGAGTATGAATATGATCATCTTGCATGGATAAGAGAGTGTTCATTAGATTATTGTAGTATCTTGGAGATACAAATTCTTGATCTTGATTAATTTCAAAGTTGCTTTTGACATGCTTTGGATCAAGTTCTTGACATGGGGCAGCTTCAAAGGATAGATTTCTTACAAAGGACTTTTGGATGTCAACATTAGGCATGGTCAAGTTCAAAGTTCCTTCAGCATCTGTAACCATGAGGTCAAAGGGGATCAACATGTTTTGAAAAGGATCATTGCTAGACCTTAGTGAAAGATTTTGATCTTGCTTTGGAATAACTTTTTGAGATATGTCCTCTAACTCATAAGGCATGTAGAGACATTTTCAACATGATCATAGGTCGATGGATCGTGCATTATGTCAATTGGATCAAATATCCTAACACTCCTTGAAAGAGATCACTAAAAAGTGGCTCTTGATGTATGGTGAGTTGATCATCGGATTGTGTAGATACATCCTCAATGTGCTCCTCATGGAGAGGTTTTGATCATTGTTTTCGACAATTGTGGTGGAGAGATTATGAATGTCTTCGACCATAGAGTCAAGTGATGTTGATATTGCTTGAATTGGCTTATTGTCGAGTTTTGTTGGTGGATTTTGATCGTGATTGAAAAGTGACTCTTGACATATGTCAATTTGATCATTGGATGAAGTAAACATGTGCTCAGTGATGGATTGATCTTGATCCTTGTTTTCAATAGTTGTCATCTTTTGTGTTTGTGCTCGTGTTGGTTGGGTAGCTTGAGAGGCTTGGGCAACTTGAGAGGATTGTTTCACACTTTGAGCTTGTGTTGCTTGTTGCATGGCTAGATATTGTTGGTATCCCTTTTGAAAAGAAGCTTGTAATGTCACGTTATATTGGATTGATGTGGTGGAAGTTGGTGGTGGTGGGGGTGGTGGTGGATTGAGAATCATGTTGGATGTAGTGACAAGTGTTTGAGATACGCTCGGAGCGATTATGGTAGTGAGAGGTTGAGATGTGATGGGTGTGATAGTGGCGTTTGGAATGATTGAAGGGATAGTGATGGTTGGATTGACCGAGGTGATAGGTCCTTGGGAGACCGTATTTTGATTTGGGATCAATGTTGTTTGATTAGATACCATCCATTGGTGTGATGTCGATGATATACTCGAAGGATTTGACGTGATGGTTTGATTGACATTAAGTGGATTGATTTGGGTGGATTGATTGGTGTTAGGTAAAGGGGGAAGCCCTAAACCAAGGAATGATGTGGGTAATGGTGGTGGAGATTTCCCTTGGCGCAATGCCTCAACTATTTTGGAAAGTTCCGCAATTTGATCTCGCCAAATTTGTTCTTGATTTTGATCTTGACTCACTTGAGATAGTTGATTTGGCTTGTGTTCAAGTAGTTTTGGCATGCATGCTTGTCGTTTTTGAATGGGATCATGGAAAAATGGATTTTGGATGAAACTTTGATTTGGGATGATAGGATGAACATTGTTGGTATTAGGAATCATTTTTCCAAAGTTTTCCGAGTTAGGATTCATGTTTCGAAAACTTGCACTTGGTACATCTACATTTGGTTTGTAGGGATTTGGTGGAATGACGTTGTTTGTTTCAAGGCTCATGCATTGATTATTCGATTGGTGGATTTGTAGGTTTGGACTTAGATCTATCATTGGGAAATGTGTTCCAAAATTTGACTTGGGCATACTCACATTTGTTGCACCATTGACATTTGTCGAAGGCCATGATCCTATGTATGGACTTTGATAATTGATAGGCATTGCAAGGCTTTGAAGATTCAACTGATTTGGATTACTCAAGATGTATGGATCAAGTTTATTTTCCATGTTCTTCTTGTATTTTGACCTTGTTGCAAAAGTAACCTCTAAGGTTCTTAGGACCAATGACGATATGGAGGATGAAATGTGAATGATATGAGTGTTGAACGTTTAGGGATTTGTATCAATGCTAGACTTAGGAATTTTGATTTTGATTGTTTGATGTGGATGATGAACTTGTAAACCCTAAGGTGTTGGATGTTATCTTAGGATGAACTTGTTCAAAAAGGTGATAATTTAACTAAGTGTGTGTGGAAGGATTCATCCAAACACACCTAACTAAACAAATGATTTTGATTTGGTTTAGAAATGTACCCAAGTCTAGGTAATGATGTTTTCAAAGCTCTTAAAGTTGTTTGGATGGATGATGTTGATAAATGTTTGAGGTGAATGAAGTGTTTGATTTTGATCCTAAGAGACTTAGAGAGACTTTTTTTACTAGGCCAAGGTATTGAAGAACACACCTTTCTCTAAGAGCAATCAAAAGACCAATATGACCAATAGATAACAAGCACATGTGTGAGGTCCAATTTGTTATCTTTGCTTAGTGTATTCTTTTTACCACAAACACACTCTTGATTAAAGTTTCAAACTAAGATTTCCAATGTCTTAATTTCTTTAAACCCCACAAAATATTTTATGTGGAAATTCAATGAACTTAAGGCAAGGGTTTTCCTATTGTTTACTCAAGAAGACAAATTGAGGTATAATCTAATGCTTAGGAACCTCTACGGACGTGAATCTGCAGGGAAAGTAGTAACATATGGATTGAGTCAATGATATTTGTCTTCAAGAGGGTTTGAAATTTTGAGAATCATGTTGAATGTTTGTTTGCAAAATGTTTTCGAATACACCTGTGTTTTTCAAACAAAGAATAATACAAGCCCTATGGATGTGATAGACAATGTTTGTTGAGTCCCACTTGGACAAGTCCAGCTATGCCTACTTTTAGCGGATGGTTAGATGCTTGACCCCACAGCTCCCCTCTTGACCTCACTTATTGTAGCCAAGCACCAACACCCATGACTCCCATGGCATGCTTTCCATCTCTAAAAAGTCGGGCCTTAGGGGCGTGGAATCCACCGCTCTTGCACCAACAAATGATTAAGGATTTTGGAAAATTCTAGCACATGGGTTCTAGTAAGGACTTTCCGTCCGTGGAGATTAACCCATACGACAAGAGTCCCCGGATCCATCTTGTAGACCAGCTTGAATTATGGCGAACCAAAACCGGTATATCGTTGGAAATACTCTTAGCTTTAGAGTGTACCGTTGAGTCGTCGCTTGGTGAGTACTTTTTCCCCAAGGAGGCCCTCTAAGATAAACAAAAGCGAGCAAAGACACAATCCGTAACTCGATCGATCGATGGCACAAAGAAAGAGAATGTGCGACCCCTACTCACACTCGACAAGATGTTCAAATTTTGGCCCAAATGTAGTGTTTAAAAGCAATAAAATGTATTTTGAGTGTTTCTCTTGCACCCTAGATTGCACGAGCGCAAGGGGAGAGGATACGTACTCAAAAGACAATCACACAAATCAAACACTTGTTCGTTTTATACCCTTCAAAGCAATTGTGAATTCGTTTTAAGCACCAAATGAAATATGAAGATTGCTTGTTCAATTTTTTACCCAAAACGAAATCTAGTAAGTGTGTCCTAAGGTTCGTTTTAAGCCCTTTGCAATGAAAATAAAATTGTTTGTTTTAGCCCCAATTGAAAACTAATGTTCTAAAACGAAAAGGAAAACAATTTCGTGTAGTGTTGATTAAACACTTAAAGTGTTAAAAAAACACATTGTGTTTTCAAAAGAAATTTCCCTCCTTTCGTGAAGTAGTATTGATCAAACATTTAAAGTGTTAAAAAACACATTGTGTTTTCAAACAAAAATCCTCCTCCTTTCATTTTTGTTTGATAGCCTTCTCTTTTGCTTTGCACCTTTTCGCCTTCGTTGTTCGTTTGTACCTCCTTCGCTTTTCCTTTGTTCGCTTTTGTACCTATTTCATCAAACAATTATATGAGAATACAAAATAATAAATTAGGTTCATTTTAATCCTTGATTTCAATAAATAATAGAGACTTAAAGATAAACAACGAAGATCAATACAATCCCTTATTATGTTTAATCATTAATTCCATAATAAAAGAATGATCTCACAAGGATTAAAAAGAAAAGATATTTAACAAGACTGGTTTATGTTTCAAAAGAAGATAGGAAAACATTAGTCAACATGAAAAAAAATTTGTCTTCAAAAGAGAATTTCAAATCTTTTTGTCATTAATGACCTAGTTGTGACATCCCTTTCAAAGCAAGCTAAGCAGATTTTACCTTTCACCAGAATTTCATTGTCAGATTTTTAGACCAAAAAAGAACAGCAGACAAGTTACCCACATTTTATTGGCACCTGTAGATGTGTGTAGCAATACAAATAGTCTAAAAAAAGTCCATGTGAAAAAGCATATCCAAATAAAGATCTACTTGCAGCGTTAGGAATTTATTGTGCTCAACCACTGCAGGATACGTCCACTCTATCAAATATAGTAATATAGCCACTCAATCGAATTTAATAATGCAGACAGTGCCTTTACAAACCCGCGCTTCCTCCCGGTAAGGAATGTTATTTTAGAATTTCCTCCAATAACGCCAATACATTTCTAGTGGACTGAATCCATGAACGAGGAACATGATATCACAGAGCTCGAGATGCAATCATTGTGGGCCATAAGACCACGCCTTTTTTCCTTCTGTCAATTGGTTCATGTGCCTTGTTTATGCTGCCGCATTTGATTGTAGTTACCTGTTACCTAACAAAAATAAGATTGAATATACCAGCGAATAAGGAAACATTTCAAAGCTTTTGTCATTAGCGTGAGCACTAGAAACATGAAAATGTTCAGAGGTCGTTCATTTCAAAGCCAAATGTAGAGAGTTCCTGTGAGATTAAATTTAAAAACAATCTATGTTCAAAGTAGTGATGACTGCAGGGCCGACGCAAAAAGATTAAGGTGAATAGAACTTTCAAACGAATGCATTTGGCAGGTGTAAAGACATTCCATCGCTTGGCCCACAACCTCCTTGCCGACGCTAAAATTCCAGTTGAAAATGCTTTAAAAACTTTCTCGCTAATATAATGGTTTTGATGGGTATGGTACTGCTCCTGGTTTGGAAGTCCGATTGCTGTTATTTAATATGAAAGAGTTTGTAACCAGAGAGAATGCTTAAAAAACAACGCTCTCAGCGTGTAATGGTATGAAACTTAAAGGAAACTTTCATGCTAATTCAATTGGCAATTCCACAAAGTTTGACCAGCCTCCTTGCCTACAGAATGCGCGCCTAAAGAGGGCCCAACATCCTCCCACCTCAAGTGTTGTGATATAAAATGATTAACACAGAATCATACAAGTGAATGATAAAAATACAATTGCACAATTCCCAATATATTGATTTCATACATGAATTGAATTAACCTCTTCATCTAACCACCACAACACAAACCAATAGCTCAACTATGCAAAACGTCATAATATTTACAACTGTAACAAGACATGAAAGACTTCCTGCTCATTCTATCGATTCAATGCACTCATAATTGGTTTCTACTGCAACTTGTGTGTAAGCATAGGTATATTCTATTGAGTGCAGTCAACGACTAATAATGAAACACCTAAGTGTGCTAGGTAAGTGCGCAGCTCTAGGCACGGGGAATGACTTCTTCAAAAATTTGAATCATCTAAGTTGAGTGAAGGACGCGCCTTTATGAAGCATCTTGTACATCTGGGCGGGACTCGAGAGGTAAGCTTATGGTGATAGCATCCAAATAAGGGACAGACATTTCCTGTGACTGTACTCAACAGCAAATCACCTTGTGAAGACTATGTGGAAGCTGCTGTCAAACAAGCAATGTCCATTCAAATTAAATGCCATTGGCATGTGTAAATCTGAGCTCTATAATGATATTCAAAAGACTTTAAAGCTAAATGCAGGTCATGCAAAATAGCAAGTAAAGACTTTTAATTTTGATCTATGTTACACAGTAAACACATACAACAATATTAAATGCTCAACTTGCAAGAGTAGATGGCGAACCCAAAGGGATATAGTGCACAATCTCTATTAACTAGAGAATGCAGACAAAGCATGGCAAACAAAGATAGCCATATTAATGAAAGAAACAACGTATTTCTTTGCCTGTACCAAAATGGAAGCATACAGATTAAAAAAAAACAAATGCAGATTAGTAAACACAGATCCAATAAAAAGTGTTTTTGTTCCCTGAATTTTTTCAATATAATATATGCATATTAAATATATATAAGCCCTCCTTCTAGCGCCAATTAGGTGAGCATTTTTTTAAATCTGCAAACACTAAACCTCAAGCATGGATTAATGACTTACAAATTCATCAAAATACTCCTATGAAATAATGCAAAATGCTTCCTAAACATGATAGCAAATCAAACTAAATTGAAAGCATGAAAGAAACAAGATACATATCTATTCCATAGTGGATTGGTGTCACATGTGCTAGTGACCCTTTCCCAATCCTTGATCAAAGTTCAAAATGATAAAATGCCAATGGATATGATGGAGTGAAATGATGAACAAGATCAAATCTCAGATGAAGAGAGTAACCTTGCATGAAATTGTGAAGATTGTCAAGGATTTGCTTGAGGATGATGCACCTATTTAAAGATTTCAAATGCTAAGATTGTTGAAGAGGGACCAATGTGGGACTAAAGATTAAGCCAATGATAGGAGGACACTTGTCATCATGTGAGTGGTTGATGCATGTGCAAGATTTGGGAAGAGTGCCCATGAGAGGGAAAATTTGAATTCAAATTTTCTAATAAATGCTGAGTTTGACTTTTGGAAGGGGACATGTAAGAGACATGTAAGGCCTCATAAATGCTCTATTTGGTGTACATGTCCACTTGGGGAGAAATTAAAACTTGGAGAATATTCTCCCTTTATGCCAAGTTGAAAATAAGGATTTTGATAAATCAATTAATTGCAATTTCATGTGCAAGTGGCCAAATCTAGAGAATGCAAGTGGGATGAGATTAGCATTAGATTTAATCAAGATTAATTAGCCAGGATGATGATTAGGATGTGATTAGGATGCTTTGACTTTTATGACTTAAATACTTGATTTATTTAAATCAGAAAATGATGGAATATGATTTGGGTTTGATTTAAATAAAGTCCTGATTTATTTGATGAATGGAATATGATTATGCATGATGTAATTTTGACATGTCTACACCTAGAAATTATTTCTACCAAGCTTTGGGAAAGATAACTATGGAGCATTTTGATGGTAGTAATAAGTGCATAGCCAGATCATGGGTGCAAAAGCTAGATAATTATTTCTCAGACCCATGCTAGAAGGAGATGCTATCAAATTTGCTACTTTGCATTTGGATGGGATAGCTCATGAAGGGTGAACTCATGGATTGGTCACTCTTGGCCATAACCTCATTCGTACCTATGATGAGTTTACCAACAAGATGATCGAGAGATTTGATACCAAGGATCCAGAGTTGAGATTCAGAGAATTGGCACAATTGAAACAACAAGGATCTTTAGAAAATTATGTGGTTGATTTTCAAAGGTTGTCAGTAATGGTGCCTAACATTACTGAGAGAAGACTTGTGGTACTCTTTGCAGAAGGATTAATGGAGCCCTTGAAAGGATGGGTCAAAGCCTTTGATCCACCAACTTTAGATGAAGCCATTAAGAAGGAAAGGAGCATGGAGTTGGCAACCCCAAGGCCTAAGTTTCATTCGAAACCTTTCAGCCATAAGAAGGATAAAAAACATTCTTCAAATCTGCCAAAGAATTTTCCACCAAGGTTGTCAGAAGAGCTCAAAGAATAGCTTAGAAAAGATGGAGTTTTCTACACTTTCCATGAACCTTGGGTTAAGGGTCACTGTTGCTATGGAAGAGGCAAAGCAAACCTAATGGAGGGCTATTCTAATTTTGGATCAGAATCTAATTCGTCTGATCAACAATATGAATCAACAAGTAGTGAAGGTGAAGAAGCTCCAGAAGAGAAGTCCAATGAGGTGGGAGATGGTAGTGCTTTCGCACAACTATCAAGTTTTTAGAAAAATGAGTCCTTTCGGGTTTGTAGAGTGATTGGATCTCAAAGAATAGTTGCTCTAATTGATACTGGAGCAACTCACAACTTCATTGATGAAGGATTGGTGACAAAGAGAGGTTTGAAAACTGAAGAGTTTGAAGGATTAAAATTAATGGTAGCTGATGGTTTCACCATGTCATGCACTAAGAAAATTCCTAACCTTTCTATTCAGATAGGAAATTATGAAGTAAAAGATGACTTCTATGTTGTGGGTATTGGTGATACCGATGTCATGTTAGGAATACAATGGCTGCGATCTCTTGGAGAGATCACTTTGAATTTACAAACAATGGAGCTGAAATTTCAAGTAATGGAAAGAAGGTTGTTTTGAGAGGGATGTCAAATGGGGGCCCTCGAATCGTGTCATTGAAAAGAATGGAAAGGCTGATCCGTCATGATCAAGTTGAGTGGGCAGCTGAGTGTATGGTTCTACCAGCTGATCCAGTGGAAGAGAAGAGGCAATATCATCCTGATATTCAAGCCTTACTTTCAAAGAAGAGCAAGGTCTTTGGAAGCTTACCTCCTAGAAGACCTCCTGAAAGAGGTTCTGAGCATGTAATTGAATTAGAAGAAGGAGCAAAGCCTATCATGACTACACCATACCATTAACCAAAGAATCAAGAATATGAGATCAAAAAATCCATCAAGGAACTATTGGAGACTAGTTTCATTAGACCAAGCAAGAGTCCTTTTTCTTCTACAGTAGTGCTAGTCAAAAAGAAAGATGGCACAATGCGTATGTGTATTGACTACCGTGCATTTAATCAAAAGACCATTAAGAATAGATATCTCATCCCTAGGATTGATGAGCTTATTGATGAGCACCATGGGGCTATGTTTTTCTCAAATATTGATCTTCATTCAGGCTATCATCAAATCAGAATGAGGGAGGCGGATATAGAGAAGATAACTTTTAGATGCCATTTTGTGAATTTTGAATTTCTTGTCATGCCTTTTGGTTTGAAAAATGCTCCAACTACATTCCAATCTTGTATGAACAAGATTTTTGGATAGCAATTGAGGAAGTTTGTGCTCATCTTCGTCAACGATATTCTCATCTTCAGTAAGTCTTGGGAAGAGCACCTCAAGCACTTGGAAGAAGTGTTTAGCATTTTGGAGGCGGAATGTTTGTTTGCCAAAGAATCAAATTGTGAGTTCGGGATGATGGAATTGTTGTATCTCAGCCACATCATTAGTGCCAAGGGTGTCAAGGTTGATCCAGAAAAGATTAAGGCCATCCTTGATTGGCCACCTCCAAAGAATATTTCTCACTTGAGAGGATTTTTGGGTTTGTGCGGATTATATAGAAGATTTGTTAAGGGTTATTCTCATATGGCAGCTCCCCTTATAGATCTTACTAAAAAAGGAGCCTTCCTATGGACAGATACGTCACAAGGAGTCTTCGACAAGTTCAAGCATATAATGAGCTCATGTCCAGTGTTGGCCCTACCAGATTTCACAAAGCCCTTTGAATTACAATGTGATGCTTCAGGTGAGGGAGTTGGAGCTGTTCTTATGCAAGACAAGCATCCCATTGTCTTTGATAGTAGAAAGTTGAGAGAATCAAAAAAATATTACTCAATATATGACAAAGAGATGCTTGCTATTATGCATGCATTATCTACGTTCCATCAATATTTGGTGGGAAATAAATTTGTTGTTAAGACTGATCATAATAGTCTTAAACACTTTATGCACCAAAAATATTTAAATGAAAGACAATAGAAATGGGTAAGTAAGCTCCAAGCATATGACTTTGACATTGAGTATGTCAAAGGGAAAAATAACATAGTGGCTGATGCTCTTTCCAGAAGGCCTCATTTGTAGTCACTTTGTGAGTTATCAGTAGATTGGAAGGAGTTAATTGCTGCTGATTATGCTAAAAATCATTTTGCAATCAGCTTTTTTGAAGGTCATTTGGTTGATGAAAGGTATAAGTTGGTTGATGGGTTAATTATCTATAAAGGTAGAGTCTTTTTAGTGCATGAATCTAAGCTTAAAAAGAAGATTCTACAATTTTTTCATGATGTTCCCCTTGCTAGTCATCAAGGCATGTTCAAGACTTACAAGAAGATTAGAGAAAGGTTTGCTTGGAAAGGGATGAAGGATGAGATAATGAATTACATAAGAGATTGTTCTATTTTCCAAAAGAATAAGAATGAACATTATTTTCTAGCTGGGTTGTTGCAGCCCTTGCCAATCCCAAATCAGAAATGGGAAAGCATTGCAATGGACTTCATCACTAGGTTGCCTAAGGTACAAGGACATGATTGTATTTTTGTGGTAGTAGATAGATTGACTAAGTTTTCACATTTTTATGCTATCACAACTTCATTTACAACAACTCAAGTGGCTGAGTTATTCTTCAGAGAAGTTTTCTGATTGCATGGTTTGCCTAAAACCATTGTTAGTGATAGGGACAACAAGTTCCTAAGTGCTTTTTGGCAAGAGATCTTCAGGCTGAGTGGTATAGTGCTTACTCCAAGCACTAGATATCATCCACAAACAGATGGGAAATCTGAGATTGTCAACAAGTGGCTAGAGGGCTACCTTAGAAATTATGTTTCAAGGCAGAAAAGAGCTTGGGTTAAGTGGCTTCATTTGGGAGAGTACTACTACAACTCTTCCTATCATATGTCGATTAAGATGTCTCCTTTTATGGCCCTTTATGGTTATGATGTTCCTAACTTTGTAGATTTGGTGTTTGGTGATAGTAGAGCTCCATAGGCTAAGGATATGCTTCAGTAGAACCAAGACATCTTGAAATCTCTCAAGGAAAATCTGCAACAAGCTCAGAATCAGCAGAAGTTATGTGTTGATCAGCAACATGTTGAGAGATCTTTTGAAGTTGGAGACATGGTCTATTTGAGGCTTCAACACTATATACAATCTACCCTTAAGAAGAGTGGTGTAGAAATGTTAAAGCCATGATTTTATGGTCCTTTAAAAGTCACCAAAAGGATTGGTGAGGTTGTTTATGAGTTGGAGCTTCCAGTTGAAAGTAAGGTGCATAACATCTTCCATGTGTCATGCATCAAGAAGGCACTTGGACACAACGTTGTGGCTACTTCAGAATTACCTCCATTAGATGAGGAAGGTTAGTTGGTGTTGATTCCAGAAGAAATTCTTGATAGTAGAGAACATTCCTTGAGGAGAAGGACAATCAAGGAATACTTGGTTAGATGGAGGAATTTTCCTATTGAAGATGCCACGTGGGAAGGAGAACAAATTTTGTTGCATCCATCTTTTCAGTTGCTTGAGGACAAGCAATCTCGAGGAGGGTGGACTGTAATGTCCCCTTCTCATCAGTGATTTGTTCTAACACTCATCAACCTATTCCGGAAAGCCTATAGGCTCATTTGAGGTAAAATTAGGGTTTCCAGTTCTGAGGTTCTATGGCTTTTCAGGGAGTTTACTATTTATAGTAAATTCTATTTGTGGCAGTATGTAGTTTTCAGTCTTCAAGGTCTTCATTTTCAGTTGGAGCATTTAATGCAATTCAAGTCTGGCTTCTAAAGGTTTAATTTTGGTGATTAAAGGCATTAATGTTTTAATTTGAAGTTGACCCCTTGGTCTAGGGAAAATGACTTTAAGTTGTTTATAAAAGGTGGTCATGAAGGGGGACGTCATCATGAAGGATAAATTTAATATTTAAAGTCTTTTAATGCCTTGGGAAAAGTGGACGCCTTTTCTTGAAGATATTCTTTAAAAAAAATAAAGTTTATTTGTGCCTTGATAAAGTGGATGCCTTTTTGTGAAGTTGGAAGGTTTCTGGAAATTTGAAGAGTCTCGTGTGACTCTTGGCATACTTTCTTGAGGAATTGAACAGTCTTCTACTCTTCTATAAAATGAATGCTTTGCTTCAGCATTGGGATCCATGAAAATTATGATAAAGTTATGCTGTCAGAATGATAATTGATATTTTTCTTCAAGGATGTCTACCTCCTAGCCTTTCATTCAATTTCGTGTTTGCAAGATAACACCTAGTTGGCTACATTGCTACTTCTCAATATCAGACTAGCAGATTGAGCTCATTTGATTAAAGAATTGTAGAGTTTTTGGCAATTTTGGTTTGCTGGTTCATCTACAACTGAAGGTGATTTTGATTCATAGCTTATTTTCCAGTTTGAATTTGGTTCTGGTTATTTCATCATTCAATTTTTTTACCATAGGTGATTCATCATGCCAATTTTGAGAATTTTTAGTTGAGAGTTTTATTTTTAAAGAGAAATTGCCCCTTTAAGGAGGGTCATACTTTTCTGGAAGTGCCTTGGGATTCGTGTTAAATCCATAGAGGATCTTTGTTGTTGTTTCTTCATCCTAGCATGGTCGCCTACCTTCTAGTCATCCATTGCATTTGATTTCAATCAAAACAGAGGTAATTTGATGGAGTTATGAACAATTCATTGGTTTTCATAGTTGTTGGTTGACATTTTCAGTTTACTGATTTTTGTATCAGACTTTAGAGGTTCTAATTTTTGATTCATTATCAGTAGTTAGAGAGATAATTATTTGTATGAGATCATCTATTACTCATATGCTTTGAAGCTATTGAAATTCATATGTAATTTGTAGCTTTCTTTCTTATTTTTAAGACTGTAAATAGTAGTACTGTTCCAGTGCTAATCGCTGCAATTAATTCTTCTTTCTTCTCACATTAAGTACCCCTAGATGGTCTTACCACCAGTGTGGATAATTGATTGTATCTCTCTTTATACCCAATTTCAAAGTGGTGAATCCACAATCTCAAGTGGATGCCTACTGCAACAGATGAATTAGATTGTTGTAGCTTCATGGCTGGTTATCTGCCTAATAGTTTCAAGTTTTCAATTAATCACTTTGTCATATGTTAGCACCTCGCCCTTAGTGGGATCTTGAGTGCACATTCTTGACGCTGAGATTGTTTCAATTCAAGTATTGCTCTTTAGCTTCTCCACCATATGACAACACCTATCCTTCCTTGGGATTGAGTGTGCATTCTTGGTGTGAGTTCTTTCAAGCTTGGTTTGCAATTTAGAGGTAACGCTAATCAAGTTGGCTAGTGCTGGTTTATGTTGTGTAAATATTTCAAAAAAATTGGTTAGCATAATCAAAAATAGAATTGTTGTTAAGGATAGGTGTGTTCTGGATGTCATGATTGTCTTGAAGGACTTCTTGAATGGACTTTAAGATAGGGTCATGGGATGGACTACCTTGATCCTAACATGAAGATGACATTATAAGGTCATGCTTTGGAATTTCATTTTGACATGTATCCTAAAGTTTAGATAATGGGATGTTCCTTTGAGTAATGGAAAATTTTTCATGACTAAATTTGGCTTGTGAGGGGGTGACTTGAAAAGGATTAATGAATGAAGGACTAGGATAGGATGTGGAGACTTGGATGGGACTAGTATGTGAAGGACTAGGATATGACATGGAGACATGGACTAGACTAGTGTGTGAAGGACTGGGATAGGACATGGAGACTTGGACTGGACTAGTATGTGAAGGACAAGGATATAACATGGGGAGTTGGACTGGACTAGTATGTGAAGGACTAGGATAGGACATGGAGACTTGGATTGGACTAATTGGTGATGGTATAGGATATGACATGGAGACTTGGACTGGATCAATATGGTATGATGTAGGGACTTGAAATGAGTTGGTAGATGGTTGATAAGGCATGTAGACATAGACATGATTGATAGGGACTTGACATGAGTTGGTAGATGTTTGTTGTGGACTAATGTCATGGATGGCATTAAGTTGCTTTTGATAGTGAGGGTAGATGAATGACGGACTAGGACTCATGAATTGTTGGTACGAAGGACATTGATTTTTTAGTTTGGAGGAATTGTCTATTAAAGTCGAAGGCTTGTTGGTATTGACCTCTACAGAGTAACTGGTATTCAACTTTACTAGCAAGCCTATCAATATTTTGCTGAAGGGAAGAAAAGGTGGTGGATGTCATGATGTTGTTAAATGCAGAGTGATAATGATGTTTATCTAAGGGAAATGACTAATGCAAGATGACGAGGTTGTCAAAGTGAAAGTGTCAAATGAGGACTAAGACGATAATGTTGACAAAGGACTAAAATGATTAATGTAAAGTCTAGGTTTAAAATGAGGACTAAGATGAACAATGCAAAGTCTAAGTTCAAAATGATGAATAAGATGAACAATGCAAAGTCTAAGTTCAAAATGAGGACTAAAATGGACAATATTTGGAGAAAGGTTTTCCTAACCACTCTCACCTTGACTTATGTCTCAATTTTGGTTACCCAAGGACTTGCCAAGGGGACTAAGTGACAAGGTCAAAATGACAAGTGAGCTTGCCTAACTAGACTGTTGAGTTGGAGATTCTCACAAAAGGACAATGACCGAAAAAGAGGAGTAATGACTATGTCCCAAGATAACCTAGTTTTGAAACAATGGTTTGCAAATTGTGATGAGGTTAACCTAATCCAAGTATGCAAGGAAACCTAGGGTCAAGCTAATGCCTAATGTATGCAACTAAAATTTGAAAGTTGAAGCCTATGGTTAAGAATACAAACTAATGGTTGAATAATGAGGATTTTGAGCAATTTCAAAGCTGATTTCTGACAAAGACCTCTTAGAAAAAAAATGTTTAACATTAGACTGAGATTGTTTTTTGATATTTTGGGTGTTGTTTGTTTTGTTTAAGTAACCAACAAACACTTGGCAAGCACGATGTTTTGGTGTATGCAAACACACATGAGACAAGCACGATCCTAATAGGCCAATAGGCCAAGGGTTTGTATACTTGATATAGCCCACTGATATACCCCGGGTTGGTGCTAAACACCTTTCCTTCTCAAGAGCAGATAGCTTAGAAGTTTGGTGGCATAGGCTCCCTTCTTTGCATGCACTTATACAGGCACACCAAATTCAGATTCTTGGGTCATCACTTCCCAATAATTGCTATCTCTACTCAAGGGGATCAGTAGCGAGTGTCTTCAGGCATGATACTATACCTTGCACTATACCAAGCAATGGCTGAAAAATGGTTGGCCTCTAAAACAATAGGTGTTTAGTAAGGGAATTTCGTTCATAGGGCATGATCCATGCAGCAAGAGTCCCCTTTCAGATCCATCTCGTTGGAATCATACATGTGATTCTTGGGCTTTCCCCAAGAATCCACTTTTATATACCGGCAGGAAGTCCCTCAGGTTTAGGGTGCTACCAGTTTGAGTTGTCTTGGGGTGAGTACTTTTTCCCACCAAAACAAGCCCAAGTTCTAGAGTCAGTAACCATTTATCTTACACCCAGGATTGCTTGAAAGTGCAAAGGGAGAGGATACTTCGATTACTAATTCTTAAGGGTGTATAATAGATAAAATGGGTTTGGTTTTCTGATCACCAAGTTTTCACAAGGTGAGAGCATAATCACCTACCATTTGTTCAAACATAATCAAACACTTGCAAATAGAGTTCATTTTAGAGCACCAAAGGAAATGTTCCTAAATTAAAAATTGCAAACAAGTGGTTTGAGAGATAACTCTTCTACACACATAGCTCCAAAATCACATGTCAGTAGTTTGAATACATGCCTTTGACCCACGAAAAATTCCAACGCCACATGCTGCAAAACTCAAAAGAAAAGTTTAATGACAACAAAAAATTAAAACAGCGATAACTTTCTCAAAACATAATGAAATTTTAAATTTTTTGAATCCATGGAAAGCTAAAAATCAAACCTTCAAAACCCAGAAAGTATTTTTTTTTAAATTATGCACGAGAAGATTGTTATAGGCAAAAGAAAACGTGGGTTTTAAAAGCTAGAGTAAAAAACAACAAATGCCAAAATTAGACATAACTTTCTCAAATCTTAACGAAATTTTAAACTATTTGAAGTTACAAAAAGCTAATAACAAGGCCTAAAAAATCTAGGTAATATAAAAAAAAGGTGACTGGATTTCATATGAATTCTTGGCTATAACCTGCAACATAGCGAAAACAAACAAGAAAACACAATTTTTTCTTACAAAATTACGGGTATACTGATTCCCACAAATCTTGCTCGACATCCTAGTGCATCATCCAAAACATTCCCTGACTTTGTTCCTAGCCTAGCTACATACATTAATCCTTTCATCACATTATCGTCATCCTCACGTTGTTTTGGGATGTGTCCTTCCGATGTCAAACAATGTTGTCATTACCTATCAATTGGTATTCAACTTGACTAGGGGCATAATCATGTTTGTCCTTGGATTCTCATGCGTAGGCATTATTCACATGCATTTTTCACAGTCCTCATAAAATGTCAAAAGCCCAAAAAAAATCATAAAATGACAAAAGTCCAAAAAAAATAAAAAATCATAAAACGACAAAAGTCCAAAAAAAAATATAAAACGACAAAAATCCTAAAAAAAAGAGTCAAAAACACAAAAAACATCCAAATTAATGTCACAATCCCAAAAATAGAGTCAAAGTCTGTCAAATTAGTCAGTCAATGTCATTGTCAAACTATGTTGTCTTTGCGCCTTTGCTACATAGGCAAGACTCATCTTTGAGTCCCTAAGACATTAGGTCAGTCCTTTTAGGTTTGTCCAAATTAAATCATGGCATTTTTCACAATCATCTCATCGGTCAAATAAGTCAGACATAGTCAAACTCAGATGCAAGACAGTCATTCGAACATTGACATTTCAATTGTGACCTAATAGACAACACAGTTCAATCAATCTTACAGTCAACATCAGTCAACTTTCCAAAACATATTAGTCAAAACAATGTCAATCTCATCTTCAAGATGTGTCCTTCTTGGAATTAGATTATCAAATATTAAAAGCATACAAACCCAAAGAAGCTATCAAGAACAAAGAAATCCAAAATAAATGAAACAATTATACCTATTACTCGTTGAAGCTTCCATGATTTACCTTCATAGCATCTTCTAACTTGCTAATTGACGTGTTTCCCTCAGATTCAATGTGTGAGCAATCTTTGGCTACTACAATGTCCTAAACAAGTTTTGAAGGATTTGGAGTGACCAAATGAAATCTAAATGTCTATGCCTATGACAAAATAACTACAATGCTTTAGACTAGAATTGAGTATGCCAAAATCATAAAATGAAAATGCAAGCATATACGTGTTGTGAGTATGTGTAAATATCTACGTGTAATCGAAATTGTGAGAAAAATTGGCATTTTATAGAAAATGCAATTTTGGATGGACGAACGAGATTGAATTTTGACAAAAGCCTAAAATCAGAGGATGAGATTTAATGTGACAAATCCTAATCAGGGTTAGCGAAAAATTATTAAATGAGTGGTTGAGATGTCATCTGAGAAGATCAAATTAGTGGTCGAGAATAAATGAGATAATTAGTCAGAAGAATAAATATTTTTGAAAATCAAGAAGATAAAGAGTGCCTGATTTGTGAGATTCAAAAAATCAAAAAGATAAGAGTTAGACCGAAAAGAAAATTTGGAAAATTAAGAATTTGCTCAATTACTTGATTTTTGGAAGAATACCTTTTTGAATTAAATTAATTCAAAATAAGGATTTTGTGTGATAATAAATAATCTTTTTTAGATTATTTACCAAAATGAACTAACAGTTAAGAATGTGATATCATTTTAAATAATTTTATTTATTAAAATGAGGGAAATGTCAAATTTAGCAATTAAATAATTAAAGATAATTATTTAATTTAGAGGATTGTGAGCGATAATTAAATAAATTAATAAATTCATTTAATTATGAGAATTAGTAATAAATTAAATAAATAAATAGAATTGATTTATTTAATAATCATGAAGAATAAAAGAGACATGAATTAATTAAACAATTATAATTTATTTAATTAATAGTCGAATGTGGACCAAGGACATAATTAAAATGTCATAATTATGCTAGGACGAAAGTGGTAAAATAGAGCTTAGAGGCCTAGGTCATTTTTATGTGTCTACACATAGTTTTCTATTACAATCTATTTGCATTTCTGGGTTTTTTTGAATATCATAGTGTGTTTTCAAAAATCTTGCATTTTCTAAGTTTTGCATTAGTGGTGAACCCCTTTTATCAATTTTTAGCCTTTAGGACAATTCTCTTTGACATATTTCAATCTCCTTTGCATTGAAATATCAAGGGTTTGTTCTTGAGTGAAGCATTAAGATTTTGGTATCTCTCTCCTTTTAGGTCCAAATCCCTAGAAGTGTAAGAGAGTCTCACATACAAAAATACTCGTTTCATTTTGGTGAACCTACATTTAGAACATCATATTTCTGATTTTGAGTGCGTTTACATCCTATATTTAGTTTCCATTAGCATTGCATTGCATTTTGTATTGTTTAATTTGCATTTTAGGGTTTCAAAATTTGCATTAATAAAAAGCTCATATAGCTTGCATTATTACATTTCATCTCATTAAAAATCAATAAAATTCTACATTTTCACATCATATTTGCATTAGAAAACATACAAAGCATAAAATTGTTTTCAATTTTTTTGAATTTTTTTTTAAAAATCAGTACCAGGACTCATTCACCACTTAGGGCGAATTAGTCTCTTTGCACATTTTGCGTTGCATTTTCTGTCATTTTCAGTTCATTTTTTGAATTTTTTGTTTTCTATTGTTACCTTTCAGTTTTAGTTTCCAAATTTGCCATTTCATTCAATTCATTGCATCTAGTTTAATTTCATTCATCTTGTGCAATCTACAAATTGCATCATGGATATGTGTTTTAATAAGATTTGGATGTCATTAAAGTCCTTAGTGGATGTGTCAAGTTGTGCCTTTGGAACTGATCCTAATGACATTAAACTTACTCATGCTCCTTCAATTCTGCATGCATGTCCTCCTTGTGATGTTGACATCATTGGAGAAGATGATGATGGTATGAATAAGTTCCTAAATTATTGTCTTGACAACCTTGAAGCTAATGCATACTTTTATCCATCCATGAACCAACCAAATCCTCCTACAATACCACATCTTGAGATGTTTGGTTACTTACATCCTAAAAAATAAAGTTGAACCTAAGTTCCCTACAACAAGTGAACATAGTTCCTCTAGAAAAGAAAAACTCAACCATTTTATGATAACAAAGTAACAAAGACTCCAATCAACCTTGAAAAAACATATGGCAAAGGCTTCACAATCTTGAGCAAACAAGGATGTGACACAACAAGTGAACATGAAATTCATCAACTCTAAGAGAAAAATTCAAAAGATGAAAACACAAAGGGGTTAGGATATCAAGATCCCTCTTATAAGAACAAGCCTCCTACATAATATATGAGGCTTCATGATGATGGAACAATGATCTTTGATTCCTCTCCCGATCTGAATGTCCTCCTTCCTAGAGAGCAACCTTTGCTTAATAAAAATGACAAGGATGAGAGGATCACTTTGGGTTCTCCTCCATTTAGAGAGAAGGGTGAATCTAGAAAAAGCAAGATGCCTTACAAGTTACAAAAACTAAAGTTTCCTCTCCATCCACCAGCTAAAAGTGAAAGGAAATTACAAATACTTTTAAACAGAGAACTAATAATATTACCACCTGTGAATAGGTTGGTGATATATCCTAAAGATGCCAAAGTTCCACATTGTAGATATCATTGAGTTCTTGGACATAGTAGTGATGAATGTTGTACATTGAAATAAATATTGAGCAAACATCATTTTGATGGCGATAATTACTATCTCATGATCACATAAAACACTCTCCTACTCTTCGTCATGTAATGGTTGTAGAATGTTAACTTTCTCACTATTACATAACCTTTCCCATCACCTATCTTGGGTCATTCTTGTCTCGCACTAAATGGGGGAAAACAATTGTAAGTCTTTTCCTAGTATGACATTTGTCATCATCCCTTCGGTTTTTCATCTACCTTCTTATATAGATTGAGATTGGGAGGCAGGTGACTTGCTCATAGGTTGACTCACATTTTCTTTACTAGTCTTCTGCATTTTCATTTTCATTCATTTTATTTCGTGTGATTGCATGTGTGTAATGTGCTCCCCCATGATATTTTGTTTGATGTTCTCTCTCTTTGTGGCATTCCTCTATTTGTACCTTCATTCTTCTCTATGTCATTCATAACTTTCACCTTTTTATTTTTATCTTTTTCTTGTGCTTTTCCTTTTGGGGATGATGGAAGGCATTGAGACATCCAGGTATCTTTCATGTTGACCCAAAAGGATTTCTTTTTCTTTTCCTTTTCCTTTTCTTGTGTTTTTCCTTTTAGGGATGATGCAAGGCATTGAGACATTCATGTCTCCTTCATGTTGACCCAAAGCTTTTCCTTTTTCTTTCACCTTTTCTTTTTCATTTGTTTTGTGTTTTCATTTTGGGGATGATGCAAAGCATTGAGACACCATATTTCTTTTCCATGTTGACACACAACATTTTTCTTTCTTTTTTTCACTCTCTTTGTGTCATTCTTCTAGTTCTATGTATTTGGGGGATGATGAAAGTTCCAAGCTCCTTACAAAACATTGTAGAAAAGAACATATTGACCCCAAATCCATAGATCCCTTATGTGTTTGGTGTTGGGGTCAACACCTCCCTTTCCTCTTTATCTCTCATGATGCAACTTTACTTGGAAACATATGACATGGCATAGGGCTTTCCAAGTTGGCTCTCATGTATCCTTCTTTGTTTGCATTTTTTATTTTCTAATTTAAAGTAATTTCTCATAGTATGGTGTGTAACAATTCCTTTAAAGTGGGGGCATACATTGGCATTATTCTTATGCATTTTTCCTTTTTCATTGTTCTTGGTGTAGCCTTCTTACTCCATACGATGTTTTTCACTTTGTATATGACATTGGGAATAGTGTCCTTCATGGTCGTGATCTATCTTAGCATATTGCATTCCTCTTGGTGGCTTGATGTGACACACTACATCTCCTAAGTTATGAATTTTCTATTCTTTGATTGGTCCTCTCTTGGAGACATTAGGAACAATGCTCCCTAAGTTAAAGACCTCGCATGAACTAAGCAAGAATCCTTTGAACATTCTTTGCATGTTGCATTTTGATTTTTTTATTTTATGGCCACCTTGCATAACACAACTTGCATTCCTGTGGAGCCATCACATTTGTTCATGAGCTCCAAGAATATGAAGTTTTTCTTGTCTCATGAAGCTCGAAAAGTTATTTTATTTTGTGGTGCCTTAATAAAGTTATCAAGAGGTATAACTTTGGTATGGTTGAGCGAGAAGCCCAATCTAAGGCATGACTTTCCCCATAGCCACCTGCATGTGTGTGAGTGCATGCTAGCCATGAGTATATTTTTCTCACCCTTTTGAAACTTCTCACCCGGTTAGCAGCCATGAGTCCTGTCACCTCAGAGTGAGTATGCATTTTCTAGAAAAACAACCTAGATCTAATCCACATCATGATGGATAAATGATCGAATCTTGATCTGATTCCCTCTTTTATTTATTTTCTTTTCTTTTCTCCTTTTTCATCTTTAGCAATGTATGATTTTCCTTGTCATGTGTGTTCCATTGTGCTTATGTTTGGTTTACCATGGGATCTTGATCTTGGAGGATTGATCACACCTTTTGATTTTTGTTGTCTCATCTTGCTAGCATGGGTGCATTTAGATACCTCTTGATGTGCATGTTTGTCTACTTTAGTATGAGTTTGAAGCAAGTTCCTTCTCTCACTAAAGTAGGGGCTAAATGTAGCACAGAAAAATGAATCTTTGGACATTTTCACACTCATTTGGATCCTTCTTGTGGATATTGGCTTATTTTTTCCTTGATTTAGTGTTGTAATGTGATTAATACATTCAAATTAGGTTTTAGGCCCTTGTAAACTATTAAGGATTTTAATGGTACCTTACCTAAGTGTTGTAACACACTTTCACACTTTTCTAGGGTCTTATTAATGTATTTATTTAAATAACCTTTTTTTATCATTTATCAAGCCTTATTTCAAAGTGTTGTAAAGTTTTGTAACAAAATATCACACTTTTCTAGGCTTTTCATTAATAATTGGGCTTTCTTATGCTTTAATTGGCCCTATCTTGCATCTATATGCCTTACTTATGAGTATTTTTTAGAATAAACCCGATAAACATTATTTAAAACATTTAAATCTTGAAACCCAAGTCAAATGCCTAAGGTGGGACCCATTCACCATTTGGGGTGAATGAGTCCCCTTAGGTGGAATCCATTCACCTAGAGTGGTGAATGAGTCCCCTTTAGCTCCAAATTCAAAGTTAATTCAAAATTTTGACAGGTTTTTATTTTATAAGATCTAAGGTTGGCCTATGATGATGTATTTTTTAGAATTAGTGCATAATCAAGTATAAATACAAGGTTTTTCTACTCATTTTCCTCTAATCAATCTATCAAGCATTCTAAGAATTTCAAGCATTTTCAAGTCTACATCCATTATAGCCATTACTTGCATGTTTGCAAAATTCTACTTCAAGGGTTTGGTGAGTTATAGCATTTATTTTTATTCATTCATAATTCTCTTTTCATATTTAATTTCATTTCAAGGGTTTAATTACCAACCCAAGGTTTGACCAAGGAAAACCCCTATTGACTAAACCCACAACAATTTTTCTCTCTCTTTGCATGTGATTTGTAGGTTTAGGTTACAAAATTTTCAAAGAGAAAGATTGGAAAAGTTTCCATTAAGTTTTCAAAGCCATTCAAAGTTGTCAAAGTTCTAAGAGAAGCTTGGAGAAGACCTTCAAACTAAATTCTTCAGTTTCAGACCTAGATCTGTATCAGGAGAAGAAGAGAAAACCGAGAGCTACAAATTCCACTTTTGAATTTCTAGAAATCCAGAAGTGGACTAATTCACCATTAGTGGTAAATGAGTCCCACTATAGGAGTCTTACAAATATTTTTGTAGATCTGAGTACTGATTTGTTTGAAACCTGTTCTGACATTGTTCACTCAAAATAGGACTAAGTCGCCTAGCTTGGCATATGAGTTCTAGATTCCTTAAAAAGCAACAATTTTAGGATTCTAGAGCTCCATTCCATATTTCTCTAGTTTCCAGGTGCACACTTTAAATCTCATAGTTTTCTATTACAATTTATTTTCATTTCTAGGTCCTTTTGCATATCATAGTGTGTTTTCAAACATCTTGCATTTTTCGAGTTTTACATTATTAGTGAACCCCTTTTATTAGTCTTTAGCCTTTAGGACAATTCTCTTTGATATATTTCAATCTCTTTTGCATTGAAATCTCAAGGGTTTGTTATTGAGTGAAGAGTTAAGAATTTTGTAGCTCTCTCCTTTTAGGTCCAAAACCCTAGAAGTGTAAGAGAGTCCCACATACAAAAATACTTGTTTTAGTCATGATCAAAATAAAATATATATTTTTATTTTTTTGGATTCCCCACTATTGCCCCAATAGAAGGAATTACATTGTTGCACTACCCCATCTAGAGATCAGGTGGAAATTTCAATTTTTGGGTTCAGCTCATGATAAATATTTAAGATCAGTTTAGCTCAAAGAGGATTAGAAAGCTTAGATGTTTGATGTATATAGATTTGATGATGTATATGCAATCATTGACCATGGGTAGCCTCATGTATATTTTGATATTGCACACATATTCAATATTTGGATAGAAATGTTATTAAAGATAGAAGAATAAGAAAAATAAGAGGGGTCAACCCTTGATTCCAAGAAGATTCAGATGTCCAACAAGTCCATGATTCATCAAGAATTTATTAGATATGATGATGAGTGATGATGATTTTATCATCCATGGATTGGGACACGAATGCCATAATTTTTCTTATGTTTGATAAAATACATAGATACGATGCATCAAGGTATAGACAACCAGAATGGCATTATATCTAGTGTGATGGACTTTGACTCAACAAATAGATAGGATTATTCTTGCTCACACCTGACATATGAAAACCTTGCTTTGATGTACTTAAAAAGGTTCAAAAATATTGGACAAAAATATGGAAAGGCATAACCTATCAATGTAATATTCAATAAGCTATCCAAAACACCTTCCATGCGCACCTAACAAAGCAAGTATTCACTGAGGTTATATTACAAGAATATTCAACAAGCACAACAAACAAAAGATAATGATTGATTCCCCCATTCCTTTCTCTCTAAATAATTTTCATAGACATCATCAATAGGTCATAGGAATGAGCACAATAAGATAAATCACATGAAAATATCAAGTGAACAAACAAGTCAATGTTCTTCATATCTCTAGCCAAAGGGATGTGTTTTGTTTAGGATAAGTATTCAAAGTGATTTCCAAAGATAATGCCCATTGTAGGAAGGATGCATCCTAGGAAATGTTAGTGGATGGTGGCAAGTTGATGGGTTGTTTGAAAGGCCATTGATATAAGGCTAATTGACATGTTTTCTAAAAGTATCAAGAGTTTGATTTTGCATTTAAAATTTTGTTGTTTCAATTTTTATTTTGTGTTTGAAGTTTTCTTTTTCTAATTGTTGTGGTTGTTTCTATTTTTTTCCCAAGGATGAAGGTGCTGATTGATTTATTATGGATGACTGATTATCATGGGTGAAGTGAAATGAGATGGATGGATTTTTTTCAAATATTTCAATATTTTTGATGTTTTTGTAATTTTTTGAGGCCATTTTTTATTTTGGGGTTATTTAAATGCTTTGATTTTAAAATTTTCAAACGTTTTTTGTGTTTTTGTGTCTTGTGGGTTGATTAAAGATTAGCTTTGAATTTTGACCTATTTTTGGATTTTGAAATGATTTGAAGGTTTTTTAAAAAATTTCTGAAGATGTTTCGAATTTTTTTTATTTTTTGAATGATTTTGATGATTTGGATATGGATATGCATAATGATATCAATGATCTATTTTGGGATTTTGTTGAAAACCAAGCTAGGGTTGATTGATCTAATTGATGGATTGATGATGATAACATTTTTGAGGATACACAACAATGCAAGGATAGTGTTAAGCAACACAAGGATTTGGAAGGATATCTTGAGATGATGATGGAACAACT
Organism: Sequoia sempervirens; assembly: GCA_007258455.2. Classification (NCBI taxonomy): domain Eukaryota; kingdom Viridiplantae; phylum Streptophyta; class Pinopsida; order Cupressales; family Cupressaceae; genus Sequoia; species Sequoia sempervirens. Next base: position 181,680,467 of record VDFB02373365.1, read on the forward strand.
AGATTTGATTAATCAAGATTTTGAAGCTCGATTGGGAACACTTTTTTTTTGAATGATTTGATGTGATGTTGAAGTGAAAATTATGTGTAACTGATATTGTTTGTTTGGATTGAAATTTGATGAAAGATAAAGCTTGATAAGGAACATCTTCTCATCAAAATATTCCATGAGCTAGTGATTTGGATTTTTGCTCACAAATGCTTGACCAATCCATTTTCACATTTGCCAATGTTTAGATCACCACATAAGTTGGAAGATATAAATCAAGATTTATTAACGAAGCAAGATATAAATATCTTCCCCCAATTTCTAGACATGTATGGAATGACATGGATGGATGCTTGGATATATTTGTGGATAGATGGATATGGTAAGCATGCAAAGGATGCCAAGGATTATCTTGTGATAAGATAACAAGTTTAGTTAGAGGAATCTCATTTGGATAATGCTTCATATCTTAGATAAGGTTGGGTAGGATAGGATCAATGATAATGGCCCGTGTCAAGATGTTTACCATAAGAAAGTGTAAAGTGTACACTAAAATTTTGTCAAGATCAAGGTAATTTGGAAGATGGATGTAGATCTAGATGAAAATAGATTGGATAAGTGGTTTATGGATGAATGGATTTATTATGGATAAGATGGATGGAATGATGGAGTTTATTATGGATGAGATAAGATGCTTCCACTTGAATTGGTGTACGTGCTTGATTCTACTCATGATGCATTTTTACTAGGTTTTCATCATGGTACTTGTCCAAAGTGTCACCATAGTGATTTTCATTGGAGGATGATTTTTTAGTTTTACTATTTTCATGATTTGTTGATTTTTTTTATTTTTCTAAAAGATCTATGCTCATGTTGAGCCACCTAGTGGTGATGATGTAGATGCTTTTGTCATCATGTGCCACTGATATCCTTCTTGAAGAATTTGTTTTTCTAAGATACATGCACTTGAGTACAAATTTTTAGAATTATGTTCCGCTTTGTTGATAACAAAGTTAACTCTATCTTTTTGTGCACATCATGATAGAGTGCCTTTTGAATCCTTATGATGAAGGGTGGATGTCAATACATAGTCAATGTGAGAATTAGATATCATGCATGGTAAAACAAATAATGGATTGTGTTAATAGGAATAGAAGATGGATTGGCTGATAGCTTGGAACCTTTGACTCTCCAAACTTGGGATGATGAGAAATAATGGGTGGATACAAAAGTATACATGGAATTAGGACCAACTGCTTGATATACTTTATACATTGCTTGAGAAGTTTGATTTTGTATTTGTGGATGTCTTTGATGGCTACAATTCCCTTTTTTATTTTTTCCCATAATTTCTTTGACTAATGGAGTTGGAAGGGATGATCTATCTTTGTGTTTTTTGGTATCCATGTGTATTTGATTTGTCCATTATGCTTCATAGCTTCTTTTGATTTGATAAAATTCTTCGTTCTTTGATTCAAATATTTCTTTTGATGTTTGTCCCAATTTGTGGGTGAGGTGATGGGTGGATGGAGATTTGTGACATGACTGGTTGTAGCATTGGAATTGGTTTCATCATAAGGATTCTTCATTCTCCCTATGTTGACATTTGATTGAGATGAAGTTTCCCCCAATATTGTGGAAGTAGTACCTTCATGATTTGATTCTTCCTATTTTGATATGTCTTATTTACCAAGCATTCTTTGATAAATGACCATTGTAGATGATGTTATTTCAATTTTCTACTCTATTGTCTCTAGAATATCTTGTTTGGTCCAACCTATTTCCTTGAGTGGATAATGTTGGATGTCTTCAAACAAGATATCCTCAATCTAAATTTGGGATATATTTGATCTTGATGTTGATAACCCAGCTTGACTATACGAATCAATAACCCTTGTTCTTGTGTAATAATGTCAAGAAGAAAGAAATCTTGTTCTAAATGAAGATCATCTACATGTCCATCCAAAGAAAGCATCTCATGGGTAGATGGAGGAGTATGTGATATATGGATATGATCATAATTTGTGACATCATGTATAGATTGGAGAATTCCCATTAGATTGTTGTAGCATCTTGGAGCTATAGATTCTTGATCTTGATTAATTTTGGAATTGCTTTCGACGTGCTTTGGATCAAGTTCTTGACATGGGCCAATTTAAAATAATGGATTGCTTACAAAGGGTTCTTGGATTTCTTCATTATGCATGGGAAGTGGCTCAATATCCTCTTGATCTATGAGTGGATTTGGATCAAGTGTTGAGTTGAGGATTCCTTCAATCTCTACAACCATGAGGTCAAAGGATGTCAATATTTCTTGGAAAGGACCATTGCTAGAATTTTGTGAAAGATGTTGATCATGCTTTGGAATAAATTGTTGAGATATGTCCTTTAACTCATTGGGTGATGTAGAGGCCTTGTCATCATAATCATTGATGGATGAATCTTGATCATTGTACTCAAAAATTGTGTTGGAGATATTGTCAATGTTTTCAACCATAGGATCAAATGATGTTAACATTTCTTGAATTGGACCATTGTTGGATATTGTTGGTGATTTTTATCATGATTGAAATGTGACTCTTGATGTATGTTTAGTTGATCGTTGGATGAGGTAGAAACATCTTCAAGGTTCTCATTGATGGTTAGATCTTGATAATTATTTTCAACAATTATGGTCGAGATATTGTCACTGCTATCATTAGTGGTTGGATCTTGATCATTTTCTTCAATAGGAATTTTTCCTTCATCAATAAGGTCTTGGATGAGATCTTTGAGTTGAATACAACTTGATGTTTTATGAAGATTATTTCTGTGATATTAATAATAAGCTCTACCCTTATTCCAAGAGAAGTTTATGATAGAGTTGAAAACACTTACTTTTGGAAGAGTGATGAGTTTTTCCTTAACTAGTGTGTATAATGTGGATTCAATTGACTCTACCAAAGGAGTGTATTCATGTTTTTTATCTTTTGATATTTTTGCTTATTGAGATGGTTCTTGTTGTGATTGATCTTGGAGATGTGATGATTGATCTTGTTGTTGAGGTTGTTGATTTTGATATCCAATTTCTTTCTCTATTAATATGATCATTATTAAAAAGAATGAGAATGACAACCTTTTTTTAATCCATTATTAGTAATATGCTCATTTTTTATTTATATCTTGAAATATTATTTTTTTGAATCACAAATTAAATTCAAAATTGATGGGTTAATGTGAGCTTATCCGTGTAGTTATCCATTATTTAACTAGGAATCGATTTGATAAAAGATTTTGACTTTTGTGCTTTGGTTTGGGTGGCATGGTTTGGCTGCTCAGGATTATTTCAATGGCCTATGATAAAATGTATCAATAGAATATATTCTTCGTTCCGAGCGGCTATGCCCACCAATCGGCAATATAAACTGAGAAAGTCTAGGGAAAAATAGTTCAAAAGGAGGCAACAGGGAATGATATTGAAGATGTTCTTTATGTGGTTGAGGACATAACTCAATGTTTTGATGAGATGGTTTGATCAATGGGGGAGTATGTTGATTTTGGGGTGGATATGTCTCAATGAATCAACTATTTTGGCAAGTGAAACAATTTGATGTCATTAAATTTGTTCTTGATTTTGATTTTGACACCCTTGATATAGTTTATTTGGTTGTTGGTAAAGCATATTCATAATATACACTTGTGGTATTTTTATGGGATCATGCACAAGTTGATTTTGGAAAATGTTATGATTTGGGATGATGTTTATATTTTGCATTATAGGTTGGAATTGAACATTGTTATGGTTGGGAATCATATTTCTTTGATTTAGGTAGCCTTGATTTTTCATGGTGTTACCTTGACATGGATCAATACATTGAGTTGTCAATATATTTCTTGGATTTTGAACAAAATTGGTTTGATTTGAAAACATATCTATCCCATAGTTTATAAAGTGTGGATTTGATATGTTCATGTTTAGTAAGTTTGCATTTGGTATATTCATATTTGGCATGTATTGATTTGATGGGACAATTTTTTTTTTGTCGAAGACTCCTGCATTGATTGTTTGGTTGATAGAATTGTAGGTTTTGAAATTTATTTAAATCTACCATAGGGAAAAGTGTTCCAAAATTTAGATTGGGAATACTCACATATGTTGTATCATTGAGGTTTATATGATATAATGATCCCATTTATGAATTGTATAAATGTGAGTTTTGATAATCAATTGGTATTATAAGCCTTTGATAGTTTGGTTGATTTAGATCACTCATGATGTATGAATCAAGCTTATATTCCATGTTTTTCTTGTGTTTTGACCTTGTTGACCTCTAGGGAATTTAGGACCAATAATGAGATGAAAGATGAAAGGGTGAGTGATATGGGTGTTTGAACTTTCAGGAACTTTGGTCAATACTAGAATTCAGGTTTGATTTTGATGTTTAGATTTTGGATAATGAACTTGTAAATCCCAAGATGGACTTGTGATCTTTGGATAAACTTGTTCAAAGGATGATAATTTAACTAAATGTGTGAGAAAGGATGCATTCTCACACACCTAACTAAACAAGGTTATTTTGATTCGATTTAAATGATTTACCCAAGTCTAGCATAATGATGTTTCCAAAGCTCTAAGAAGTTGTTTGTGGGATGGATTTTGATGGATGTTGGGAGATGGATGAATTTTTATTTTTTTTACCCTAGATGAACCTAGGGCTTTGTTTACAAGACTAGAGTGTTGAACAACATTCTCTACCCTATGAATGACTCAAACCCAAAAGATAAATACCTTAAATGAGGGGCTCATATTGGAAATATAAGTATAGTTCATCCCTCAAAAGGTGTGTATAAAAATTTCTTACCAAGATATCCTTGTTGCAGTAAAGACCCACAATGTGTTTCTTGACAGATTTTGGGCTATGATATCTAAGTTTGAAATGACATAATGTAGACCTTCATATAGGAATTTTGATCTTGTGAGAAATCATGAAGCCATGAACATTTATGGGGTTCAATTGTGATTTTATGTTGATTAATGAGCTTCTTTTTACCACATCCACTTGTCTTGCTTAAAATTTAAACTAAATGTCAATGGCTAAGCTCCTTTTCATTCCACAAGGTTCATTATGTGAAAATCAAGAAGCCAAGACCATAGTTTCCCTAGGTTGACTTTGAAGAGAGTGAATTGAGACATGAGCCCAAATATTTAGAAGCATCTAAAGATGAGATCTTTAGGGACAAACAATAATATTAGACTCTTCAAAGGTATTAATGATTTTAAAAGGGTTTAAAATTTGATGATTTGTTAAATGGTTGTGTTGGCTCTTTTAAATACCAACTAGAGTTTCAGGGAAGCCTATGGATTTTCCAATTCCAATAGTGAACAACCTTAAAGAAGGTGGGCCAATGAACAAGAGAAAGTAACTTAGCTTTCCTCCTGCACTTCAGGCTTTGCAAAACTCGAGAGGGTGATCCCACAATGTATTTATAACACTCTTTCACAATATTTCCACATACATTGCATATTAAGTAGATATATTCTCATCATGGACTAAATAGATGAAATCCTTCAAGAAATTGGCATTTCCTTAAGAGAATTTAAACATCTACAGCTAAGAATATCAAATAGTACCAAACTGTAACAAAGGTAGATCAATTGAATGTATATTTATGATATTTTTTCTAGAATTGAAATACTAGAAGTTAGAAAAGTGTATGTAACAATCAAGACTAGTGCCATATCCAAGGGTTAGGAGTCCGAATGTAATAAATTGAACAAGGCAGATTTAATCCTAAACATCCAAAATATTTGCAATTGCCTTACAATTTACACATTAATACCCAAAATCCTATGACTACTTACCAAATCCACATGACACAAACATGAATTTATAACAAGCAAAGTATTTAACTCATCCATTAGATCAGAGAAAAAATTAAATCATATATCAAAGTGGAAGAAAAATGATAATTAATGAAAAAATCATTAATCCAAATCCATTAATAACTCATGCCAAATATCAAAATAGAGAGACAACAAGCCTGAGAGATTAGCCTTTCTATTCAGGTATGTTCAGAAACCACATAATTGACAAAACTCACTACTTCTACTCAAAAATCTAAGATATGGACTATATATGCATTTTTTGTGTTCTTGATTAACACAATTCTAATCTAGACTCCAACAAAAGACCCCTGCACAATAGCCTTGAATTCCTTTTTATATCATCAAAGGAGAAAACAAGATTCAAACTATTGGCATGTTACATTTCATTTCATTTTTCCTTCATTTTAGAATAAATTTGAATTGCATTTTAATTCCTTTGCAATAGAAAATTTCCCACCAAATTGAAAATCTTCACCATCACTTTACCTAGGTTGCAACTATTCTTTTCATTTGTAAAAACCTTTTTACCCTACAATTGAAAGCACTTTTCTTTCCGTGAAAAATATTTTACTCTACCTTTTTTTGTTGCATTGTAAACATTTACTTCCCAAAAAAAAATTATAATTCCCCCCATAGTGAATATTTCATTTACATACAAGGAAAAAGAAAAATATTACCCATTCGATTTTCATTTCACACTCTGCATTTTTACTTAGCCCAAAGAAAATTTCACATTTACCTTCTTTTAAATGGTGAAGATTTTTTAAATGGTGAGGACTTAAGAAATTCATTCATTGGGAAAAATATTTCCCACATCCATTATATTTCAACCATTTATATTTTACCTTCTAAAAAATTCCCATGCCTCTATGCTCACCATTTAATTCATTGAGCAATATTTAAAACATTAAAAGCATTTAATTTTTTGGGGCCCACCACCTTTTATCTCCAGCCCATCGCTCATCTCCTCTTCACCTTCCAATTTGAGGACCCAACCCGCGATGGGTGATGAAGGCCATCTCTCATAATTGGTTCATCCAAGAAAAATAAACATGATCATGCGATGGGCGATAGCATAAAAAAAGCCCTAATTCGTCTATTTACTCAATTTGCAACTCTTGCATGGTGGCTCCCTGAGCGAGCAAAAATGGCTTCCCTGTGCATGGATCTTCATTCTCCCCAATGCCCATTTGAGACTTCCTTTGCAACATTGAACCAATCCTTATACAATTAATGTGATGGTGCCCTTGTAGCTATCATTGATTTATCTTGGTGCCAACACTGTAAAATACAATCTTCAGGATTTTCTTGATGTGTTATGCACCAATGCTACGTTAATCCCTTTCTTTTTGTTTAACAATATCCCCATGTGATAATATTATACAATAAAACCATCATTCTTATTCACATCAAAATGCCTCACATCTCTCTTGAGATCAATTTGTCCCTCTTTTGATTTCACACAGATGCGCAATAATTCCACCTTCCAATGAAAAACAACAAAGACTTCATTACACCTACTTTCTTTGTTGATTTTTCTCTATGCTTTGATGAATGTGTGTACACTGCTCCATCACTCCTAGCCCAAGCATCATTGATTTCCTTCTCCAATTTCATTATGAACTAGCAATGGGTGATGAGTTTTGCCATGCACAGTGAAAGTCGTGCCTCAAGCAATCAAAAGCAAGAATTAAACTTGCTTGTCCTCCAAATCATTTGAGGTTGCATTTTATGTTTTCCCAATATTTTAAATATTCAAAATATTTTAAATATTAATATTTGAAACATTAGAAGAAATTTGTGACTTTTAATTATGCCTGCTATACATTTGAAGAAAATTCACCGAGTGCAAACTGGGACACTTGGAGTCATGAATTTTTGCGTGTGATCATAATAAATTATTTATAGAAAACCCATTTCCTCCAATTTTTCTTAACCCTTAAAATTTAGGTACCTCCAGTGTAAAATGGCCTTGGGACGTGTTTGCCACAACAAAAGTTCATTAAAATAATGTATCATATGACCTTTGATCTTAATGAAAATGGATATGTATAGGTTTCAAACCAAAAAAAGAAAAGGTTTTTCCTTAGATTTGTAAAATTTGACACTTTCTAGAACACCATTTTTGGCCATTTCACAATAAAAAAATGATTAAGTAACCCATCAAACTTATCCTAGAAGCCTGAAACTGAATAGGATTGTAGACATTTGACCCAAGAATGCAGTGCAATAAATGGATTGGAAAAAGGGATCCTAAGGTGAAACATATTAATCAACAAAGTTGCTTGCTAAAGCATTTTCGGCAATTTCACATATCAGGAACCAATCAGGGCTCTCAAAGTCACCACTTTGAAAAAATATCAAAACAAATTTTGTGGGGATGAAATGGAAACATAAGCTCATTTAGGTACCCAAATTATGTGCATAAGAGGGATTTCCTTCGAAAATTATTCTTCATGAGATATTAGGGATCAAATTTGACCACCTTGAAACACTGTCAGAAATGTACATGTAAAATTGAACAAACTGCATTTTCTTTTGATCTCAAAAAAATAGCAAATTAGCTCATTATGCTCTGAAATCAGACAAGGGAGTACATTAATGTAATGAGAATGGGGAGAAAAAATCCATTCATTATTACAATCATCCATTTGTGAAATACAAGCTCGAATGGGAGGCCACTTCCCAGAACAAAGAGTTTGCAAATAGCAGAAAAGTACCAAAACCCTCTAGCTTCGCTTTTCAAAACACTGTCAAAACTCATCATGGGAAGTTGAAAACTAACATGGGAATTCACATATACTTCATGAGTGGTTCCACCAAGAGGTTTTTCATGAAAATCAATAGGCTTTGAAATATGACCCTCCAAAGTAGGTCACTTAGGCAGATTTCTCAAGTGCACTGTTGAGTATACAAGGGAAAAATTTTCAATAAGGGCACTTCAAATTTTCATAATTTGAAGGTCCCAATAGTGGCTTTGAATAGGGATGTATGCCTCTTGCAAGAATAGCAAGAATCTAGATCTCTGGAGAGTAGACCAAATACCGAGTCCATTGGGTGTTCTGAAACTACTCCTTTATTTAACCTCTTTTTCAACTTCACTTGGTGACCCTAGGCCACCAAATTAAAAAGGGTAGTCAATTCTTACCTCTGTCAAACACGAATTTGATAAAGGAACTAGTCTCCCTCAAATCATGCTTACCTCTGCCACACCACAACAATATGAGTGACTACATTTGTGCAAACACAAGCATCAAGCTTTCTTCATGCAAGTGGGAACTTGCTCTTTGTTTTTCTTTGTCATCAAGCGGAAACCAAATCATATAAGCCACATCACTATCTATTTCTCCATTTTCTAATTTCATATCAAATGGAAACATTTGAGAATAGGGATCAAGACCACATGAAAACACAGTCTTATCACATTTACTAACCCCCTTATAATGATTATGCTCAGAGAAAATATCATGCCTAAAAAACAATGTACGATCCTCTTGTGTATTGAGTAGAGAATGCTCACACATATATATCTCATCCAATTGAATTGCATCACAAGTCAACTTGTCTTCATCCCAACAACACAACCCAAACACATTATCATGTGTTTCAAGATTTTGAAAATCAAATTTATCAACACCCAAAGTATTTTCATCTACATTCAAATCATGGCATTCAGCAAAAATGTCAACATCCAATGCATAAAAAGTGTTTTCTATCTCAGGTTCACACATGATGTCAAATTCATTCTTCAGTCCATTATGTAATTCCAGATGGAATGTCTCAAATGAAGATTTAGATAATTCAAAATTTAACCCTGAGGAAAAATTTCCACATTGATTTTTCATAGCATGTTCAATATTACTCTCCACAATATCAATATGAATACCTAAATCATTTTGAATGCTATCACTTGTAGGAATAATAGGGTCAACAAAAGGACCTTCATGTTCACTTTCAGCTAATAGGCATATTGACCTATGTGCCAGAGACTCACCAGTGTCTGAAAGTTGTTCACCATTTTCTTTTATACCAATGCATTTCTCATTCAAAACAAACATGTCCATTTTTACATTGTGAAGATGAGAAATATCATCAAAGAAAGACCCAAATTCAATTTCATATGGACTAACATCACACTCACTATCATTTGCATCACTTGGTTTCCATACACATTGATCAAAAGGGTTTGCAATGTCAACACAATCTGAGAGCACATCAAATTGTTTCACATTATCTATGGGTGACAATATTGATTCCAGATCCATGTGTTTTTCATAATGCATAACTTGATCATTCAAAAATGAACTCCTTCCTTCAACATGTACCTCATCATACTTTTCATGCACAACTAACATTTCCACCTCTGCTACATATAAACAATCATGGGCAGCTAGGACATCAACATCTTTATCATTTATGTCACTATGTTTAGGATCTGCATACTAGAGGTAGGTGGCTTCATGAGCATTGGTATCATTGCATTCTTCATGTGAACCAAATACCTCTAAGTTATCTTCATAGGAGCATTTACAATCCTCAGATAAACATTCAAGCTGGCTATCATTATAACCCTCATCACAAGAAGGCTCATCACTACATAAATCATACTTAGATTCTTTGGAGTGAGTGCTTGAACTTCTATCTTCAATGTCTTGATCACTAATTTGTGATGAGATGCTAGCAACACTTGTATTATCTTCACTAACCAAAATATGACATGGAGTAACATCTTGCATCTCTTTTACTTCTTCATCACCCAAGATATTACAAGAAAAATTCTCTTGCATATCTATTTTGTCATCATACCATGTATCTTCATCTTCATCACTATTGTATGAATCTGCATATGTGCTAATTGTGAGCTAATTACAATCAACATCCTCATTCATACAACATGTATCTTCATTTTCTAATACACTCTTTTCATTCTTGTGTATCATGTTCTAATTTTTTATAATAGGACAACAATTATCTTTATTTTGTGACACCACATTTTGTGCATAATTACTTTGGGCTCCTTCAACAATCTTTATCTAATCAAATACCTGGTCCAAGCTATGAGGTTTCAACTCCTTAGGAAAGGAACTTGGCCTAGAATCATAAATTTCACCTTTGGTTTCAGTTATGGGTTGTTGGGTTTTTTGAAATAATCTAGATTTGAGTGGGAGCCTATACAAAAGATACTTTTTGATCTTGTTGCAAAAAAATTCAGATGGCAAGTTCATCAGGGAGAAAAGAGGTGGATAATTTTTTTGGAAATAATTTTGGAATGTGAAAGCTGAAAATAGAGGATTTGTTGATAGATAGAGATTTGTGGGATGTTGTTGATGAGAATGTTTCAAGGCCTATAGATCCTAGTTATACTACTTAATATGATGTTATGGAATGTAAATCCAAGGGTCTAATCAGATTGTGCTTGGTAAACTCTATTTTAATTAATGTCCATGAGGAGACCTCTACAAAAAAACTATGGAACAAGCTTGGTGAGATGTATCAGGAAAAATATTTAGTGAACAAGATTTTCTTAAGGAAGAGATTGTATTCCTTGAGAATAGAAGAGGGTGGATGAATCACAGATCACTTGGAAGCATTCAATATGCTAGTGCCTCAATTGGCATCATTTGGTGTCAAAATGGATGAGGAGGAAAAATTTTAGATCTTGCTTTGTTCTTTGCCTAATTTGTGGGATTCTCTTATTATGGCTATTGGGAGTACTTCTATTATTTTGAGGACTGAAGATGTAGTGGGTCCTTTGCTTTCTAAAGAGATGAGGAGGAAGGTATCCATCACTACCAAGGAGACCCTAAATTTTCATGGAAGACCTAAGGAAAAAGGAAATAAGAATGAGAATCATGAAAAATCCAAGTCCAAGGGGAGATCTAACTCTCTTGGAAAGTCCAAAGTTATTTGCTAGAACTACAGTAAGCCTAGACATGTTCGTAAGGAATGTAAAGAAGAAAAGAAGAAGAAAAAGAAGAAATTTGATTTTGATTTTGAGTTTGAGAAGGAAGATGGCAATGCATTTTTTGCAGCTTTGGAAACTCATGCAAGTAATGATGCATGGTTAATTTACTCAAGTGCATCTTTCCATATGACCTTTAATAGAGATTGGTTTTTTGAATATGAATAATTTGATGGAGGTAAGGTATACTTGGGAAATGATTCTCATTTATAAACTTTTGGTTGTGGTAAAGTTAAAATAAAATTTCCTAATGGTAGAATAAAAAGGATTAATGGTGTGTTGCATATCCTTGGATTAGCACAAAATATATTATATGTAAGAAAACTAATAGATGCAGGTGTGTAGGTAATATTTTCTAATGCAAGATGGTTAGAGGTGATATGTTGATTGCTAGAGGTGTTAGATATGGAACATTGTATAAGATTGATGCATGCACTATTGAGTGCAATAGTACTTCTATGAAAGGAAAGTCTATGGAAGAAGTGAGGGTTTCACCTTTAGCAGATGGTCATGGCTTTTGGGTACCCAAGGGTGCTCTTTCTTCTGAAACAAAGTTACCTATAGAGAAAACTATGTTATGGCACTAGAGAATTGGCTACATTGGAGAAAAGGGTCTAAGGACCTTGAAAAATAAAATCCTTATTGAAGGTTTTTTCTAATTGTAATCTTGAATTTGATTTCTATTAGAATTACATTTATGGAAAACAAAATTGTGTTTAGTTTTACTCAAGTTCTCATAAATCTTGTGGTGTATTGGATCTTATTCATTCTGATGTGTTTAGTCCTGTAGATGTTCCTTCGATTGGTAAATCCATATATTATGTTTCATTTATTGATGATTATAGGAGAAGGACGTGGGTATATTCTCTAAAGAGTAAATCTAAAGTTTTCAGTCAATTTAAAGAATTTAAAGAAATGGTTGAGTTACAGAATGGAAAGAAGATAAAAATTTTGAGGATTGATAATGGCAATGAATTTTTCTCTAATGATTTTGATATATTCTATAAAGATTGTGGTATTCATTGACAAAAGACAACTCCATATTCTCCACAATAGAATGGAGTTACAAAAAGAATAAATAGGAAACTGATGGAGAAGGCTAGGAGTATGTTGAGTGGTGTTGTCCTAGAACAAAGGTTTTGGGCTGATTGCAACTTCCTGTTACCTAATTAATAGGACTCCTACATTAGTTTTTGTTGAAAAGATGCATATAGAGGCATGGTCAAGTCACAAGCCTTCATTAAGACATCTTATAGTTTTTTGTTGTGAGGCATATGCAAATGTGCCAAAGGAGAAGCGAACAAAGTTGAAAAAAAGGATGTGAAATGTATCTTCATTGGATATAGTTATGGTGTGAAAGGATATAAGATTTGGGAACCTATTGTACAAAAGGTAATATATAGTAGAAGTGTTATTTTTAGAGAAACTAAGCCTTCTTCTAATACATTGTAGCCAGAACAAAGTAAATGGGAAGATGTGATTCAATTTCCTTCTACACCTAAGAAAGTTGATTTGAGGCCCAAGGATAGAAAAGAAATTTAGGAGATCTCATCTAGCTCTGGATCTTCAGAAGGGGAGGAAGAACCTCCAACCCAACTTGTTTGTAGGTCTACAAGGAATAGAAAACCACCTAAAAGGTATACACCTAATGATTGGAGATGTATTTTTTATTTGAATACTAACATGGATGAACCCAAATCTATAGAAGAGGCATTAGGTATGAATGATGTTGAATCCTAGAAGATTTTTATGGATGAAGAAATGGAATCTTTGAAAAATAATGATACATGGGATCTTGTACCATTTCTTGAAGAATGGAAACATATTGGTTGCAAATGGGTGTTCAATAGAAAGATTGGTTTAGATGGAGGCATTGAGAAATACAAAGCAAGGTTGGTTGCAAAATGTTACTCTCAAATTGAGGGTGTCGATTATGGTGAGATATTCTCTCCTATTACAAAAATGACATCCATTGGATTTTTTCTTGCTATTGATATTGATTATGATTTAGAGGTTGAGAAAATGGATGTGAAAATTTCTTTCCTTCATGGTGACTTGGAGGATATAATTTATATGACACAACCAAAGCACTATATGGTGAAAGCTAAAAGTAAGTTGGTTTACAAACTGAAGAAATCTTTGAATGGTGTAAAACAGAGTCCTAGGATGTTGTACCAGAAATTTGATACATATGCGTTGAGTTTTGGATTTGGGAATTATAAATCAGATCATTGTGTTTATTCTAAAATTAATGATCATTTAATGTTTATTGCATTATATGCTGATGATATGCTATTTATTAGCAAAGGGAAATGTATGATTTCAAAACTAAAATCTCAACTTGCTATTAAATTTGAAATGAAAGACCTTGATGTAGCTAGACACATTCTTGGGATGGAAATTAAAAGAGATAGAGAAACCAAAAATTTATGGCTTGGCTAAAGTAAGTATGTCAATTTTGTTTTATAGAGATTAACATGTAAGATTGTAGACCATTGTGTGTTCCCCTTTTTGTTGGAAAAAAATTATCTATTTCAGATTGTCCAACATCACCATTAGAGATGGAAGACATAAGAAGAGTACCTTACCAAAGTGCAGTTGGAAGTTTGATGTATGCTATGGTTTGTACTAGACTAGAGATTTCCCAAGCAATGGGAGTTCTTTCTAGATATATGTCTAATCCTGGTAGAGTTCATTGGGATGCAGTCAAAAGAGTCTTTAGATATTTGTGTGGTACCTCAAAATATTCCTCATGTTATCATAGTAATGCTACTGAAGATGAAATTTCCCTTTATATTCATGGTTATGTGGATTTACACTAGTAAGGTGATATTGATAGTAGACAATCCATTGGTGCCCATGGTTTTACTTTATTTGGTGGTGTAATTAGTTGGATAATTAAGAAAAAGGTTGTGGTTTCTTTCTCCACTACAAAACCAAAGTATATGGAAAATACTCATGCTTGTAAAGAAGCCATTTGGCTTAAGAGACCATGTTCAGATATCAGAATAAAACAATGTGTGGTGACAATTTATTGCAATAGTTAGAGTGTGATATGTCTAGCAAAGAACCAGGCATTACATGATAGGACCAAGCACATTGATGTATAGTATTGTTTTGTTTGAGATATGGTCAAAGATGGCAGGATGAAGCTAGTTAAGGTAGAGACTTCAATTATTGTTGTTGATTCTTTAACTAAGCCTGTGAGCATGAAGAAGTTCAAATGGTTTCAAGAGATTATGGGCCTTTTAGCTCCTATCAATTAAGAGACAATGTTTACTCCCTCTTGTTGCTCTTTCAAGGTGTTTGAAAAGTATGATATTTATTGGGAAATGGTTTCTCAACTTTGCAATTATATAAAGGTTATTATTGATAGGATATATACATGAATATATATATATTTACTAGTTACACTGATAAATGTAATATATAATGGTATCAAGGGGGAGGAGTGGGATATGTGTAAAAAAAAATTTGTTAATTTTTTTAAAAAACTACTAAAATGGTTGACATACATTATAAATATAGACCATTAATTATTAGGTTTTAGATCCAATGGTGGATATTTTGTTTGCTTTTCTCATCCTAGAATATAACCCTATTTTATGAGGGCATTGCATTATGGTTGTGGTAGAGAGAGATGGTGATGTATTATGAGAGTTTGATAGTATTTGTGTTGTCTCTTGATCTCTGAGTGGTGATACTCCTATGAAAAGCTTGCTCTGCAAGTATATTGTAATCTTTGTGATTTACTGAATAATATTTTAGGAAGCTTTTGGAGTGTGGGGTTTTCTCTTGAAAGGGTTTACCCCGCGTAAATCACTATGTCATGGAATGCATGATATTTATGTTATTTCTATTTAAGTTTTTGTAACTATTAAAGTTCTATACAAATTTTCATTATTATCCTCTCAAGATTAGTGTAGGAAGTTGTTACACTACCTTAGCTTCCTTATAGTACATGTGAAAATATTAGCTCAATTAAGATTCCTCCTAGTCCTTTCCTAAGAAAGGATTTTGGTGTATCACATGAATGCTAGGGGTGGCACTTGTCAGTATAGGACACCAACACCAGTTGGTTGATGACTTTAGTCACAACCAATTTATTGATATAGCAAGCCAAAATGAAAGCACTTCCTAGTTCATTCCCTCTCACAAGTTGGGAGGTAGGCCCTCTAAAGGTGACTCAACATCAAGAAAAAGTTACACTTTTGAGTGCTTCTCTTCACCCAAGATCAAGTGAGGCACAATGGGGGAGGATACAAACCTAAATTGTGTCCAAGACAAAATCACTCACTTAAGACACTTGTTCTTTTTATCCTTCAAAGCAATAGTGAATTCATTTGAAGCACCAAATTGAGTGTGAGTTTTCCTTGTTCAATTTTATTCCAACACAGCAATGATTTAGTAATTTTGTAAATTCAATTTTAACCAGTTTGAAATTCTCAAGTCAATGATTAATTTTAAACCTAAAAAGAAGCTAGTTGGTCCTAATACAAAAAAAATAAAGCAACAATGGATGCCCTAGGCTATTAAAATTAGCATTAAACATGATTTTAATTCTCCAAGTTGATGCTTCCCTCCAATCTACAAAAGCAACATTGGACAACAAGGGCAGTGATAAACAACAAAGGTAGCACTGTTTTTATAGAAGTGACACTCTTGTGAAAAGTAAAAGAAATGCTCTATAGTAGATAGAGAGCAAAAAAGTGATGGAATACTTGTAAAAGTGGTGTTGAGACAAAGGAGATGGTCTAATTGACACTTGGAAAAGCCCAATTGACAAAGAGATCAAAGGTGGTGATGTCTCAAAAGCAATGTGACAAAGAATAGTGATAGTGGTGTGATGCATCAAAAGTAGCACTGAAAGAAAAGGCGGCACTAAATGTTCTTGTAAAAGTGGTAGGATAAGCAAAGACAATGCTCTAGACATGAAAAATGGTGTCACTTTCCTATAGCTGCAAAAAACATGATTTCAAAGATAAAATGTGAGGTTTTTAGATGGCTGGCCCTCCTTCTAGCACCAAAATGTGAATGATAATCCACACCAAACTAATAAAAGACAACACAAACAAGGTTAGTCATTCCAATAAGCACAAACTTCATTTTCTATGAGATTCTTGATTAAAAAAAGATGAAAACATGAAATAAAAGCATAAAAGAAAGCAAAAGAAATCATGTTAACAAACTAAATAGATCAAAAATCCATCCCATATGGGGATTGGTGTCACTTTTATGTGGAAAGTGGACCTTTACCAATCCCTTTTATAAGCTCTAAGATCCTTTGATGTGTAGATGAAAAGCATGATGCAAAATTATAGTCAAATTGAGCTAAAATTGTTAGAAAAATGAAGAACAACTCATTTTGTTACTTTTTGTTGTCATTGATATCACCATGATATATGAGTTGCAACTACAAGATCAAGATTGAAGTTATTCTAGCATTGTTGTCTGGTATCTATACCAGTATTTTTCCTACATCCTTTGGTATTTTGGTTTGCATTTGTTTGTCAGTGATTACTATTGCTTGCAGTTTTGGGAAATGGTTTGTGGATGTTAGGAGCACATACATTCAATATTTCACATATCTAGTTGCTCATATGGTGTATTGACATTGTGTTAGTATTTGCATTTGTGCTATTAGCTATATCCCTAGCTGACCTAATGAATGTATTGTGTAATAGTGAAATATTTTTTGTGGATATATGTGTGACCTATTTTAGTTCTATGCTGACTTGATGAAGCATGTTGGATGTGTGAATTACCTTTTCAGAATTTTTTATGAATTATTGACATCGACAAATGGTATTTCTGGTAAATAAGAAGTGCATCTAATTAGGCTGACCTAATTGATGCCTACAAAGAGATCAAATATATATTGGATAATATTTGAAGTTTAAAAAGTAGAATTTTGGTGTGAGTGAATGTGAATGTAAAGAAGGGTGAATATGATGAAGTGTGTTAAGTCATGATCTACATCAGAAATGAATCTTCACTCACTAGGTGTACTCCATCAGTTCATTTTCTAGGTATAAGCCATTTTTGTCATTATAATTCTAAAGGTAGTGAGCCTTTTTTTTTGAATAGTGAATCCTGGTAGTGAGCCACCAATTTTTGTAATATTTTATAACTGGTTATACTATACTGTGAGCTAACACTCACTATGGTTTTTCCCATTTTGGGTTTT